>VDFB02086081.1:150481878-150601539 GCA_007258455.2 Sequoia sempervirens | reverse complement strand
TCTCCACATTTGGGGCTATTAGCAAGTTAAAATGTGATAAAATGTGTTGGCCAATGAAACCAATCCTCGACTTTACCAATTAAATCTTATACTAGCAATTGCATGTTAGTATGCAATGGGTGCACCAAAGAGGTGTGGAAGGTCAATGAGCAAAAAAAATTCCTTTTTTTTGCATACATTTGTGCATTACATTAGGTCAATTGGCAGGCCATTACCAAAAGGCTCACGTTATGTTTGCAATATGGGGAGATAGAGGAGGATAAGGAGATTTAGATAGAGAGGAAGATAAAGACAGAGATAGAGATAGAAGAGGATAGGGAGAGATAAAGAAAGATAAATATAGAGATAATGAGAGAGGGAGAGATAGAAAGATAAATATAGAGATAGGAAGTGAATCATGGAAAGAGGTATGGAGAGGGAGAGATATAGGGGTAAAGAGAGATGGAGATATAATGAGATAGATAGAGAGGAAAAGAGAGAATTGTGGAAATATAGAGATAGAGAGGCAAAGAGGTATATATATAAAGGTCTACAAAGAGGGAGAGGGAGGGGGAGAGGGAGGGAGAGAGGGAGATAGATCGATGTATAAAGAGAGAGAGAGAGGGGGGGTAGATATGAAGATGTTGTGAGGGAGGAAGAGGGAGAAAAATATATAGATATATAGATAGATAGATGTAGAGGGAGGGATAAAGATATAGATAAAGAGATATAGAGGAAGAGGGAGAGGGAGATATAAAGAGAGATATTTATGGTGAGATAGAGTGATAGAGAGATAGAGATATAAGGAAATATATAAAGAGGGGGAGAGGGAGAGAGAGACAAATATATGGATAAACAAAGAGAAGTAGGGATAGGTATATAGAGGGGGAGATAGAGAGATATAAAGAGAGAAAGAGGGAGAGATAGAGATACATGGGAAGAGAAAGAGAGAGAGATATATGGGAAGATAAAGGGAGAGAGGTAGAGATAGATAAATGAGAGATCCAAAGGAATGGAGGTAGGGGGATATATCTATCTCTCCTTATATCTCTATCTCTCCCTTTCCCTCTTCCTCTACATCTCTCTATCTCTTCCTCTCTGTCTCTCCCTCTCTCTATCTTTATCTCCCTCTACCATTCTCTATCTCTCTATCTATTTTTCTCCCTCTTCCTCTCTTGCCCTATTTTCCTCACCCCCTCTCTCTCCCTCTCCCTCTCCCTCTCCCTCTTCCTAGACTACTATATATACATTTATTTTCTGCTCTATCTCTATCCTTCCATATTTTACTTACATCGCTCCCTTTATCTCCATCTATCTTTACCCATATATCTCTCCCTCTCTATACCTATCTCTATATCACTTCTTGTCTCTATATTTATCTTTCTATCTCTCCCTCTCTCTCTTTACACATTTAGCTCTTCCATATCTATCTATCCCTCTCTCCTCTTTCTTTATCTCTCCCTCTCTTTCTCTCCATACCCATATCCTTCTCCATCTCCATCTCTATCTTTATCTTCCTCTCTATTTCTATCTCCTTACCCTCTCTCTTTCTCTCTCTTCCCCCTCTATCTCTCTACTTTTCCATCCTTATCGAGCTCCCTCTTCGCCCCTCTCCCTAAATTGAAAATATAAAATGATCGTGTTGGTAATGGATATTTTATTTCACTCATTTTTGGATAATGGAGGTGTGACAGGTATGTTGAAGAGGTCTGGAAGGTCAATTACAAAAAAATATGGTTTGTTTTTTGCATATATTTATGTAGTATATGAGGTCAATTGATAAGTTGTTTGTAAAATGACATTATTTGTGCAACACGGGTCTCAATGGAGAAATGATAGTTTTAAATCAAATATGCATCCACTTAGAGTGAGGAGAAGTAGAGACTCAATATCTCTCTTCCTCTCTACCATATTTCTCTCAATATTTGTCTTCCCTTCTCTCTTCTAGATACTTTATATGTTAATTTAGCTTGTACTATAAAAATATATATTATATTATATCTAATAGTTTGTATTGTAGAATATAATATATAATAATATTTAAATATAATATTAGTTTAAAAATAAATTTGATACTTTATCTCTCCCTCTCCCACTTTATCCCTCAATCTCTCTACCTCTAGATAAATATCCTTACCTCCCTCTATTTCTTTTTATATTTCTATCTCCTATTTTTGTTTCTTTTTCCCTTTGTATTTCTTATATTTCTCACACTCTATCTCTCTACCTCTATATCTCTTTGTGTCTATCTTTCTCCCCCTCTCTCTTGCTATCTATCTCTCTACCTTTATATATACCTATTTTTATATAGAATTGTCTCTTCCTCTATCTCTCTTTCTTTTTCCTTCTCTCTTGCCCTCTCTTCCAAGGTTGGTTAAACTATTAGACTTTTATATGCTATTTTAATTTGTACTATATTAAAATGTATTAATTAGTAATTATAGTAATTTTATATTTATATCTAATCATTTCTATTAGAAAATATAATATATAGTAATAATAATATAATTTATATCGATAATCTATTTATATTATATATATATAGTATTATATTTATATGATAGTTTAATTTTGTACTATATAAAAATAAGTTAATTATTAATTATTATAATTTTATAATTGTATTTAATGTTTTTTATGTTTTTTATGTTAGAATATAAAATATAAAAATATTAATATAATTTAATTTATATTATATAAAATATAGATTATATTTTAAGTATAATAATAATAATTATAGTATATTATTTATAATAAGTTAATTTGTGGTTAAAAACAAACTTGGATTATTATATGACTATCCCCCTTTAATTAATTTTTATAACTTTGTATAGATTAATTTAAAATAAAATCACAACTTAATATATATTAGATTGAATTAAATAATACATATTTACGTCGAAGGCATGTCCTATTTGAGAATTGCAAGCTAATAACTGAAATCAACGGTCAAGAGATCAATAAAAACAATGCAATACGGTTAAATTAATCCTGAGCGTTCATTAATTCAATTTTCGGTTGTCATTTTCATTAATTTTGTTTTATGTCGCCGTTTTAAATTTATCATTTGTTGTGTTTGTGTTCCTTCTATAAATGAGGCGACCTATAAAAGCATAGCTGTTCATCATTTTTTCGGCTTTTTTTGGCCGTTTTTAGCAGTGGTTTTTTTAAAATAAAATTACAGCAAGATCATAATAATGAACACATATAGGTTTTAACATTATGACATCCTTTACCCTAATTAATATAGTTAATATAATAAAAAATAAATTATAATATTATAAATAAAATAAAATATTTAATATATAATAATATAATAAATATTTTTATAATATAGTATAAAAATAATAGTACAATATTTAAATAATATAATATAATATCATATAAATATCATATATAAATATAGTATAATATTAAATATTATAATAATATAATATAATAATAATATAATAATATTAATATAATATAACATTATAACATTAGAATAATAATAATAAAATAATAATTTAATAATTTAATATTAAAATTCATAATATTTAATTAATAATATAATATTAGAATAATTAGAATAATATAATAGTAATATCAAACTAATAATACAATATTATGAATAGTATAATAAAAATATTAATAATGTATTAATACTATATTATATATTTATATATATAACAATAATAATAATATAAAACTAACAATATATAATACTTTTATGATTTCATTCCTTATCCTAAAAATTGATCGAGAATCCAAACCCATTCAATTAGCAATAAGATATAATACAATATAATATAATATATAATAAATGTTATTATAATATACTAAAATACAATAACATAATATTATATTATTTAATATAAATATAATATAATTATATTATATAATTACATTATGTAATATAATAAAATAAATATAATGTAATATAATACATAATCCAATCATTAATATAATAATGTAACATAATCCAAACTTGTTTTTGAAATTAAAAGCGGCAAATCAAGGGTGCCATCCTTGTAGAACAAAGCCCAATGAGCCAACCACCAGAAACAAACAAGGGTGCAAGCCCTTAGAACAAGGCCCTACATGCCATTAACAACATACAAACACCATAGAACAACAAGGGTGTCGTCCCCATTGAACAAGGCCCTACAAGCCATTAACAATAGAACCACAGCAGGAGCCAAAGACCCAGATCAGACCAAGCCAAGAACGACTTACAACCCATTCTTGGCAAGAGACTAGGAGCCACCGAACACAAAGAACAAACATATCAGATCACCCTGCAATCACAGGACAATAACATACCTTCCACCCAAAAGGCCATAAACCCTCTGCAACAGCAGACTTGCAACAAATCTTCCAATCAAAAGAACCAAAGACCATTTGCAGCAATAGACTTGCAACAGACCTTCCATTTAACAAAACCCAACTAGAGCCAGCCTTATTCTTACACACAAAGGGGTAAGAATCACTCCTTGCAGCAGAGAGACCGAACCAGGAAGCCAACTCAAACACCGCCTCTAAATGAGAGAGCTCCCCTCTAATGGAGATGATCATATATAAACTTTTCCCACTGGACCCAGAGATCTCCAACAACCCAATACTCCACCTCCATAGGAGTATATCCCACCTCAAAAGGGATGACAACAGAGAAAACTAGGAAAGGACGCTTCCAAACAAAACCACAACCCCCAACTTCACCTCTATAGAAAAAGAATCCACCTCAATAGGACTCAGCTGTGGAAACAAGGAGGAAGCCACCACACCCATAGGAAAAGCACACATACCACCCTTCAACAAACTCGGAAAACACTGCCACAAAACAAATCAAGGGATAATCCCCTTATTGCAGTCAACTAGAACCATCCCACCCAGAAATAGTCCAACAGAGAGCCCAACAAGGATGGGGACTCCCAACACCACCCTCCACAGAACCACGAGACCCCAGCACATAAAGGGTCTATTATCAATACGTGCCAATAAACGTAGAAGATCCCAAACAATACCACCAAGGAAAGCCAAAGCAGGAGTTGAATCCAGACGATGGCAAAGCCACCATCTCAAAGCCCAAGCAACGAACAACAAAGGGTGTGGGGAAGGAAGCAAAACTTTCACCCCAGCCACCGCACCCAAAATCTCCACCAGGCACCAACGCAAGGAAAGACCCTTGAGATGCACCTTCAAACACCAGTGTAGAATAGCAACAGACAAACAAAAGGCTGGAGCAAGCCAAGAAACAGAGAGAACCTATAAAACACCAACATAAGGAGGCCAGCAAGATCCTCCCCCACCAATGAGCAGCGTAACAAGTTGACCAAAATCAACCTCCATCCACCAGAGAAAAGTAGTAGTCAACAAGCAGAAGGCAGGAGCTAGCCCGACAACCACAACAACAAAGCCCTCACCAAAAATATGAAACGAAGGCCAAAAGGACCGTCTAAATTGGCCCACGTCAAGCCCCACCACAAACTGAACCAGAGAAATAAACTTGGCATCCAACAGACACCAACGCAAACCCACACCCTGGCCCAGATCCACGCACAAAGTGGACACACTCCACACATCTTGACCTAGGTCCACACAGAATGGGACCATGAAGCACATCAACATCTCCAAGAGGAAACACCACACAAAGAAAATCCACCACATCCGTCGGAGAGCAGAGGAAACGCTCCCGCACATACCACCCATACGCACAAAAAATAGGGGAAACAGGGAATAGAGGTCTCCCCAAGCGCACAGAGAACAAATCGTCCACCCAGTGCACCTTTAGCTGAGAACAACAACCATCATGTGTCTCAATTACGTCGTCCTTATCAAATTCAGAACCTTTGCCATCATCATTGCCAGGAGAATTCAAATTTCTTCTCCTGCTCCTCCCGCTCAACCGTTGCAGAGCCTTCGCCTTCACCTTCACCATGCTTAATCCAAACTTATTATAATAATAAAATAATAAAAATATAATAATATTATTATATAATAAAAATCTATAATAATAATATAATATTTCAATAATAATACTAATAGTCCATGATTAACCTTCTATACCTCTTCAGTGTACCCATTGCACACCAAGGTGCGATTGCTAGTATATAATATAGAATAATAAATATAATTACAATACTAATTATATTTAAAATTAATAGATATATAATACATAATATTAGAATTATACCCATGATGATTATTGCACTCAATTACTATTATAAAATATAATAATTAAAATCATTTTAAATATAATAGATTAAATTAAATAATCAATATTATATATAATATAGAATAATAAATATAATTATAACATTAATTATATAAAATAAATATATCAATGAATATAAAAAATTAATATCAAACTTATAAATAATTATAAAATATGTATTATATAATTAAATAACAAAATAAACATATATTATAATAAAATAAATTATATATTTAAATTTCTTTATTTAACTTATTTTAAATAAATAGCTTAAAGCGGGTGCGGCCCAGCCCCATCTAATGACCGTAACATTTGATCATGTCTTCTAAAACGACTGTGCAACGTGTCTACCACAAGTGAAGAATCGGAGTCCCAATACCTTGCTTTTACATTCCGTTTACTCACTTCAGCACGGAAGCGAATAAGAGATTTTGATTTCCCCAAAGCGACCTTTTAATATTTCAAGAAAAGAGCCACTTGGATAGCCTGTTGAACAAAACCCTGCCACCTTACAGGATGAAGTGACAACTCAGGTGACAACATTAACTGTTTTTCTTAACTAAGCCATCATATTCTTTGTGTGATCGTTAACAAGACCCGACACCAGTCATGTGCGAAAGCCAGGATGTCCTTATCATGGCGCTTGTTTTCCAGTGTGCTATACTTTTTGAGATACAATCTCTAAGTACTCACAAACTTGTTCCAAAGGAAGGATTACACGAGGCGGACACCCCTGTGTTTCTAGTCAGATTGCGATTCAGGGACCAATCACCGAACGTCTCAAGGAAAGCGACCATTTGACTTAGATGACAGCTAGGATGTGCTTCTGAATATTTCAAAGGCTCCAAACATCGTTAAAAAGATAAGCCAGTTTTATTAACCTTAATACCCATTTCCACTTCCCACTTCCCACTTCCCGTTCTTTTAGGGTGAAGAACCCTAGGTAACCTTTTTGCATTCATTCTCCTGCAGATCCCGCCGTTCAAGGAGAAAATAAGCCCCCTCATGAATTCGGCGTGCAAATATTCACGCGTGCCGGCAGATATTTTACTGTTCAATCAGACGGCCATTAAATCCTATCTGGTTTGCATTATAAATAGATTAGTATTGAACTTGCAATTCGAACTACTTCACAGCCAAAAAAAATTTGAGGAATTATGGTACTATATATTTTAGTTTGTTTTTCTTCGTGATACAATATGTAGTTGATTCAAAAATAATTGAAGTATTTGTTGTTATTTTACAGGAATCAGACAAAGAAGTGCAGCTTCCAGAACAGGCTCTCTTTGCGGTGGTTTTCGGGCTGTGTGTTTTAGTCATATTGATCTCCATCAGTGTTGCTTGCGTTTCCATTACTCCGTGGATGAGGCGCAGGGATGTGCTTGTTCACTTGAAAAGAGCTTTGTATTTTGCTGGAGGTGTTTTCATAATTAGTCTAGCCGTATTAGGTCGTCTCGTATTAGGTTAGATTAGTGCCTGTAAACCTTTTGTTTTGTCATATGAACTATGTTTTCAATTTTCTGGACTAATGCAAAGTAAAGATGTAATTATTAATCTATATAGCAGGGGGGAGCCGCAAGGAATAGCTGATAGTTTTATGTAATTTCTGAACATTATTGACTGTGTTTACAGTATCCATAGAATGAGCATCATGATATTTGACATAACTGTGTGCCCTTAATGCATTGGTATTTATTTGTTATTTGGACCTTTCCTTTTAGCAGCAATTTTATACTTGGACAAATATAGACTCCAACCATCAACGAGCTGCATATTTGTATTTAGACCAAGAAAGAGACACAAACAGGGTTTGGGAGTTTATCAACAGCCATTGCACATGGCATTGCAACTGGTGGTGTTCTATTTAATTTGCTGCCATAAGCATCTCCAACACCTGTTATATTTAAGTCTTTAGGAAATATTTCTGGAATGCAGGGACATTTGGAAATAGTACAAGTAATGAAATATGCTTTCCAACTCACTCTAGTCTGTTATAAAAGAAACATATATATGTATAACCGTCTTTTATGCACCTGTCCTCTGTGATTTTTAATCCAGTATATAAAATTTATAATAAGAGAAATTTTAAAAGCTGCATATATAATAAATATTGTTTATATAATATCCAGAAATTAACAACGTATTCGTACCATCTATTGGAAGAACAGGGTTATCATGCTGATAGTTACAAATCTATTGACATTTGTCGCTTGAATTTAATGTCTGCATTGATATTGATATTCTATTCAATCACTTTGATGTGTTGTAAGGAGTTTTTAAAAAATTGAAAAGGTAAAGATGTCAGGGACATATCAATGTTATAGTTTGATTGCTTGCTATTTATATCAACACTGTTCTGTCCAAACTAAATGAAAAATAATATTTATATTTTTTTAATTCTTAAAACATAATATAACTAAAAAGATATTCATCATTATACAATCATGTCTATTTGGATATTAAGTTGTTTCTTCTTCATCTTCTATGTTATTTGTCCTCGTTTGTTTCATTTCCCCCACCTTAACTGGTAGTCTTCACGCTTTATCTTCCTTGAATTCTTTCTGGGTTGCACACGCATGCTCTGCACTGTATTAGCTAACTTTGTGTCTTCCTCTATTCTCTTAAAAATACTTTACTTATAAAATGTTATTGTTATTGGTAGCTACTAATTTGAGAGCTAAATCTACTCTATTGAACTCGCAGAGACCTTTAATTAGGATACCATACATAATAATATCTAGAGAATAATGCTCTTGTATCATGTGATAATAAGAGCTTCATCTACTTTACTTACCCTCAGCAACCATTAATTAAGGAAGTGTATGTGATAATATCAAGACACCAAACATCTTGTGTCAATTTAGCTAGTACGTCATGAGCTTCATGTATTATTCCCTCTCTGCAGAGACCATTGATTAGGATATAGTATGTAATAATGTCTATAGAACAATCAACATGCTTCAGTTTACCTACTAATCTGAGAGCAATATCCATTCTATTCAACTTTCTAAGGCCATCAATTAGTGTACTCTATGTTAGAAACCATACAGCTTCAACCCATATACCATTATCAGTGTATTACACATTATTACAGTTGAAACAAATCCCATCTCTTTCATTTCAGATAGAAGCAAAAAAATTCTAGCGAGCTAACCATCATGACCAAGGCTACTCAAGAAAACATTGAATGGTGCTACAGTGAGGCAAGCCCCTTTACTTTTATCTAAACGCACAAGCTTCCAGGTCATATTTGTTTCTAAGTCACACAGAACATAAATAAATTAAGTTGTTTTCAGAACCTTTCTTGACCGTGTGAAGTATAATCTCTTGCGCCTTTGGCAATCTATTTTGTTTAAACAAACCAACAAATAGCTGACAGAGGAGTTTTTTGGGCACAAATTTTTCCTTCAGCATTTTAAATAACAAGTTGAGAGATTCATCTTTGTGACCCACATTTACAAAAGAACCCCTGTTGAAGATTGTTTCAAACCTTTCCAAATTTGATGGGCTGTTAAAATTGCTAATGCTTTTTATTTGGATGTGAGAAAGGAATACAAAGTGGCACTGAAATCTGCTGCATTGGCATTGACTGGCATTGGGACTTGTTTGAATAAACATATTGGATGTTCAAACTTGCAGTATATCCTCGTAGTTGACTGGTTACAATTTTACATAAGTTAACTTGATCAAAATGATAAACGGTGACTCTCGACAAATCAACCGATCTACAAACTTGAGCAAGAGTTCATAGTTCCCATGCATTCTCAGAATTAAGCAAGTTTCCAAGTATTCTCCATATATATTTAATGGTGTGCCTAACAAATTCATAAGCACACAGTAGCTTAATGCTCTTACCATTCTTTAAACATATCCTGTGGATCAAACTTACAACACCCAGTTTGAGAATAGGCAAGAACAATGAACCAAATTCAACGAGATGCAGCAGCCTTAACAGTTCATCCTATTTTCATTTGACAGGAGCGTACCTTGTGCCAAGAGAGTGACTTTATTCCACTCTAAAACCTTTTGATTCCAAACCTCTTTGATTCATAGTTTCATGCTTTTGTATGCATGAATCTATACAATAACCACAAATATAACAGCCGTAGTAGGCAGCTTACTACATAAAATTAAACAGTGTCTATTTCAAGAAGATTCAGAGTAGAAGAGAAGGAACTCACGATCACCCAAATATATAACCTTTACAATTTGGAAAATAAGTTACCTCTTGAATCTTAGCTTGAGGCGTTCCAATTCTGCTTCTCTAACAACCCGCTTGATTTAATTTAAAAGGAATAATGATCCGTTATGAATCAACTTATTTGGAAAGCCATTGAAAACTCTAGCAATGGCAAGACCTTGTTTTGAGAAATTCACAGATGAGCACTGTACTGTAGGGGCTAAATTTTATCCA
The DNA here is from genome assembly GCA_007258455.2 of Sequoia sempervirens. Lineage (NCBI taxonomy): Eukaryota > Viridiplantae > Streptophyta > Pinopsida > Cupressales > Cupressaceae > Sequoia > Sequoia sempervirens. Next base: position 150,590,953 of record VDFB02086081.1, on the reverse strand, counting down.
CAAGAAGGCATAGCAAGATAACCCTGCCTTTGGCCACTTGTCTCATGGACAAGTCACAACCAATATGCTTGTTTTTATTCGGGTGAGCAATCTGCAAGTTTATGTTGTGGGGCTGAGTGTTTTCTATAAGCTTCTTGAAGTCCTCTCTAGCTCAAGTATCTCAATATCATTTGAGACACATTTTTCTTGTGTTAGGAATGAGCTAATAAATATTGCATTTTCAAATTCATCAGTTATGAGAGAAGCTTTTACAACCAACATCCTCTTGGGTTTGAGAAATTGTTATTCCAGCCATGTCTGTAGAACTGTGCTCATTTGTTTTATCATTTCCTCCTACCCAGGCACCACAATAGAATTGTGCCTTTTATTCTTCAAATATACTTCAGAAAATTTTAGACTTTATTTGTGCTCAATACAGTCGGTAAAAGAATCAAGCAAAAACCACATCAAGTAAAAGAATGCAGAGATGAACAAAAAACCAGAACCAATATAAAAGGAGTAGATCTTCAAGACAGCAAGTCATCAGCTTGTGGAAAAACAGAAAGTGGAAGTTAGCAAGCCGAGCTAAAACAAAGTAAGAAAGAATGTTTATGTATCATAGAAGTCAGGAAGTTCATAAGCAACTTTCCTACATTCAATAGATTACTCCTTGACAATATGAGCTTCAGAAGAAATCTGCCTAGCACTATGCTGGTAAGAACAGTCAATGGAGAGTAAATTGAGAGATATTAATGCCTTTTCCTTGGTACTGTTTTGGTACAGAGTTTCAGGTTCCAGCTTCTTGATGTAATTCTTGTCACCAAACAAAACTTCTAGATGTATAAAAATTTAGTAAAATAAATATTATAGAAAGTTCATAAATAAAAAAAAGCCATAATATGAATGATCAGAAGACATAAAGAAACTAGTTGATTCAACAACTTTCAAGTAAAAAATTTTGGGCTCCACAAGGTTTCTGGATACATAACTCTAATCCATAGCTTTAAAGATTGTATGTCTATGATTGTTCAAAAGAATTATTTAATAAATTTGTTCCTGCACTTTGTTGTATGGGACAGTCCTGCACAAACTATACTGTTGACAATGCATGATAGTCTTCAGGCTCTGACAAGGTATAAATAACCTTGAAGGCATTGACAAGTTATGAAGTATGAACATTCTCGAAGGTGTTGGCAATGGATGAATAATTTTATATAATTTTCATATTGTTTATATAATGGCTTCTGACTGTTGCCTCTCTCTTATTATCCCATTTTTTATGGTTTATCAACTTAACACTAATGGAGCAAAGGCACCTAAAGGCTGCAGGGTATATGAACACGTGCACAGTAAATATGACACCAGAAAGCTGGATTCCACGCTCCACAGTAAAATTCGTTGCAGTATTTACTCTATTGCATGTTATTTATGCATGAACCCAAGAGCACGCATGATCACTTCAGGCAGGTGGTAAATGGAATGTTAAACTACTTGTGGAACAACTATTGGAATCAGAAAAAAATGAAACTCAATTTATTAAAATTTTCAAACTATAGTATTTCTTTAAGTGACCAAAAGTGAATTATTGGAACTTAAAGACATATCAACAATATATTAGAGAAAAGCAAAAATTGCTTTTTCATCGAAGGTAATTGTTCAAAGCTAAATAAAATAGTTCAAAAAAATTCATGAAAAACTTCAGTATGGTAAAAGGCTCCATGCTTCTCGTGTACTGCATAAAACAACCTATGTGAAACCTAAAGCTTAAACTATGTGCTAATTTAGAGTAGATCCGAAGACATGCTATTGGGTTCAAAATACTGGTATGGGATAGTTATGCTACATGCATCTAACAACCTATCTTGGCACACAAAAACCATATTTAGTCAGTCTTCCATACAGTAACATGTTATATAAATTCTCAGTAACATCACAATGTTATTTCCTGAAGAAATTAACAGAATCAAGCTTATATAAGGCAGGAAAATCTGGATGCGGTATTCGAATAGACTGGTATGTAAACCCAGAGATAACTAAAAATATAATGAAGTCTATAGCATTTACTATAAGCATTGTACTTCCAAAAAGACACAAAACCACATTGATGCTGACCATACTCAGTGGGCAAGGAAAGGCTGAGCGATATAGCTCTAGATAAAGAAGAAAGCTTTTTTTGGAATAGCTAGTAACTGCGTTATGCATTAGCCAGAAATTGCTCAATAGACAAGCATGGTAAATATGGAAACATAGAAAGGATTAAAGAAAATGCGAGCGCAGTAGGTGAACTGTCTGACAAAATGCAGCGATGATTGCAAGTATCTTTGATATGGTGGATATGAAATTAGCAATAAATGAAAATTGTGATATTGCTATCAGGATTTAACCTTGTAGTTTTACGAGTCAAACTCATTGACCCATGTTTCATGAGTAGTGGTTCACAAGAACCCATCTCTCATGATAATGAATGATCCACTTAGCACTCATCGCATCAAGGTGATGCTCACATAGGTTAAGAACTAGGCCCTCTCGGGAGGTCACCCATCCTAGTATTGCTCCAGCTCAAGCGTGCTTAACCAAGGAGTTTTCCCCAAGGTTAAGCCCACTTAGCTTGCAACACCATTTGCAAAACCTTCAGCAACTGTTGTGCCTTATGAACCATTCACTATAGAGCCCCTTTAGCTCATCAATTGATAAATAGGAGGTATTTTCCACAGCGTGTCAAATTATGATATTGCTATCAAGATTCAACCGTGTAGTTTTACGAGTCAAACTCATTGACCCATCTTTCATGAGTAGTGGTTCACAAGAACCCATCTCTCATGATAATGAATGATCCACTTAGCACTCATTGCATCTAGGTGATGCTCACATAGGTGAAGCACTGGGCCTTCCTAGGAGGTCACCCATCCTAGTATTGCTCTAGCTCAAGCGTGCTTAACCAAAGAGTTTTTCCTAAGGTTAAACCCACTTAGCTTGTAACCCCATTTGCAAAACCTTCAACATCTGTTGTGCCTTATGAACCATTCATTATAGAGCCCCTTTAGCTCATCAATTGATAAATAGGAGGTATTTTCCATAGCGTGTCAAATTATGATATTGCTATCAAGATTCAACCATGTAGTTTTACAAGTCAAACTCATTGACCCATGTTTCATGAGTAGTGGTTCACAAGAACCCATCTCTCATCATAATGAATGATCCACTTAGCATTCATTGCATTTAGGTGATACTCATAGAGGTGAAGCACTAGGCCTTCCCGGGAAGTCACCCATCCCAGTATTGCTCCAGCTCAAGCGCACTTAACCAAGGAGTTTTCCCCAACGTTAAGCCCACTTAGCTTGCAACCCCATTTGCAAAACCTTCAGCATCTGTTGTGCCTTATGAACCATTCATTATAGAACCCCTTTAGCTCATCAATTGATAAGTAGGAGGTATTTTCCACAACATGTCAAATTATGATATTGCTATCAAGATTCAACTGTGTAGTTTTACAAGTCAAACTCATTGACCCATGTTTCATGAGTAGTGCTTCACTTAATACTCAACACTTCCCAAGTTAAGCCCACTTAGCTTGCAACCCCATTTGCAAAACCTTCAACAACCCCAATATTGCTCCAACTCAAGCGCGCTTAACCAAGGAGTTTTCCCCAAGGTTAAGCCCACTTAGCTTGCAACCCCATTTGCAAAACCTTCAACAACCCCAGTATTGCTCCAACTCAAGCGCGCTTAACCAAAGTTTTCCCCAAGGTTAAGCCCACTTAGCTTGCAACCCCATTTGCAAAACCTTCACCAATTGTTGTGCCTTATGAACCATTCATTATAGAGCCCCTTTAGCTCATCAATTGATAAGTAGGAGGTATTTTCCACAGCGTGTTGAATTATGATATTGCTATCAGGATTCAACCGTGTAGTTTTACGAGTCAAACTCATTGACCCATGTTTCATGAGTAGGTATTTTCTCGGGATGGGTGACCTTAGAAGGCCCAATGCTTCACCTTTGTGAGCATCACCTAGAAAGCAATGAGTGCTAAGTGGATCATTCATTATCATGAGAGATGGATTCTTGTGAACCACTACTCATGAAACATGGGTCAATGAGTTTGACTCGTAAAACTACACAGTTGAATCTTGATAGCAATATCATAATTTGACACACTATGGAAAATACCTCCTACTTATCAATTGATGAGCTAAAGGGGCTTTATAATGAATGGTTCATAAGGCAGAAAGTTGCTGAAGGTTTTGCAAATGGGGTTGCAAACTAAGTGGGCTTAACCTTGGGGAAAACTCCTTGGTTAAGCGCACTTGAGCTAGATAAATACTGGGATGGGTGACCTCCCGGGAAGGCCTAGTGCTTCACCTTTGTGAGTATCACCTAGATGCAATGAGTGCTAAGTGAATCATTCATTATCATGAGAGATGGGTTCTTGTGAACCACTACTCATGAAACACTGGTCAATGAGTTTGACTTGTAAAACTACATGGTTGAATCCTGATAGCAATATCATAAATTGACACGCTGTGGAAAATACCTCCTACTTATCAATTGATGAGCTAAAGGGGCTCTATAATGAATGGTTCATAAGGCACAATAGTTGTTGAAGGTTTTGCAAATGGGGTTGCAAGCTAAGTGGGCTTAACCTTGGGGAAAACTCCTTGGTTAATCGCACTTGAGCTAGAGTAATACTGGGACGAGTGACCTCCCAGGAAGGCCCAGTGCTTCACCTCTTTGAGCATCACCTAGATGCAATAAGTGTTAAGTAGATCATTCATTATCATGAGAGATGGGTTCTTGTGAGCCACTACTCATTAACATGGGTCAATGAGTTTGACTCGTAAAACTACACAGTTGAATCCTAATAGCAATATCATAATTTGACAAGTTGTGGAAAATACCTCCTACATGTATCAATTGATGAGCTAAAAGGGCTCTATAATTTGGTTCATAAGACACAACAATTGTTGAAGGTTTTTCAAATGGGGTCGCAAGCTAAGCGGGCTTAATCTTGGGGAAAACTCCTTGGTTAAGTGCGCTTGAGCTGGAGCAATATTGGGATGGGTGACCTCCCAGGAAGGCCCAGTGCTTCACCTCTATGAGCATCACCTAGATGCAATGAGTGCTAAGTGGATCATTCATTATCATGAGAGATGGGTTCTTGTGAACCACTACTCATGAAACATGGGTCAATGAGTTTGACTCGCAAAACTACACGGTTGAATCCTAATAGCAATATCATAATTTGACACGCTGTGGAAAATACCTCCTACTTATCAATTGATGAGCCAAAGGGGCTCTATAATGAATGGTTCATAAGGCGCAACAGTTGTTGAAGGTTTTGCAAATGGGGTTGCAAGCTAAGTGGGCCTAACCTTGGGGAAAACCCCTTGGTTAAGCATGCTTGAGCTGGAGCAATACTGGGATGGGTGACCTCCCGAGAAGGCCCAGTGCTTCACCTCCATGAGCATCAACTAGATGCAATGAGTGCTAAGTGGATCATTCATTATCATGAGAGATGGGTTCTTGTGAACCACTACTCATGAAACATGGGTCAATGAGTTTGAATCGTAAAACTACACCGTTGAACCTTGATAGTAATATCATAATTTGACACACTATGGAAAATACCTCCTACTTATCAATTGATGAGCTAAAGGGGCTCTATAATGAATGGTTCATAAGGCACAACAGTTGCTGAAGGTTTTGCAAATGGGGTTGCAAGCTAAGTGGGCTTAACCTTGGGGAAAACTCCTTGGTCAAGTGCGCTTGAGCTGGAGCAATACTGGGATGGGTGACCTCCCCAGAAGGCCTAGTGCTTCACCTATGTGAGCATCACCTAGATGCAATGAGTGCTAAGTGGATCATTCATTATCATGAAAGATGGGTTCTTGTGAACCACTATTCATGATACATGGGTCAATGAGTTTGACTCGTAAAACTACACAGTTGAATCTTGATAGCAATATCATAATTTGACACTATGGAAAATACCTCCTACTTATCGATAAATGAAAATTACAATAATAATAATAATAATAAATGTCTTTCAAATGCTCTGTAACACTCAAAAAACTATTACGAAACCCTACCAAAGCATTTCGATACATTTAGTGGAATTTTCTATAAATTAAGCAAAAATAGAATATGTGCGTTTGGATTAAACAAAAAATCGTGAAACATGAAATAGAAAAATGTAAAAAATGCATACCTTATGTGGAGAATGACTTTAGATTTTGCACAAATTGCCTCCTATTGTGAATGAAACCCTATCAAAGAATTTTGATACATTTAGTGGAGGTTGAAACTTTCCTATAAATTCAACAAAAGCGAACAAAATGACTAGCCACAATGATTGAACTAAGACCTATTATATGGAAATACGGGTTATCAAAAACAGATGATGGCCATGGGGATTAAACAGAAAAATGTTGAAACACAAACCTGAAATAGAAAAATGCACAAATCGCCTCCTGCTGATTACGAAACCCTACCAAAGGAGATTTTTTTTCAATGAGACAAACCCAAAGCAATATCGCTACAACATGAAACCCTAGCAAAGCAGAATTTTTTTTTAAATGACATGAACCCAAACCAATGACGGTACAGTTGATACTTTAATCAATTCACAGTAAATGGTGAGTAGCTCTGAAGTAGATTTATAGGAAACCTTGGTTGTGATAGAGTAGCTCCTAGGTAGTCGCCAAGCAACTCCATAGCAGGGTCCGGGTGCATGAGGTGTGTATATAACATCAATAAAAACTTGTGTTAACAAACATAGTTTTTACCCATTGGCGGTCAACTTTTCTGGTGCTACATTTCCCCAACAAAGCTTCCCAGTGTCAGAAATTCCAGTGTGAGACAACTTCCTAGCTAGAAGCTCATGCTAAATATAGCCTATCGACTAAAATATATAAATGAGCAATTCCTTATCTATGAGCAATTTAGGTGAAATTTATTATGTCTTGTTTGAGAAATTACAGAAAACCCACCTTCCATTATGCTTTCATGAACGTCTATGCCCATTCTAGCACATGCCATGGAGGTTGCTACCAAATGAATATCTTTCCACATTTCATAGAAATGTTTATCGTGGTAGTTGCAAAGACAATATCAGACAAAAGATTTTAGTTTCACATTATTCAATTAGTTTTGCTTAAAAAAATTAGATTTTTTTTTTTTTGGAAAAATCCACTTTTCCAAATTATGTTATTTTTTATGTCTGCATTATGTATTGAGGGTATTGAGGGATTACAAAGTTCGGTGGGAAGGATAAAACTCAAAGATTCTGGCCAATATTCTCATTAAGGCTACATTTTTTCTTTTCAACACTATTGTGGACACTTAAAAGTAAAATTTTAATTTAACATCTTTGTCTATAGTTTAGTACTTCGACTAGCTTAAACATCTTTTTCACTTCTACTAACTTAAGTCAAATTGATAATTAGTATAAATTCTAAATTTAGAAAGCTTGATAATCAAGAGAAAGTTTATGGAAATGTGAAAATTTAATTCTTGTCTGATTTGAATCACCTTTGATTCTACAACTAACAAACACAATAACTTTTACATTTTCATTGAAGAAAATATTCAAATGTAGTTGACTATTGAGTAGATGTAAATTTAAAACTAGGGTTTCACTATTGTCGATTGAGTGATTTAATTAATTGTACAATTAAAATTGAGTGGATTTAATAAAACTACATGGTAAAATTTACTTGTAGATATAGCAAATTTTTAAATAATATATATTTTGTTGATGAATCTATTGTATTTACATCTAGACTTAATGCATTCTAGGATAAATATTTCAAAACTAAGAAGTGTCTATATAACTTATTATTAACTTTTTGAATTATTATGCAATTTTATGAAACTAGAAATTGTATTGAAACCCATAGTTTTGTCACTAAGGCCATTTAATCATTTAATCTCATTCATGTGAGCTAGATTAATAGAAAAAATGTGACTCAATTTAAACCGAATTGCAACACATTTAGGATATCAAACCTAATTCCAAACCTCTTTTGATTATGACCAGTGGTTGATAACTTTTTTTTTTTTTAATATTGTGAATGCAATTTGAACCCGAGACCTTATAGGTCCCTACAACACGGATTTTGTCGTTGAACTGGGTGTCAACTAACAGTTGCTAATAACTTTGATTTGATAGACATTACAACACTTCAAAATTATTATGAACATTTATGACCAAGGTTTATTAATGCAAACATTAAATACTTTTGATTAAATCAAGTTGAGGTGATAAAGAGATTTCACATGCAACTTGGGATTTTGACATCATTTGTAGGATGATGAAAAAATGACATGTGTCAATTTAATGAATACAAAAGTTTAAAATTTTACAAGTTCAAAACATAGACAAGAGAGCGCATGTTATAGTTTATAAGAGTTGGTAGAGTTTAGCTAGAGGAAATTTGGTACTAGCTAAGGGCACTCAATGAGGTACCTTATTTATGCTTGATGTATCTATATATTATAACTCTACCTATGTAGCTGAAAAATTGTTTTGTGTATGTTATAACATAATATGTTGGATAACATTCGTGAAAAATGTATTTGTACCATGATTAATAAAATTATGGTAGATTTTTTATCTAGTTCTATAGATTTTAACTTTGTGAGCACTACATGTTTGGAAAATAGAATAGAGTTCAGTTTAATTTTGTAAGTTCTAGAGCAAAGAGATTATTAGAGCTTATTCACAATAATATTTTTGGCCTTTTGGATGTTGCTCCAATTAGTCAATATCTTTATTATGTTTCATTTATTAGTGAATACTCTTTTATTCATGGATTTATTCTCTTAGGAATAATTCTAAAGTGTGTAGTGAGTTTAAGGATTTTAAGGTTAAGTCAGATGGATTAAAAAATAAAAGTACTAAGGTCGAGGGTGATAAATACTCTAGAGAATTCTCTAATTTTTCTATACATGTAGCTGATGTGATATTGAAGGCAACACCTTATACACCATAGAAGGATGACACTAGAAAAAGGATGAATATGAGTTTGATGCACAAAGTAAGAAGTATGTTAAGTAGCAGTGAGCTTGACTGGCATTCGTGGGCCAAGGTTGTAAGTATTGCATGTTACATGATAAAAAAATATCCCTATTTTTCTCTAGTAGATAAGATACCATATGAATTCTGGATAAGTAATTTCACATTAATTTTTTTGGTTACAAGGATTTATTCATGTGCCTAAAGAAAAATAGTGTAAGTTAGATTTAAAGGTTAAAAAATGCATTTACATTGGTAATGACATTATTGTTAAGGGCTAAATGTTTGGAATCCTCTCATCTAGAAAATGGTTTATTCTAAACATGTAATTTTCAAGGATATTAGAGTTATTTTTTATGTTACTTAGTCATAGAAAAGAAGAAGACCTTGTATTTTGAAACTAAAATAGAGAAGTAGAAAGATACATAGGTGAATAACTTGTTGGATAAGAGGATGTAAAGGAAGAAGATGGTTTAGATTCATAGAGTTTAGAAGAAGAAAACAATCCTTTTACTACACCCTTGAGAAGGTTCACAAGGTAAAAAATAATAATTGACAAGTAGAGCCCACTAGATTTCCAATGTGTATCTACTCCATCTTGTATTGATGATGAACACAGATCTATAAAGAAAACCATTTCATTGAAGGGGCATGATTCTTAGATGGAAGCCACAAAGGAAGAGATGATGACCTCAAAAACATATGAGACATGAGATTTAGATTTTCCTAAGAAAATGAATCCCATTGGACATAAATGAGTATTTAGAAAGACCTTTGAAGTATATAGATAGTTGGGGAGGTACAAGACAAGACAAATGGTGAGAGGTTACTCCTAGGTTTAGGGGTTGATTTCAGTAGAATATTTTCTCATATTGAAGAATTAATTTCTATTGGATTAGTACTTTATATTCCTATGGTGTACGATAGAATAAATGAATGTTAAATTTTTTTTGGAATGAAGATCTCAAAGAGGAAATTCACATGATATACCTTGACATTTTCATGGTAAAAGGAAAATAAAACATGGTTTGTAGGTTAAAGTGGCATTTGTATTGTTTGAAGTACTCACCTAAAACATAGTATATAAAAATTCTAATGTGTTTGCATTGCAACATATTTGTTAAAAGAAATGACTTAAACCTAGACAAGTTTCATCTAAGGGGTTTAATTAAAGGGGATTAGTGTAAATGGTGGATTAAGTTTTCATTTTTTAAATGTTTCAATCTAACCAACGCTTTTCCTAAGTGAAAAACTTGTTTCTAAAAGAAGTGTTTTTGCTATTGTTTTATAAAAAATAATAAAATATAACTAGTAAGATTCACAAGTGTTTTATTTTACTAAATAATATTTTCTAAACTAATGGAGGGGCTTCTGGAAGTCCTAACTTTTGACTTGGAAGTTCATTTGGGCTCAAATTTTATGGGGAGATACATTATGAGGAGTCGTTTAGATTTTGAATAGAACTCAATTCAGTTGGTGGCATAGCTTACACTTTTTCGAGGCCAAAATGTTTCATCTAGGCCCTCAAAATCAACTTTTACTATTCTTTTTTGGGTTTTTAGAAAGATATTTTTTTAATAATTTGGAACTCAAGTTTCCAATTTGAATTGTAAGTTGAAATTTAGTGTCACCATAGTGGTAGGAAGATATTTGAAAAAATCTAAGCTCAAAGGGCATGTGAAATTACCAAAAATGGAAAATTATGTTAATTGTCAAAAACTTCTCAAAAATGGCAATTTTTTGGTTTTTTGTTTTGTTTTTTAGTTTTTTAGATATACAGGTGTTTTCTTTCATTATAGTGACAAAGAGGAATAATACAACAATATGGATTTGAAGCAATTTTCTATGTACTAATTTTATTTTTAGCAATAGTGAAAAGATAATGTTAATGATTTGTTTGGTTGCATCATAAACTAAAGCTATAAGATGGGAAGTGAAATGGGAAATTACACAAAGTAAAAAATATTTAAATTAAAAATAGAGTTTATTAAATGAAAGAGGAAATAGAGAAGATCTTATCAAATAACTTGGACAGTTCACTATCTAGGACACTAGTGTGACACACTATCATCCAATCTATGTGTTGGTGTTCAATATACATGCTTACATTCAAAATGGATGTAGAACCCAAAATTTTATACTAATATTGAGGATACCTACACATAAGGACACAAGGAAAATAATAAAATTCTACCACACATATATTGTATATGAAAGCAAGCTTAAAATCACTTTAATGTAATGACTTTAAACAAAATAGATGAAAGTATGATGAAAGGAGAAGAGAATCAAATCTTCATATATTTGAGATGTATGAAGTACATACAATACATGATAAAATATGTAGTTAGATTTAGAAATAATTCAAGAATTTATTGTTATTTTGTGGGAGTCACAAAAAGAAGTACAATTTCCAAGGAAGGCTTAGGGTTCAGGAAAAGAAGTTTATATTCCTATTTTGCAGGGTGAAGGTTCACGATCAAGGTTGCTAGACTTGCCAAAAGAAAAGGAGATTTCAGAAAATCAAGTCCAAGATTTACAACCACCATTAACAAACTAGTCGTTGTCGAACCCAAAGTCGCGACAGGATCGGGAGAAGGAAGAAGAAGCAATACTTGAGGAGTTCAAGATATTACATAGTGTTGGTACCATGTTACTCTCAGCGGGTGTCACAATGTTATTAACAACAACTATCAATAACAAAGCAGCTATCAATAGTGGAATAGATATCAATAGCATTGGTCTAACTGCTACAACAACTTTAAATGTGATGATTTTTGAGATGAGTGTTTCAATCATAGGGATCGCCATTGGTGTTGATTATGCTCTCATTACTCTATCGATGAGGTGAAGGGATGTGCTCCTTCACTCCATAAGGGCTCTGTATATTGCTATATGTGTTCCCATATTTAGTCTAGCCACATTAGGTAGTCTCTTACTACATTAGATTAGTGTTATAGTACCTTTTTTTTTTGCTTTGTAGTAAACCTCTTTGTTTTGTCAAATGGGCTATGTTTTCAACATTCTAAACTAGTGTAAGCAAAGTAAATTTTGGCTATGAAGAGCCTTGAGATGTAATTATTATTTTATCTATAATATAATTAGCAATGGTGAAGATTTGTGGAGATTAATAATTTAATGTTTGATATTTTATTTGAAAGATAGAAAGTGTGAAATGTGAAGTGTCAAAAATTATTTAAGTAATTGAAGTTATGCATTTATATGATATTTTCATTTCATTTTAATTAACAAAATAATATTTAGAATTACAAGTCAATTTCAATTAGTACAAGTTTAAACAGCCAAATGAACATAAAATCCATTTCACAGTTCATTATTGAATAATGCATAAGCTTTGTAGAAAAGAATGTATTAATTCTAACATATGAAGATGATCCGATGTCTACTAAATTTACTTTGTGAAAATAGTATATTTTTCCATTATAAATTGAAATTTAGCAAACTACAACTATGTTCCTCAAGACCAGTTGAATCTCTTACAAAATTATTTTAATATATCTTGGTTATTTTTTATTTTTAATATCTAATGTAGTCATAAAAAAAAAAAAAAATGAATTTTCAAAAGTTAACACCCAAACTAAGCAAAACATAAGCACTGCAAACTCCATGTGGGGTGTTCATGCCAAGTTGGGGAATAAATAGTATTGTCTTCCACTTCAACTACTAAATAGTAGAAATTGCTAAATGATGCATTAAATTTGATAGTTGAATGACCATCTTTGTGATTTTATATGAAATACACTCAAAAGCATTTTCAAATTCAAAAAATTATATTCCACATGAGCCAAAAATTCAAAAAGGCAATCAAATTTGATTAAGGATTATAGATATGATATATGTTAATTTATATAGTGTCCATATATATTACTTAATTTTTCGCATAGATAGTGTGCTCTAGATACACAAAAGAATGTACTATCAAACTAAAGCATCCAATTTAGCATGTAGTGGTTGGATGCTAGAAAAGCTTGCTAAGTTTGAATTTGCAATTATGTTTGTTTAAAAATCACTTGGGTCTCTTCGTACCAGTGATTATAGTTTAAGTTAGTATAAGTCATTAGTCACATATAATGCAATAACCAACATCATTATAGCATTTTGTCAAACAATTTGTGTGTTTTTGCATTGAGGAACATACATTGAAGTGGGTTTCATACGATCTTTGGTTTTTTGATGATGACTCCATGTTTATCGCTACATTTTAGTAAAATAAAATTGTTTAACTTAGAATCCATAGATGTTTATGATAGTGGCCCTATACCTAGGGAAGCTATACCTTGTTTTTTGAGGGGGATTATTAGCAGGGAAGCTATACCCTATGTATGCAATTTGGTATTTTTAGTCCTTGTAAGAAAGGGGATTTCATATTTTCTTATTTTTTGGGTTTAGCACCTTGTTTTAAGCCAAGGTTGAGCATTTAGTTGTACATTTTATTAGTTTTTGTCTACAGAATTTTGGTAGTATTTCCAAAGAGCAACAAGTGGCAGAGTTAGGCTCTTATGTAGATGAGCAATCTGATGTTGTATGTTCTTTATAATTTTTTTGTGGGGTTTGATCATTTGTTGTATGGAATTTTCTATCTCTCTTTTTAATGTCTTGATGGGTTTTAATGATTAGATCCATTGAACATGTATCTTCCTTTCTTTTCACTATGGATGGTAGGCTTGCTTATTAGGACCTTTGGACTTAAAATCTTCAAAGCCTTCAATGGCACCTACATTTGTCAATTAAGAAAAAGTGATGTAAATTTTTTTAATAGCATTTTACGTGAACAATAACCTAGATCAATTGAGTCGGAGTAGAACTATTTCCTCTGCTAAGTAGGAATTTTTTTTGATGGACATTGTAGTTGGCCGATGAATTTAAAATATTCCACCCAAGCAAATATCAATAAAGCCTACATAGTGTGCTCTAGATACACAAAAGAATTTACTATCAAAGTAAACAAACTACTAGCACAATCCTTGATCCAAAGCATTTAGTTTAGCATGTAGTGGCAAAATGCAATACAGAAGCTTGCTAAGTTTTTGGTTTGATCTACCTGTTTTCCTGGAAGAGGCAAGGTAAAGGAGTAAGCCATCCTCTCTCTCTTTGACTTCTTCATTTGTGGTGGGCTTTGCAAAGTTTTGAGCAAACACAGTTGGCAACTATGAAGCCAAGTTCCCCAACCTTTGCATGCATTCTCCTTACAACGCCACTTTGGAATGCAATACTTTGATTGAAGGATATTCACAAAATGGATTGTTGAAAATTCTTTAAAAACTTTCAAGCTAATGCAAGTCACAAGTGTAAAGCCAATTTTTTTGGCCCTTATCAGCATGCTAGTGGCCTAGGTCAAAATGGGAGCTTTTGAGCAAGGAACAAGATTATTTTTTGTTCAAATGCCACATGAAAATGTCATGCCATGGAGTTATTTTATACAAATTGATAGGAGGGCTAATGACTTACCACAAGATTTAGTACAAATTCTATCTTTTTTTCAATGATCTTGACGAGAAAAATGTGCAGAGTTTGTTGGTGCAATATTATGAAGATTGACCTAGGAAGAGATAACAAAATAATTAATTTAGAGTTTAAAAAATCTAAAAAAAATTGAGGCGATTGTGTAGATGCTAAGAGAAATTGACCTGGGCATGTACAAGATGAAACCAAGGAAAATAATTTATCTCAAGATTCTGCAGAAATGCTCTCAATGCTCTCTTTTTGTCAACAATTGAAATGATACTTTTTACACCAACTCCCATCCACAGTAAATGCACAAATGAATGATCAAGATCTCTTTGATGGCCTTGCATCCTTTCTCCTGCAAACTTCATTAAGGGGAACACCTTCAGGTAAATATATTAATTATTAATTATAATAATTTCATATTTATATTTAATATTTTGTATTATAGAATATAATATATATACTATTATATATAATAATAAATATAATTATATTATATATAATTTAACTTGTATTATATAAAATATATAATATATTAATTATATTTTGTTTTAAATAAGAATATAATAATTAATAATTAATAATTATAAAACATTTATTTATATATTTAATAGTTTGCTTAAAGAATATAATATATAATAATAATAAATAATATAATTATATATTTATAATAATTTTTTTATTATATAAAATTTAAAATTTACATTATATTAATTATGTTAATATATACTTAACTACATAGGGTAAAGGATGCCATAACATTAAAACCTAAATGTGCTCATTATTAGGATCTTGGCCATAATTTTCATTTTAGTAAACATACTCTAAAACCCTTGCCGAAACCCTATTTTTAGGTTGCAACTCACCAAATTGGAGTATTCAAAGGTCAATACTAGCGAGGAAGAGTTTGGAGGATAAAAAAACAATAGCAATGGGGAAAGCAGTAAAAGGCAACGAAAAATAGCTAAAAATTTGGCAGAAAAGTATGAACAGATGAGATTCGATTAACCACCTTGCAAGGCTTCTAGAGTAATTTCATTCATTCATAGACAAAATGAGTTCGTAGAACCCAAATAGGGACATACCTTTGGCATAAATATATATATGAGAAATTCCTTATCTATGAGCAATTCAAGTGATATTTCTCATATGTCTTGTTTGAGAAATTACAGAAAACCCGCCTTCCATTATGCTTTCATGAACGTATATTCCCATTCTAGCACAGGCCATGGAGGTTGTTGCCAAATGATTGTCCTTCCAGATTTCATAGACATGTCTATCATGGTAGTTGCAAATACAATATCAGACTCACACTATTCAATTAGTTTTGCTTAAAAAAATTAGACATTTTTTTGGCAAAATCCACTTTTCCACATTATGTTATTTTTATGTATGCATTATGCATTGAGGGTATTGAGGGATTACAAAGTTCAGTGGGAAGGATAAAACTCAAAGTTTTTGGCAAATATTCTCATCGAGGCTACATTTTTTCTTTTCAACATTATTGTGGACACTTAAAGTAAATTTTTACTTTAACATCTTTGTCTATAGTTTAGTGAAAACACTTGAAAAGGAGAGTAGTATGAGTGTGATAACTAATATATTGATTGAAAAGATCCTCCATGCTCTTGAGAAGTCAAGGAAGGTGCATGCATAGTATAAGCAAAGGGAAAATGGAAATGCACAAGTGGACAAACTAAAGAGGTTTCATATTGTATAACAATTCATGCAAGCAAAGAAATTGAGAGATGCTACTATGGATGGAGTTGAACAAGTAAACTCTATCATGAATAACTTCTACAACACAATATGTTTTCCACTATGAACTGTAATAACTATTTTATTTATCAGTTTGAAGCTTCATAAGTGTCACTTTCCAGACTAATAACTTGTAATTTTCCTGCAACACATTGCATGAAATTGTCTTGTCCATCAAAAAGTTTTTCTTGAACTTCCCTAACTTATTATCCTTTTAAAAATAGTACATAGGAATTTGAATATTCCTACTCTTCAACCAAATTTTAATGCATTTCACTCAATTATCAACATATTGTGGATAACTCCACTTACCTAATTTCAATTCAATGAGATAAAAGAGGAGTTAGCCAAATTGTGGTCAACATTGATTGGAAGTGCATTAAAAGTTGTGCTTCAAGAGGAAGATTATTCAAATTAATTTTGTACTCTCTCTAAAAAGGACAATAATGTAAGGGAAGTTCTTGAAAGATATTTTATGGACAAGACAACTTAGTGCTTTGTGTCCCAAGAAAATTACAAGTTATTAGTTTCACAGAATTAAATTTAGATAGCATGAGTCTAATGAAAACATTTATTTTTGTAGACAATAAGAATGTAGTGAAGTCCATTGACCTTCACAATTCAAAGCAAATCTTACATATACTAAAATTTGGATTTTAATTTCCTTATATGATTTAAAAATAAATGCAGAATATAATTTAGAACAAATAAAATGCTCGCACTAAACTAACTGATATGTGACAGTGTGTTTTCCAACAATTCATACTATATGTATATGTTGCCAACAAATAAAATACTCGTACAAAACTAATTGACATAGGACAATGATTTTTCTAAATAAAATTCTTTTAGTTCCAAAATACTCAAACAAATATTTTCATAACAAACTAACTAGCATGGGATAGTGTGTTTTCCAACACTCCAAATAATGTGAACATTTTATTTGTTCCAATCAGATGAAAAAAGGGAAATTCCATATTTACGTCACCAAAGAGTTGTTCTAAAATATGGTGGACTTCATTACATTTTTAGAGCATACAAAACAAAAACCTTTCATGAGGGAATAACTGAGAGGAGAGAATGTGTTTTCCAACACTACAAATAATGAGAGTATTTTATTTGTTCCAATCAGATGAAGAAAGTGAAATGATATTTGGATTGTAGCAAAGAGTTGTTTAAAAATTTCAAAGTGGTCTTCATTACATTCTTGGAACATAATGAAACAAAACTAAATTCATAATGAAATAACATGGGATAGTGTGCTTTCCAACACTGCAAATGATGTGAGCATTTTGTTTGTTCCAATTAGATGAAAAAAGGGAAATGCCATATTTACATCACCAAAGAATTATTATAAAAAATCAAGGTGGGCT
The DNA here is from genome assembly GCA_007258455.2 of Sequoia sempervirens. Lineage (NCBI taxonomy): Eukaryota > Viridiplantae > Streptophyta > Pinopsida > Cupressales > Cupressaceae > Sequoia > Sequoia sempervirens. The sequence continues at coordinate 150,573,360 of VDFB02086081.1, read as the reverse complement.
TCATTAAATTTTTGGAGTATACAAAACAAAAACCTTTCATGAGGGAATAACTGAGAGGAGATGGTGTGTTTTCCAATGCTACATACAATGTGAGCATTTGATTTGGTCCAATCAGATGAGGGAAGTGAAATGCCATTTTGACTGTACCAATCAAAAGAGAAATAAAAGGAGTTTAATTAACAGTGTTGATAGACAACTACAATCTAAAAGACATGAAGTTGAAAAAATAAACACAATAATGGAAGGTGTGATTTTCAAGACATTCTCACTGTTTTGTAAAATTCCATGTTGCAAAACCCTAGGTGTTAAGAAGTAAGCAACCCACCATGAGACAACCCTTGACATTTAAACAAGGAGATTCAAATAACTGAAAACCCACATTGTGTTTCCCAAATTACAATTATTTTGTGCACTCTTTTTTTTTCAAGTACACAAAATTTAAATGCAAATTTTACTCAAATTAAAAGTCCTTATAAATTTTGAAAGGGCCTTTCAATACATTGGCATTGTCTAAATTACAAAATCTTTTCAAGACATTCATTCTATTTTGTAAAAATTCATGTTGGAAAGCCCTAGGTGTTAATAAACAAGCAACCCATATAGTGTTGTAAAACCCTTTGCAACTGAGAGGAGAGAGTGTGTTTTCCAACACTACAAATAATATGAACATTTTATTTGTTCCAATCAAATGAAGAAAGTGAAATGAAATTTCAACCATAGCAAAGAGTTGTTCAAAAATTTGAAAGTGGACTTCATTACATTCTTGGAGCATAACAAAATAAAACTCTTCATAATGAACTAACTGACATGAGATAGTGTGTTTTCCAACACTACAAACAAGGTATAACAACATTGTGGCTTGCAAGTTTCATAATACCTACTATTTTCTAATTTCATTACATTTTAACTATCTAATTCACAAAAAAGGTTCTTATGACAATGACAAAACATACCAAATTGAGGTGAGGGGTGAATAACCAATTGGGTTGTTACTTGTAAAGGGTTTTAGAACAGTAAGTTGTAGGTTTTATAACACCCAGTGTTTTTCAACCTAGAATTTTACAGAACAGTTTGAATGTCTTGAAAATATTTTTTTATTTACATAGTATGAATGTAATGAAACACAACTTCAAAATTTATAACAAGTCTTATGTAGAGTACCAAATTTTTGTTTCAATTTCTTAATATGGTCTAAATATACACGCATAGTAATATTGTAGGTTGGAAAACATGATTGGAGGTGAGTACATAATTTATGAAACCTCCAACCCACACAATGTTGTAAAACCTTCTACACACTAAGGAAAAATGAAAATCCTTTATTTTTTCCTGTCAATGAAAACCCATCTTCACAATAGTAACTGTTGAATTCTTCACAGTCCCTAGGCAAAATGGAAAAATGGCATATAGTTTTGGAAAATATGCATACCTACTAGCTAATTTCCCATGTCTATCACATACGTTATGGTAGGAAAGAATGGCCACTCTACTTCAGACTCTGAACCCCTCCAAACCCCGTAACCTTCCAAATAAGAATGTCAAAAATGGCGACGTCATGGGCTTTATGTGGTTTTCAAAATATATCATTTCATTGCAAAACCCACATTGTGTTTTCCAACCTATAATATATTCCACTTGGTTTATGGTTTCTATAAATGTTATTATGTTATTTCACTCATATTTCCACAATGGGTTGTCAATTATTTCATTTAACAATTGCAAAATTTCAAGACCAACAAATAGGAGGAAACCAAAATTTAAAAACCCTCAACACAAAAACACAGAAATAGCTTTGCATTTCAAATGAAAAATATTCTCCTAAGGAAAACCCTTTGTTTTCCTATCAATGAAAACCCATATTTGTATTGAATAGTCATTAATTTCTTCATAGTTCCTAGGAAGAATGGAAAAATGACATATTTTTGGCAGATATATATACCTGGTAGCTAGCTAGCTACCCATGCTTATCAAATGTATTTTTGTATGGAGAGTGGTTGCACTGATTTAGCCTCCAAATTCCTTCAACTCATTCCCATTTCTCTCAAAAAACCTACAAAAGGTCAATGTGGAAAATGGCAGCGAAAATGGGACCTCATTTGGCCTTTTTGCTATTTGGAAATTATGGTTTTGAATGCCACATTTTGGGCTTTTTGACCATTCCAAAATATGATTTTGAAAACCCACTGACACTACCATATTTTCCTGATGATGGGACAGGAAATGGTAGGTGACATAACGTTCGTCTGTCAAGTCTTTCTGTCAGTGCCTTTTAACCTTTTGTCAATACTTTTCATTGGTGTGTTTTGTCCATCCATCAATACTTTCTGTTTGGGCATTTTGTCCAACACATGCTATGTGGGATGGGTGTTATGATATAATGTTACATATATATATAAGTTCATTTTTTCTACACTTTAGCTTCTCCCAAAATTATGCAGCCTTTTAAATTAATGCATTAACAAAAATTATTGAATTTGAAACTTGGCTACATTTAGATTGTGTTGCATACTTTCAAATTAATGCAACATTTAGATTGTCATAAATGAGGCATATTTTAAATTAATGCAACCAAAGGGTACATTGATAGTGACTATTAACAGATTTTGCCAATGGATGATGCATGATGGGGTAGGCATCCATGCCCAAGTGCATTTGTGGGGTCGGATAGCCATTTCCCCCTAAGTAACTGTGGCTGCCATAAAATAAAAACAATAAATTCCTGCTATTGGTAGGTGTATGGGGTCACATTGGGATCTTTTTCTTTCTCATATGGCACCTTGGGTATAAATACCCAATTATCATCAATGATTGCTACAATTCTATTCTCAAAATTTGTTTGAAAATGTATTTCTATGTCTTCTACCAACTTTTTATGACAATGTGGTTTCTCTATCAAATTCATGAGTTCAAATGCTACCTAAATCTTATAGGTAATAAAGATTCATGTCAGCACAAGATCCCAATGTGCTAACATCAAAAAAGAAAAAAAATAGTGTTGTGAAAGTGACCTACCTAGAGCTTCAACAATAGTTTTTCTTAGTCTTGAGGTAGTTGTCTATAATTATCATTATTTTTCTATGATTGTAATGATGAAAATTGTACTCTCTTGGGAATAGTGTATTTTGTCACCTAATTTGGGAATAATTAATGTTAAATGATGTAACGCCCCACCGTGCGAACCCCAAAGGAACTAAAAACAACGAAACAATTTTTTTTTAAAGAACATAATAACTTACTTAAGTATTCCAATATAACAATGTATTATGTGGCACAACTAGTTCCAATGGGGTACACGAAGTGACATTACTATTCTAACCCATAACAATGATAACATATTAAACCATAATTAAACTGTTACATAAATCCATTCATTCCCATTTCATCATTTAAATATCCAATAAGCAATAACTATATTAATACCATATGCACATATGACAATACATGTAATTATACAGATAGGAAGTGTTACATATTTTGATAGATACAACATAACATATCCAACTATTACAAGTGATAGTTCCTGAATAAATACAAGGCCTGAATATACATTACATCCAAATGATAGTAAAATACAATTGACTGAAAATACATCTCAATAACCCCATATACAAATTACATCAAGATGACATTACAACATGGTCATCCCAACACACGTGGGAGACAATACATCAATGAATACATTACATCCGAGGTATAAACATACATCTGGTACAAAGAATTACTGGATCATCAACATCCGCCAAAGAGCCCTGCAATAAAAGATACATCTGCAACAGAAAGGGAAACCCAACGGGGTGCGAAGCACGTTCCACCCAACCACCCCCGTGCTGAGAGTAGACAAGGAAGGGTCCCTGACCAAGTATGCCTAACAATAACAAAGACTAACTCCAGACAGACAACTTAACATCAAAGACCACTTAGAACTTAACAACGACAAATCCAAAAGCACAACAGTAAACCACTTCAGAACGTAGCAACAAGTCACAATCACAACATCAATGAAACTCAAGACATAATATCAAAGACTACTTTCAACAATGACCAAAGACAAATCAATAAATCACTTCCAGAGGACTTCAGTAAATCAACACAAACAAAATGTTAGACGAGAGTGTCATCGCATGGTTTCACATGGATTATCCTGACAACCTATCACCAGGTGTCGCCTCCATCTCTACATGGATTCTCCAGACAACCAAGTTAAGGTGCCGCTTCCATCTATGGTTCTCCTAACAACCTATCTCAAGGCGCCGCTCCATAGGGTTACTCATGCGAAGTCATTAACCTTTCATGAAGACAAGGCAATGACCTTGCCAACCATGGCCTTCTCACTCCCCTTTAGTCTGTGATAGCACTAACAGGCAGACGAGGCTTCACAATTATCTTTTTAGTGTTTAATCCCCACCCGTGGTTTATTACTTAAGTTATCACTGATTAATCTAACTCTATGTGGGTTACCCGGACATCCCCTTTGTTCGCCGGCCCCCACTAGAGCCACTCTCTCTAAACACTCGAGCACAAGATATCCAACTGAATAGGATTGTATCAATAAGGAAAAACTGAACCAACAATGGATCAACCGCGAGGCATAACCCTCTCACCCAAAATCACATGTATGTCATTCATAAATGATACGATCCAAGTATACATCAATACCACAACTGAAGCCAAAACATATGGACGACATCAAAATACAAGATCAAACACAAATAACAATATCCCCACCTCTGGAAGTCCTAAACACAACTTGGACTCCTATAACTGAATAAGTTAACTCTAGGGTTTTCCCTCATAACCCAAATTCGAATAAAAGAAAATCGCAATAGAATAAATAAATTAACTCAAAGGAAACAATTTACACAAACAACACCACATAAATCGTTTCAAAAACCTATTACATTTTTCCAATAAATAAATCATTAACTCAACAAAATTTGATTTAATTCAACGCTCATGATATATTTCTAATTTGCACAACTACATAAAACATTGCAATTTATCTTAATCTAATAATATTTAAATCATCATCACCAAAAAGTAATATCTCTATAATATATATAAACATATATACACTTTTACACACACATATATTTATATTAAATAAAATTTTTACTTTTAAAACATATTATATAAAAAAATAAAAAACTTTTTATATAACATAAAAATTTTTCACAATCACCTATATTTAAATAAAATATTCATTTAATAAAACATTAATAAATCTCATATTTAAAAAAAATATTATAAAATACATATATATATATATAAATATATAGACATATATATATATAACTATAAATAAAAATCGAAAACAGAAAATGAATTTTAAATAGCAATAAAAAAATAATAATAAAAAAAAAATACTTAATGAAACCCGTGCCCTGCCCAACGCGCCTGTGGTACTGCGTACCACAGGGGACAGGGCCGCAGCCCCACTTGGCTACGTACAGCAGCCCTCAGCTGCTGTGCACAGCCCAATGTGGCTGCATGCGGCCAGCATGGGGGCGCGGTGGTACGGCATTGGGCCGACCACCCCCCAACCGAATTTTAATTAATTTTTCTTTTAAAATAAAATTTCTTTTATTTCATATTTATTTTAAATTCGTACCTCTGTCCAAACCAGGGACGAAAGTTAAATAAATAAATAGACGTATTTTTTTTGAAAATAATAATAAAATAAATAAATTTTGAAGCACGAATTTCTTACAAAATTTATCCTCTAAAATTCATTTCGAAAATCTGAGCAATACATATATATATATAAAAAAAAATTTATTATTTTTATTTACAATAATTTTCCTTTCAATCCCCCTCTTTTTTTTTTTTATACGAAGATTTTCTTTAATATTTGCAGGCACAGATGTCAAGGACATATGTAAATATCTATTATTTTTAAGAAGATAAGAAATTTAATATATATATCTCTCAGAAATAGATTATAAAAATCACCAATATATTCAAAAGATTGATTTTCACCAAAACCCAAAATAAATAAAGCATACAATTTCAATTTCCACAATAATTGATTTTCTTTTCAGAGCAATAAATTTCTCTACAAAACTATATTGGAAAATTTCGAAGGGGTTTTACTAAAGGTTTTCACAAAAGATTCAAGGTTTTCCTACGAACAAATTTCAAACTTCAGAACTTATTTCTATAATTTTTCAAAACACATCAAACAATATTGTTTCAAAGTACAATAGAATTAATAATAATTAACAGAAGAAAACCTGGAGTCCTTTGTCTGAAGAAGAATCCCTTCTATAACCTTTCGAATTCCTCCTGCAGATCCTTCTCGATCGCCTCCTGTAGCTCTCTCTTCGAATCTACCTATCTTCAAATCAATTATTTTTCCCAAAGTTTTTCCCAAAAAAAATAAAAATCTTTTCTTTCCTTTTTATTTTTTTCTTTTCCAGATCCCAAAACCCCAGAGTAGAACTTCTGTGTGTACAATAACTCCCTCCCAAAAATAATAAAAGAATCAACAAAACAATAAAGCTTCTCTGCTTTCTTTTCTCAAAAAGCCTCCCCCTTATTGGTCCTTTTTCCAGCTTTTAAAAGCACAATTATCTAAAATTTCAATTAAAATAATTTATTTAATCAAGATATTATCTATACATGATTTCCTAATTTAATATTAATAAAAAATATATTATTTAATTATCTTCAACAATATTTATTTAATTTAATTATTATCAACAATATTAATTTAGAATAATTATTTACTCTTTTAATAAATTAAATCACTTTTTAATTTATAATATATTTAAATTTAGCATTCTACTAACTCACAATTAAATCAAAACAACTAGACAACTTAATCAATTATCATATAAAATAAGGTTAATTAAATAAACATGAACCATAACTAAAATGTATACTTCAACAATCAAACTACACAATCAACAAGAACGAAAACTTCAGTCATAACACGACTCACAATAGACGACGAACTTGGGACGAGGACACTTCCAAACCTACTCCCTTTTTCAACATTTTTACCTGTTGGGTTAATTTATTGCTCGCCCTGTCCTGCCGAAGCAGGTGGAATCGAGACTTATTCCTGCAATCCTGCATCCAAATAAACGTCAAGTAGCACATGTATATATAATCAACATCCTATCGTGAGAAGGAATTGCAGTGTAGCAGGGCACTCATGAACGAGTGATGCTACACTGTCCTCTCACCTAACCTATTCTAACAATTACAATATCAATAACAAACTAACATTTCTAACCAAATTGATCATAAGATAACATGATAATTAACCACTGCATCTTAACTAATTACTAAACCATTGCATTATAAAATAATACTGAATTCAAATAACATGATCACCATAGGATTATCACATCGACATATAAAACATTAGAGAGAAAGCATTGCATAATAAAATAATCCAAACACTACATATAGAGTATCATAAATCGCAATAATAATATCAATTGTAGCAATCAACTAAACTATGCAACCACACACACCAAATCGATGAATCAATCACCATCACAATTCAGTATCACACTAACATATAAAAGCAAACAATAGTAGTAAATAGTATCAGAAACATGGGGGTATTACAAATGAGCCTAATGTTGCCTTGATCTAGTTTTGTAATGTGTTGTACACTTTCACATTAGATTTAGGGCCCTTCTAAGCTAAATAAACCTAAATTTACCTTGATTTAGTATTTGTAAAGTGTATCCATTTACACTTTCACACTAAATTTAGGGTCTTTGGACCTAATGTTGCCTTAATCTAGTGTTTTAATTTTTTGTGCATATTCACATTAGATTTAGGGCCCTTTTAAGCTAAATAGACCTAATTTTGCCTTAATTTAATGATGTAAAGTATATGTATTTACACTTTCACATTGAGTTTTGGGCTCTCTTGCATTTATGACCTTAACATCATCATTAATAGTTCCCTAAGACCCTATATTATGCATCTTGAGGCTTATTTCAACCAAAATTTTGGCAGACATCAAATAGACTTAATCTCTCAACTCCTTGACACTTTCTTTCTCTAAAAAGGTTTTGTGGGACCCATATGCCAGAGGTGCCATATGAGTCCCATTTGACCCCATTTTTTGGATTTTCAGCAAGAAATTAGGGTTTTAAGTTCAAATTTTATGAATGTTAGCCTCTGGGATCTAATAAATGATAACTTGGATGGATTTCCTATATAAACAAGGTCTCAAATCATTATTTCATATAATCCTTCATGTTATCATCCTAAGATATCAAGAGTTAAGCATTCCAAGACTTCACAAGAGCATCAAGAGAGTGTACAAGATCACTTTTAAGGCATTGAAGAGCATAATTCTTCATCAATTGTTGTAGCAATACAAAATCCATCATCATGTCAAGATTATCAAGCATTGAGCATGTTGTTGAGCTAGTGTTGTGATGTAGCATTGAAGATCTATTTGCAAGCATTGTTTCATATCCCTATTCAAGATCTAGATCTACATTCTTCATGGCCACTTCATGTTATGTTGTAGATTTACAAGACATCATTCAAGGTATCATTGGTCATGTTTCATGTTCCACTTTTTATGTTTCATGTCCTTATTTCATTATCTCATCATTTGGTTTAATTACCTAAATGGGGTTTGACCAACGAAAACCCCTATTCCCTAACAATCAACAAGTTTTTCTTTTCTTTAAACATGTGTGATTGCAAATCTAGGTGTCTTGGAGAATGAAGGATCTTTGAAGGTTAGGTTACAAGCTTGAAGGAAGTTGTTGGAGTTGTCCCCTCATTTGCAAGGTTGTTGTCTTCACAAAAAGTCTTCTACAAGCCCAAAATCAGAGTTTTAGATCTAAAAACAAAGTACAACAAAAAGAGTAGATATTGGAGAGTAGGATCAAACCTTAACCTTCAAAAGAATCACACTAGGACATATATGACACCTTGGGAATATGAGTCCCAATACAACCTAGTTTGGGACTAAATCGTCCAGACTAGTGTATGAGTCCTAGTCAGCCTCAAAATCAATGTTTCCAACATTTTTAGTCCTCATTCAAGCCTCTCTAAGTTTCCAGGTGCATGCGTCTAATTTTATAGCTTTCTGTTATGATTTATATGCATTTCTAGGTCATTCATTCAAGTTTCTTGCATCAATAGGTTTTGTCATTAGATATTACATTTTATTAGTCTTTCCAATCCCTAGCTTGGCGGTGAACCCCTCTTTAGATTATAATTAGACCATAGGACAACCCTTCTATAAGATCTCTTTCTCCTTTGCATACTTTAAGTTGAGATCTTTAGGGTCTCCCTTCAATGAAATGATCGAGAGATGTGTTTGCTCTATGTCCTAAACCATAAGTAGCAATCCCATTTTCCACCATTTCAATGATGTAAACGCTCATCAAAGATTGTTGCCTTTTAGCACTTTTGACTCTTAAGGGATATCGTCAGTACAATGTAGCTTAGACTATTTTAGTGTGTTTAGGTATGAAATAGGACCATGCCTAGCCTAAACGTACCCATCTAGATGCATTGGAACTGTCAGTTTAGTCACACAACGAATAGAGAAGAATCTATAGACACACCTTCCTCAACTTCTCGAGAGCAAGAAGAGTCTTTTCATTGAATGCATTATCTATCTCATTCATTTTGTTTTGTTTCTTTTTCAAGTGTTTTTGGAGCAGACTAACCTCTTTTCATTGATGATAAAATCTTCTTCTTATCTTTTAATTCCCTTTCTAAGTGGTTAATTTTAGTCTTCAGTTGCTTCGCTTCAATTTCAACACTTGTAACTATTGCTTTTGCATCTGCAACTTGACCATCCACAAATTTTTCCTCATCTCTATAGGTATCCCCCTATTATTCCTTTTCATGATCTTCTAGCTTCTTTTTCATATCTATTACTTTGAGCTTTAGATAATTTGCTACCCCTTGAACACTTAGGACAACAACATCCCTTTGTTCGATAGAGTTTTCAATGTCTTCAATACTTTCATGTATCCAACACAATGATTCTCTTTTTTTGCACTTACATTTGATATTGCTTCTTCCTTATCATCTATTTTGAGTTGTATTTGCTCCATGAAAGTCTTAATTTTAAGAATCTTTGACTTCATTTGTTCAAAACCACCTATAGCATCATCTCTCACTTTCTTTTCTTACACAAATTCTTACCAAATACAAAACCTCTTGAATTTTTCTACTCCTCCATTGCCATTGTAAAAGCTATATCATAATTAAAACTATCATCTATTAGCATCTAGTTATTAGTTATGCAATGTGGTAGCATAGAAAATGCAATGAACTATTTGCCAGAATGCCTCAAAGAAAATGTGGTCTCATGGAATTCCATGACAAGAAAATGCAATTGACAACTGCTCCTAGTTATTTGATATGAGTTGAATTTTTAAAAGCTATATCATAATTGAGATTTTTTCATCTATTAATATCTACTTATTAGTTATGCAATGTGAAATAATGCTTTGAGTTTGAAAGATGTGCAATGCCCACATATGCAATGAGAAGTGATGCTTTGAGTTTGAAATATGTGTTATGTAATCTTAAAAATGTTCCTATTCACATTCAATATGCTTATGCCACACTAACATTGATTCTTATTCCATAATGCTAAAAATATGCCCACGTAGAGAATATTTAGTAGAATATTATATAGGGCTAGGTTTATGCATAAGCATGATTTTTTTATGGTTATAGGAAAAGTGTTCCAAATTTTGTGAAATGGTAGTCAATATTTAGGTTTTTGGGCCTTCTAAACATGATGACAAGGCCAAATTCGGTGCAATTGTTTATGACTAGGTACCTACAAAATCTACCACACACATTCAAACTTCAAAGCCTTGTTGATTTCACCTCATATGTCTAATTTAGAAAACAATAATATAAAATTAACTTTCTTGGATGCTTAGGACTCAATGATGTGATTCATTTTTCTCTATATTAAGTTGTAAAATGCACATACAATATAAAGACAGAAAGAGGAACCTACAAAATCTAGTATATAAAAAATAAGATAATTTCTCCAAGCCATCATTTAATGTAGTAGAGGAGTATAGTCAAATAATATTTTCAACTTATATATCTAAAATTTCTAAGAAGAAGCAATTCCATAGCTCTAATACAATGTAATATTTGACTATAAAGATAGCCACCTAGAATCAAGGAGCTTCAATGAATGCACAAGAGAAACCCAAAATGGAAGAATAGTTCCATTTTATCAAAATATGTAAATATAAAATAATAATTCCCTTGTATATCTAAGCAATGGTGAGTCATAAGATAACATTGAAAAATCACAAGTGTCATGATCATATGAATTAAGACATAAAAGTAAATTCCCTCAGTAAACTTAATTAACAAGGTGTGAAAATATTTCACAGTAATATACACTTTTAGACCAATAAATTTATAGACAAAAAATTGAAAGTACCATCACCCAACATGTAAAACAACTTGCAAGATAAGATTTGGAAAACATGTACACTTGAGAGGCTCTTATTTTCCAAAGCTAGTGCATCTTAAATTTATGATATAATATATTGAATTTTATGAAGAGAAGAAAAACAAGAAAACGTGTTCCACTTTTTGGTCTAAATGAGACTCTCAAACATAACATTTTTCATTTTTTTTTAACTTGTTCCAATTATAGGGAATTAACAACTTAAGGATTATGCGAAAAAATAATTTTTATAATTTTCTATTTTGATTCAACCTATAAGCTATATAACCTAGATATGGGTTGAATTGCTAAAAGATATATCGTAATTGAAATTTTGTCATCTATCAACATTTAGTTATTAGTTATGCAATGTGAGGTAATGCTTTGAGTTTGAAAGATGTGCAACACAACGTAATTAGTGATATGAATATAAACTACAACAATATATTTTCTACAAAAAATTAGTGAGGAAAAAGTCCCTCCCATAAGAGATAATGAAGAAAGTCCATACAACCCCCCTCAAGAGTGAGTCCCTGCTCAAATGTCACAATGTTAGGAGTCCGCAATCTTAACTGAAGAAGGAGACAAAGTAGAACAATGTGAAGAATGATGTAGAGTGGACCAAAGATGATGACGAGTCCTCCAAATGTTTCTCCAAAGGAATGCCAAACTATGACAAACACGGATGGAAAGAATTAGGTGCAACTACAGAAGATGTCACATAATTGGTGACTAAGCTGAAATTGTCAACTCAAAGTAATTGTAGAATTTGTTGAAGAAGAACTGTAGATGTATCCACACTACAACAAGAATAAGGTCGGAACCAAGGAGACAACTGCTCGAGTATCAACTAGACACTTTCTTGACAGAATGTGTAATACCCCCATGTTGCTGCTACTCTTTGCTACTATTTGTTACTCTTGTGTGTTAGTGTGATATTGGTTTGTGATGGTGATTAGTTCAATGACTTGGTGTGTGTGGATGCATTGTTTAGTTGATTGCTTCATTTGACATTATTATGATGATTTATGATACTTTGTGTGGTGTTTAGATTATTTGATTATGCAATGGTTTTTCCTTAATCTTATATATGTCGATGCTATGATTCTCTGATGTTTAATTTGGTTTTAGTAATACATTGTGATGCAGTGGTTTAGTAATTAGTTTATGATGTGATCAGCTAGTTTAGAAATGTTATTTCATATTTGATATTGTAAATGTTAGTATAGTTTTGGTGAGAGGACAGTGTGACCACTCATTTACGAGTGCCCTGCTACGCTACAATTCCTTCTCACAATAGGATGGTTTTGATTATATATATATACATGTTACTTGATGTTTATTGGTATGCAGGAATTGCAAGAATAAAGTCTCGATTCCACCTACTTCAGCAGGATAGGGTGAGCATTAAATTAACCCAATGGGTACAATGTGGAAAAAGGAAGTTGATTAGGAAGTGTCCCCATCCCAAGTCCGTCATCCTGTTTTGAGTTTTGTTGTGTCATGATTGAGGTCTTGTCCTTGTCATTGTGTGGTTTAATTGTTGATTAATTATTTTATTTATGATTAGTGGTAATTTAATTAATCTTATTTTATAAGATTAATTAATATTATCTTGTTGCTTTAATTAAATTTTAAGTTAGTTAAATGTTGAATTTTAAATATATTGTAAATTTCAAAGTTATTTAATCAATTAAAAGTGTAAGAAATTAATTTAAATTAATAATGATGACGATAATTAAATATTATCTTTTTCCTTATATTAAATTAAAAAATCTTGTGTGGTTAATATCTTGAGAAAACAATTAATTTTTAATTAAAATTGTAGATAAGTGTGTGCTTTTAAAAAGCAAGAAAAGAACCAATGATTGAAGAGGGTTTTTGAGGAAAATGATGAAGAGCTTTATCTATTTTTAATTATTTTTATTGTGAGAGTTTTTGTTTTCCAGACACAGAAGGGTTTTTTGGATTTTAGTCTGTAAAAAGAAAAGAAAAAAAATAGTTTTCTATGCTGCTAGGTAAAAGAATTGTTTTGAAAGAAAAGATTGATTCAGAAGAGAGCTAAAGGCAGGAAACTGAGAAGAAGCTACATAGGGGATTCTACATCAAACGAAGGACTCCAGGTTCCCAAAAACTTATTGTTTTATTTTTCTTTTTTTCTGTAAACAAAATCTTGCCTACCCTGTTTGAAAGTTAAATACCCTAATTTTTGAAAGACGTTTTCTATAATAAAAAATTTGTGTTAAATCTTTGAATTCCTCTATTTGAAAATTATAGTTAAACCCTTTTGATTTCTTCAAATAAAATTGAGTTAAGAAATACTGTTTTGGAAGTGAAGATCATTTTATTGTGGGATAAATTTACATACTCAGATTTATACTAGATCTATTGAAAAATCTATTTGTTTATATTATTTGTTTTGAATCTTTTGATATATATATATATATATATAATGCTCTTTTATAAAAAACTTCATAAATAAATAAATAAATATATATATATATATATATATATTGGATTTCGAAATGGTATACATAATGAAATATTTAATCAAAATAAATTTGATTTTCGAAACCCATCCTTTGTTTTTCATCTGAAAACAAAATTGTTAAAAATATAAAAAAGAAAATTATTTAATTTCGTTAAGAATTTGTGTTTCATTTACTTGAGATGTGTATTTTTTAAAATATATATATATATATAAATAAAAGTTTTTGTTTGTATAGGGGGGCGGGTGGCCGGCCACGGCCCCAATGGTGGCTGTCCACATATGGTGTGCGGTTATTTGGTTATTAAATTTTGATTTATGCTTCGTGTGATTTTTATGTTATAAATATATATACATATATATATGTATATATATAGATATATAAATATATATATTAATTATATATATATATTATTTAAATATATATATATATATATATTAAATATATATATATATATATTAAATATATATATATATTAAAATCAAACTTTTAAAACTCATTATAAAAGATATATATATAAATTACAAATAGTTCATATATATATTATTTGTAATTTTTATATATATCTTTTATAATGAGTTTTAAAAGTTTGATTTTAATATATATATATTATATATATATATGTATATACGTATAAAGGTGTATATACGTGTATATATATGTATATTGGATAGCCACTTATATTGTTGTGGTTAAGAAATAGATTGATAATTTTACAAGTGGTAATGTTATAGTTTAATTGAGAAATTCGAAATAAATTACTTGTTTTTGTTTTGAATTGAATTTTCTCGTGTAATTGATTGATTTATTGGGTGAAACTTATGGTTCATTGTAATTTGTTTAAAGACGTCATTATTATGCATTGGTTACCTCGAGATTACCCATTTAATTAATTTTGATTTTATTTTATTCGGGTTTAAGTCTTGCAGGAAAACCCTAGAGTTAGTTTATCCTATTATAGGAGCTTAAGTTGTTGATTAGCAACTTCCAGAGGTGGGGATTCTGATGTTATTTGTGATCACGTATTTTGATGTTTGGCCTATGTGTTGACCATAGTTGTCATTTAGTTGGCACTTGGATTGTATTGCTTTGTAAATGTGTTTCATATGTTTTGGCAAGATGGTTACGCCTTGCAGATGATCCATTTGATTGGTTCAATATTTCTTGTTGATATAATCCTTTTGTATTGGATATTTTGTGTTGAGTGTCTAGAGAGAGTGGCTCTAAGTGGGGGTCATTGCACAAAGAGGTTGTCAGGGTAATGCACAAAGAGTTAGAGTAATCAATGATAACCTAAGTAATTAATCATGGGTGAGTGGTTTAAACATTAATAAGATAATTATGATGCCTCATCTACCTGTTAGTGCTATCACAGACTAAAGGGGACCGAGAAGGCTGTGGTTGGCAAGATCATTGCCTTGTCTTCACGAAAGGTTAACGATTCTGTATGAGTAACCCTATGGAGCAACACCTTGAGATAGGCTATCAAGAGAACCATAGATGGAGGTGACACCTTAAAATAGGTTGTTTGGATAATCCATGTATAGATGGAGGCGGCACCTTGTGATAGGTTGTCTGGATAATCCATATAAATCCATAAGATGACACTCTCCTCTAACATTCCATTTGTGTTGTTTTATTGAAGTCCTTTGGGAGTAGTCTTTGATGTTATGACTTGAGAATTATTGATGATGTGTTTCATGACTTATTGTTGTAATATTTGGAAAGTGATTTATTGTTAGGTTTGCAAAAGTAGTTTATGGTTGCGATCTTTGGTGATTTATCATTGTTTGGTTTCTATGTGGTCTTTGAATGTTATGTTATCTTGTCTAGAGTTATTCTTGTGTTACTGTTAGACGTGCTTGGTCAGGGATCCTTCCTTGTCTACTCCCAGCACAGGGGTGGTTGGGTGGAATGTGCTTCGCACCCCATTGGGCTCCCTTTTGGATGCAGTTGTATCTTTTATTGCAGGGTTTTGGCAGATGTTGTTGATTCAGGATGCATATGCCCCAGATGTGCATTTGTACTATTGATGTATTTCAGTTATTGATATCTTTCTCCCATGTATGTTGGGAAGATCTTGATGTAATTTGTTTATATGTTCATTATGTTGTACTATCAGATTGATGTAAGGTTTATTCATACTGTGTGTGTGTTAAATGTGCAAAGTTATTATCAACACAAACCTTAATGAAACTATTTATATTGAAAGACTTAAAGCAAAGTAAAACTATTCTAAGTTGCAACAAAGATAAATCTTCCAAGAATGTCTCATTGTCCTCTATTCGTAAATGATTCTTTTAAACCTTTTTGACCCTCATATTTCTATGTGCACAAAGGCTATTAGAATGACACTTAGGAAATGAGATTGATATTCAACATGCAAGCCAACTATATGCCTACATGAAACTATGTGCGAACAATGATGATGAATGCCATGATGGATGAAGGATGATGTTGATGATAAATGAACAAGTGGAGGTGGATGCTATGCTATTGAACTATATGATTCAATGCATGATTCTACATATGCTCAAATGCAAACTTAAAATGAAGTAATCTAAAATGCAACTATGATGCAAGATGGATGATAAAATGTAACTATGATGCAATACATTAATCTAAGATGTAAACATGATGCAAAACATGACATAAAAAACTATCTATAAGACACCAAGAATGCTCCAAGCTCCAATGATAAACCTACATAATAACTTTACTTGTGGAAAATAGCCCTTTCCCAATCCTTTGCTAAGCTCTATGATGAAATTGATATGAAGATATTATGAAGATGGAAAAAATTAGCTTTCAATTGAAGAGAGCAACTTTGCATGAGTTGTGGATGCAACTTAGCACAATAATCATTTCTCTTACACCCAAGATCGCATTACTGCGCAAAGGGAGAGGATACTTAGGTTATTGCATGAGTTGGGGATGCAACTTAGCACAATAATTATTTCTCTTACACCAAGGATCACATTACTGCGCAAGGGGAGAGGATGCTTTGGTTATTGCATGAGTTGTGTGTGTTCTTGTTGAAGAATAAGCCCTCTATTTATAGATTTTCAAGTTGGAAGAGAGCTCAAAATGAATCAATGTGGGATAAAGATTGGACCAATGAGATGAGGCCACTTGTCAACTTGTGAGAGGTTGAAGAGTGAGCACATTTTGGCCAATGTGCTTGTGTACCTTGGAATTTTATCCTACTCTAATGTGCAAAATAACTAAAAATGCAAGTGATAAAACACTAAGAACACTTCAAGGATTAGCCTAAAGAGTGATAAAACAAGGAAAATAGATGAAATAAGATGCAAATTGATTATACCTTCCTTGTTGTTGAAGACTCCTTGGTTGGCCCTTGATTTAGATGAATATGTGTGCTCCTTGGATGGCTTTTGATGTTACTAGATGCAGGATTAATAATGCAAAATGACTAAATGGATGGCTAAATGGTAGCAAATGCTTGAGAATGCAAATTGGCAGCATAAGGTTGCTCAAAATGAAAAGTGTTAAAAATTCCCTTGAGGAGGGGGTATTTATAGGAGAATTCGAATTCTCTAGAGAATTCAATGGTTGAGATTCATCCAACAAGGTCAAGATGAAGGGCTATGGTGAGTTAAGAACTCACAAGCCCTCACATCTTGACATGTGGATGGTGAAGTGGCTAAGGGGAGATGAGGTGTAAGTGAGGTGGCCAAAAGGTACATGAGGTGGAGGAAGGACAAGTACCTTCCAAGTACCTTGGGGAGTGAGAAGATTTCCTCAAAAAGAGATTTCTTGTCCCCAAGTGAGAATGAAAGGGACATTTGAGGAATTTTGGAATTCCTCAAAAATATCCATGGGAAAAGGAGAGGTGGTTGAAAATATAAATGTGAATTAAAAATTCACATTCTTAAGAGAGTCTAAAGGATAAAAGGTGAGCTCCAAAAAGGTTGGACTTGGTCACATGTGGATGATGTGACAAGTCCAAGGTTCTAGAAGCCTTGGAAGATAGAATGTGAATTAAAAATTCACATAGAATCTAGGATAAATAATGTGAATTAAAAATTCACATGGGAAGGAGGGTCAATGCTAAAAGAGATAAATGCAAAGGTTGACTCAAAAGGTGGTGATAAATATGGCTAATGACCTTGGTTAAGGTTGTGCAAATATTGGATTAGAATAATTAATGGAACATTAGAGGCAAGTGGCAAATGTAGGAGGATGTGACATTAATCTTTGATTAAGAGGATGCACATCATAATCATGAATTAATTAAATTAATTTAGATTAGAGGAAGATCATGGAGGATGTGAAAAGGAGAGAGAATGAAGAATTTTAAATTGATTTTAAATCAAAAGGGTAAAAAAATGACTAAATTAAATAAATTGGTGTATTTATTTAATTTAGAGAGGAAGAAGGTGAAAGATAAAGCATTTAGTTATTAAATTAAATACTTTACATATATGAGACAAAAGGTGTAATATTAATTTAATAAATTAATATTTAATATGATAGATGAAAAGGGAGTAAATTTAATCATATGGGAGTGATTAAATTTGGATGTCTACAGTGCCAAAGATTTTAAAATTTTGAGTGAGGGATGTAAGAATTTAAAATTCTGAGTGGGAGGACATGTAAGAATTTAAAATTCTGAAAATGTTCAGTGGGGGATATGTAAGAATTTAAAATTTTGAAAATGTTGAGTGAGGAATATTCCTCAAAGATGCCATGTTGAAAGAAAATAAGGATTTTAATAAATCAATAAATTGATTTAGTTGTGCAAGTGGGTGGTTAGGTTAATTTAATTAGGATTAGATTAGCCTAATGATGATTATGATGTTTTGACCCCTTTTGACTTGAATTTTTGATTTATTAAATGAATAACCTTAGAAATGAAATTAATGTTGATGAGTGGACCTAATTAACTACATGATGCAAATTTTGTGTGTCTACATTTTTCACCTCTTTGAAGCAATGCACTTGTTGCATTGGTTCAAAGAATAAACTTTCCGCGATCCAAATTTAAAAATTTCCTTTTTTTTTGGTTGCCCCAGCGAAAGAAGTACACTAGTACATTGCCCCCTCGAGAGATCAAGTGAAAATATTTGATTTCAGGGTTGATCTAGCGATAAAGAGGTTCAAAATGGATGGTATGGATGATGGTGCAATGTATATGAGATGAATGATGCGACAATGCCTATATGATTTGGAATGAATGTTTTATGCAGATTCTTAAACTAATAGATCTATATTATGATGATGATGCAAATGCAATGCATGTGAATGAATGAATGATATGTGGTATGCTGATGTTTTGTGGATGTAGGATGGATGCATGTTAGTGCAGAGAAGAAATTAAATGATAACAAGAGGTTCCAACAAGTCCATGATCTGATGAGACTTTATTAGAGATGATGTTGATGATGATATATGATGATAGATTTGCTTATCAAGGATTGGGATTTTAAAAGGGCTACTTACCTTATGTTTGATAACACACATAGATACGATGCATCAAGGTATAAAGAAATAGGATGGCATTGTACCTAGTGCGATGGACTTTGACTCAAAAAATAGATAGTAGTACTCTTATTCACACTTGACATACGAAAACCTTGCTAGGACGTACCTAACAAAGCAAGTATTTGCCAAGTTATTTTACAAGAACGTCCAACAAGCACAACAGATAAAAGACAATGACTGTTGCCCCATTCCTATCTCTCTAAATCCTTCGTTCGGATATCATCGAGAGGTCCTTGGATTGAGTGCAATAAGATAAGTCAAAAGACAAAGATAAAGCACACAAACAAGCCAATGTTCTTCATACCTCTAGCCAAAGGGATTTTTTTTGATAGGATAAGAATCCAAGTGGTATCCAAAATGATGCCCATTGTCGGAACGATATATCCTAGGACATGCATTGTATAGGATGATGATAGTTTGATAAGTTGAACATTTGATAGGCTGTTGATATAAAGTTGACTAACATGTTTGAAAGTGATCAAGAGTTTGATTCTGCGTTCAATGGTTTGTTGTTTCGATTTTTATTTTGCGATTGAAGCTTGCTTTTGCTGATTGTTGTGGTTGTTTCTATTTGTTTTGTCAAAAGATGAAGGTGACGATCAGTTTATTATGGATGATTGATTATTACGAGTGAAAGCGAGATGAGACAGATGGATTTTTTTAAATATTTGGATGTTTTGATGTTTTTTGAAATGTTTTAAGGTTGTTTGGTATTTTTTGAGATTTTCAAATGTTTTGATTTTTTTTATTTTTCAAATGTTTTGGGGTTTTCTAAGATTTTATGAATATTTTTAGATTTTGACAATGTGTTTTTTCAATGTTTTTGGATTTTGATGTGATTTTGGATGTTTTTGGATTTTGATTTTTTGATGTTTTTGAATTTTCGCATGATTTTGATGATTTGGATATGGATATGTGTTATGATATCAATGCTCTGTTTAGGATTTTGTTGAAGACCTAGCTAAGGTTGAATGATTGAATCAATGGATTGATGATGATGATAACATTGTTGAGGATACACAACAATGCAATGATTGATTGATCAAGATTGATGATGATAACATTGTTGAAGATGCACAACAATGCAAGGATAGTGTTAAGCAACACAATGATCGAGAAGGATATCCCAAGATTATGGATTGATTGGATTCGATTGATCAAGATTGATGAAGCTTGGTTTGAAACAAAAGACATTTGAATGCTTTGATGTGACGTTGAAGGATGCGTTAGATGCGACTGATATTGATTGTTTGGATTGATGTTCGATGAAAGATGAAGACTAATAAGGAACATCTTCTCGTCAAAATATGCCATGGGCTAGTGATTTGGATTTTGGATCACAAGTGGTGGACCAATTTTATTTCACATTTTTCAATGTTTGTATTTCCACATAAATTGGAGGATATAGATCGGGTTTTATTCTTGAAGCAAGATGTAGATATCTACCCCTAGTGTCTAGCAATGTATGTAATGGCATGGGTGGATGCTCAGATAAGTGTATGGATGGATGGATATGGATTATCTTGAGATAATATAAGGTTTTTGGATCAAGAAATCTTATTTGGATAGTGTTTCATAGCTCAGATACTTCTGCATAGGATAAGATCAATGAAAACGACCCATGTCAAGATGTTTACCATAAGCATTATAAAGTGTGCCCCAAAATTTCATCAAGATCAAGATAACTTGGATGATGGATGCAGATGGATGAAAATGGATTGGATAACTGGTTCATGGATGAATGGATTTATTATGGATAGGATAAGATGATTTCACCTAAAGTGGTGCACGTAGATGCTCGATTCTACACATGACACCTATTTGCCAAGTTTTCACCCTATGACATTTTCTGATCTTTTTTTTTTGTATTTCTTCAGGACATTTATGGATGATGATAGTTGACTTAAACATAATATTTCTTTAGGTGCATGTTGTTGATGGGTTCATAAAATAGGTCCCCTTCTGGAGTCAATAGCTTGTAGGCTCCTGAACCGTATACAACTATGACCACATAAGGACCCAGTCAATTAGGTTCAAACTTTCCCTTCTTTTCTCTATCTTGCTGATTGTGTGGGTTCTCTTTTAGAACAAGATCACCAACCTGAAAGGTACATGGTTTGACTCTATGATTATAGTTGTGAGACATCATTTTTTGATATGCTTTTAAGTGATCAGCTGCTGGTTGTCTCTTTTCATCAAGAAGTTCTAGTTCTTGCAATTGGGAAACTCTATACTTATCATCAATTATGAGACCCTTAAGTGAGACTCTAACTGATGGAATCTCAACCTCTAGAGGTAGAATGGCTTCTGCTCCATAGACAAGAGTAAATGGTTTCGCTCTTGTGGGCATTCAGATACTAGTTTTGTAGGCCCACAATGCGGGATTAAGTTGAACATGCCAATCTTTCCCTGCATCATTTACAATCTTCTTCAAAAATTTCAATATTGTTTTATTTGAGGCCTCTGCTTGGTTGTTCCCTTGTGGATAATAAGGTGTTGAGTACCTGTGCTGAATATGGAATTGTTCACAAAGTTCGTCAACATCCTGATTCTTGAATGGTCATCCATTATTTGTGATGATGGAATTGGGAATGCCATACCGACAAATGAGGTAGTTGAGTATGAAAGTTGAGATTTGTTTGCCGATCACCTTAGTGAGAGGTATTGCCTCAATCCACTTGGTGAAGTATTCTATTGCTATAATGATAAACTTGTGTTTGTTTGATGAGTAAGGATGGATCTTGCCCACCAGATCTAACCCCCATTGGGAGAACGGCTAGGTTGGCGTAAATGGCTGAAGTTCTTGTGCAAGAGCATGAATGAGATTTCCATGAATTTGGCATGTTGAGCACTTCTTCACAACAATGAATGATTCCCTTTCCATAGTCGGCCAATAGTAAACCATTCTAATCAATTTCTTGGATAAGGTTAGTCCACTCAAATGAGTACCACAAATGCCACCATGAACTTGCAAAGCTTTGTAAGATTCATCACGTTCAAGACATCGCAGTAAAGTACCATCAAGACCATGGAGATAAAGGGTGTCAATGATAAGAGTGTAGCGAGAGGATTGGTGGGTAAAAATTTTCTTTTGGTTATGGGATAAATTAGGTGGTAAGATGTCATTTTTAGGTAGGCATAAATCTTTCCATACCAAGGTGAATTAGATCCCACCAAGTGGTAAATGATTTGGCTTTCAGGGATGTCATAAGCAGGTGCAAATGATTGTTCCACCATAAATTCATAGCTATTCTGAGTTTCTGGGAGTTGTAGCAATGATGTGGTCATCGCCATGGCATCAGTTGCTTTATTATCAAGTCTTGGAATCTGTATAAACGTTATGCCACAAAGTACTTTTTGAAGTCATCAATCATTTTCTTGTATGGCAACAGTTTGTCATCTTTGGTTTGATAATCATCATTGATTTGATTAATGACTAACTGTGAGTCACCATAAACCTATAGTTCAGTGATCCTCCATTCCAATGCAATCTTCAGTCCAGTGATTAAGGCTTCATATTCGGCTATGTTGTTAGTGCATGGAAACATTAGCTTGTATGACCAAGGAATGGTATTTCCTTGAGGGGTGACAAATAGTATGCCCACCCCTGATCCATGTTGAGTGAAAGAACCATAAAAATATAAAGACCATGGTTGTTTTGATTATGTAGTGAAGACATCAACATCTAAAAATTCAATGTGCATGGGATGTTCTATTTGTAGTGGTGCTTCAGCTAGTTGATCAAAGATAACTTGTCCTTTGATTGCCTTGCAATCAACATAATGGATGTCAAACTCACTTAAGATCATAACCCATTTTTCTAGCCTGCTTGTCAATGTAGCCTTGCTTAACAAATACTTGAGTGGATCAATCTTTGCAACAAGATTGATTGTATGAGTTAACATGTAGTGTCAAAATTTTTGTGAAGCAAAGACCACTACTAGGCAAGCCTTCTCAATGGAAGTGTAGTTGAGTTCATGCCCTGTTAATGTTTGACTAATATAATAGATTGCACATTCCTTTCTTGTAGAGTCTTCTTGTGCTAATAATGCCCCTAAAGATGTCTATGTTGCCGCAATATATAAGATTAGAGGTTTGTCTAGATTTGGCCTTTCTAGAACTGGTGGGTTCATCTGGTATTGCTTGATTTGTTGAAAGGCCATCTGACATTTGTCATCCCATCTAAAAGAAACATTCTTATGTAGTAGATGTGTGAAAGGTAAACTCTTATCAGCCAACTATGCAATGAATCTTTGGATAAACTGAAGTCGTCCCCGTAATGATCTCAACTGACTAATATTCCTTGGTGGAGGCATTTCCATAATCGCCTGTACTTTGGCAGGATCTACTTCAATTCCTTTTCCTAATACTATGTATCCTAATATTTTTTCAGAGGTGACCCAAAAAACACATTTCTTGGGATTGAGGCGAACTTTGAATTTCTTCAATCTTGCAAATATTTTGGACAATATTTCAAGATGTCCTCTTGTGTATGACTTTTCCAACATGTTATCCACATAATCTTCCATGAATGTGTGCATCATGTCATGAAAGATTGTAGTCATGGCTCTTTGGTAAGTAGCCCCAACATTCTTTAGACCAAAAGGCATGAAAATCCAACAGTAAGTTCCCCATGGACATGTGAATGCTATTTTCTCCTGGTCTTCCGATGCAATCTTGATTTGGTTGTAACCAAAAAAACCATCCATTAATGAATACATGGCATGGCCAGCTGTCAGATCAACTATAGTGTCAATGTTTGGAAGTGGGAAGTCATCCTTAGGACATGCTTTATAAAGATCTCTGAAATCTGTGCAAACTGTCACACTTTTATCTGGCTTGGATATAGGAACAATGTTGGAGATCCATTCTGCATAGTCGATTGATCTTATGAAGCCCACATCAAGGAGTTTTCTCAATTCTTCCTTAACCAATAATGCAACATGGGGGTGCATCTTTTTGAGTTTTTGTTTTACAGGCTTAACCCCTAGTTTGATAGAAAAGTGATGCATGATAAGATCATGATCAAGACATGGCATGTCTGCATAAGACCAAGCAAAGTTGACTTGATTTTCTTTTAGAAATTCTATGAATTCTAGTACTTCTTTCTCTGTCATTGATGCAGCTAACTATAAAATCCTTGGTTTTTCTGAAGTTTCAAGATTGACAGCTTTTGTAGGCTCAATCAAGATAGACGATCGCTCATGGTAGTGCTCTGGGAGAGTGTCAAGATTCCCATCATCTGGTGCCTTAAAAAGGTTTTCAGCATCCGATATGCTCTTTATTTTATCTTTTGTTTCATCTAACACTGCCAGCTTTTGGTTTTCACCATTAGATCTTTCTTTTTGATCTTTATTTTTGTAGCTAGGAGACTTGACACTCTCCTGATTGAAGACTCTGTGCCGAAAATCGCTAGTGGAACAATCATTTATGTCATCTACAGAAAAGAAGTTGATGATAGATTCATCACTTGGAAACATAGGTATATCAATAGGTTCAGATGAATCCCAATCAATAAGATTAGGATATATCAAAGATAGCGGGTTGTCGGATTGCATGAAATCGGCTATGGTTATGGTCATAACGGAGTTTACTGTAGGATCCGAGGTATAAGGTGGATCAATGATGGTACTGTTCTCATGATAATCTTGTTCATTTAAATCTAATTCAGTATCACTAGAATCATAATTATCTTGTAGTTCAGATTCTTGTGGTTGGGACCTTGACCCTTCACCTTTGATTAGAGTTGGGGTATACTTGTGTATTACATCAACCTCTTTGTCCCTCCAGAACTCATCATTGTAGATGGTGTCCCATTCATATTTAGTAGAGTTTGTGTTAGAGTTATTATCCATGAAATTTTGAATTGTTTCCAAGCATGCTTCTCTTAAATATGAACCTTCTTGTAATGTGAGAACAGTGTCATGCAATTGTTTGTATGTTCTTTCTTTTGAGGAAGTATCATAACCTAATCCATTTTTCTCTTTTGTAGCAAGTCCTGGAGGATTTATAGGTTCAACTACTCCTTTTCTCTTCCCAATAGGACCATTACCATCATATCCCATCTTTTGCATGATTGTATACCCTTTTCCATATCTATTTGTTGGTAATTTGACATTAAGAATTGTTTCATCTTTATCTTTATATCTTTATAGAGCCAGTTTAGAATTTCTCTATCCTCAAGATCTTCCATGGGGGATTTTTCTTTGATGAATCGACCATTAAACTTTGTGCTTGGCTTTGTTGGTGGTTGCGTTGATGGTGATGCTGTTGATATTTGATGTTGTGTGATGGAAGGTTGTCCATGTGATCGAGGTGATGTCAGTAAATTAGCAAGACAGAGGGAGTATTCCCCAACTCCATGGTTCTTGAATTTTAGTTTCCTGTCAAAACTATTGGTTAATTGACTGATTTGTGTATCAATCTTGAGAGAAGTACTAGCATGAGCTTCTCGATTGTTAGGAACCAAAGTATCTTGACTGGCTTTGATGTTGGCACAAGTTTGAATTTTTGAATTATCAGCTGGTATCATGATTTCCTATCCATCATAAGGAAACTTAAGACATTGATGATAGGTGGATGAGACAGCTTGCATTTCATGGATCCAAGGACGATCCAACAAAATGTTGTATGAAAGATCACGGTCTAATACTTCATAGAAATTATTTTTGATAACAGGTCCCACTCTGATTGGTAGTATTATTAAACCCTTGGATGCTCTTTCCTCATCATCATAGGCTTTAATAGTAATCTTTCTTCAAAAAATCCTAAAGCCTTAACCAACTTCATGGTACATATGTTCAAGCCAGCACCTCCATCTATTAGAACTCATCTAACACGAAACTTGTGAACCATGACTTCTAAGTATAGTGATGAATTATGGGGATGAGCTATGGAAACGTCATATTTTTCAAAGAATGAGAGGCATGTGGGTGAAGAAAAGTGTCCTACAATGGCTTGAAATTGGTCCACATCCAAATTAGTGGATACGGTTGTTTCAATGAGGACCTTTTCAAGAATTTCTTTATGTGCTGGGGAAATCTTCAAAAGTTCCAAGATGGAAATCTTCAAGAGTTCCAAGATGGAAATTTGAGCGGGAGTTTTTCGAAGTTGGTTGAATAGGTCATATTGATGTTGAGGTGGAGGTACAGTGGATTTTGAAGAGGCACCTTTTAAGACAACTTTAGCCTGTGCCCTTGTTGTTGTGTTGACTTCCCTATATTCCACCTTTTTGTTGACTTTAATAACATTGACTTGTTCATCGTCGGTGTAGATATGATTGATTATCAGATCGTCAATATGATTCACACTTTTTCTAGAAGACTCACCCTTTTGATAGTTGGGTAAAGGGTTGTGAAATGCTTGGTGGTCTTCATTTGACTGTTGATGTCCTTCTATTGTGATGGTGCCATTTTTGATTAAGTCTTGGATGGCATTCTTCAAGGCTTGACAGTTATTTGTGTGATGACCTTTGCACTGATTATAGTCACAATAGTATGCATCATTCCATGATGGAGGCTTCACACTAGGTTCATAGTTTCGTTGAGGTGGCAATGTAATGACATTTTTAGCCATCAACTCTTTGAATGCAAATTCCACAGATTGACCCAGTGGAGTGAAAGTTCTTCTACTAGTGAAGAATGAAAATCTTTGTGGATTTGTGTTTGAGGTCTTCTCTAAGGAGTTGCTATTGTTGGTTCCCCAGTAACCTTGATTGTTGGCAGTCCCTTGATTGGGAGTAGAATTTTGATTCACATTGTTCCTCAGAGGAGGAGGATTATTTCCTTGATTCATAATTGAGTTGACATTGTTATTGGGAGGAGCTCTTGGAGTACTAAGGACAAATGGCTTACTTGAGACGTGGTTTGCATCAACAACACCATCATTCACCATGTTCTTGTTGCAAGTCCAAAATTTAGACTTGTCCTGATTGTTATGATGATTGGATGAGCTAGGGTTGTCCTTATCAAGTTTTATTATTCCTCTTTTGACCAAAGCACTTTCGATGGTGATAGCATCTTCGATCAATTTCTCAAAAGAGGGATGACAATGTAAATTCAAATGATAGCTCATTTATGAATTCAAGCTGTTAATGAAGGTGACCATCTTTTCCTTTTTAGGAACAGGACGTGGATATCTAGCAAATATTCTTCTCCATCTCTAAAGAAAAGTAATAAAAGGGTCACCAGGTTTTTGTGCAACTTTGCAGAGATCTATCATAGTGATTTGGTGTTGGATGTTGTAGGCATATTGTGAGATAAACAGATTGATTAATTCTTCAAATTTCTTGATCGAAGGTGTAATTTTTGATAGCCATTCCATAAAGTGAGGTCCAAGACTCCTAGGAAACAACCGTATCAAGTAAGTGTCCTCATGAGCAAACTCTAACATCATGTTTTGGAAGTCTCTAACATGGTCAATTAGATCTGATTTCCCATTATAACGATCAAATCTTGGAATTTTTCATTGTTTGGGAAATGGAATCATGTTGAGACTTTGATCGAAAGGATAAGGAAAAATGTATTCAAGAGTATATTTCTTTGTGGTGGTTCCCCATTGTAACTCTTTAACTTTTCCTTGAAGTGCCTTAATTTGTTGATTCAAAGCACTAGGATCAGATGGGGTGTTTCTTCAAGTTTGTTCTTCAAAATCTCAGTATCAAAGTCATGTGGCAGTTTAGCTCTTTGATCAACTAGATAGAGGAAATATTTTTCTTTATCACGTTGAAAGATATTTTCTATGGCTTTGTAAAATTTTGGATCTTGCTCAGCCTCCCTAAGGTGGCGTTCATCCTCGTGTTCATCATCACTATCTATAGGAGTATTGTTTATGGTTTTGTACTTGTGGAATGGATTTTCTTCTTTGTTATCCATGTCGTTGTTGAAAAGTGGATTACAACTTATACTGTAAAGGGGATTACTATTTTCACCTTCTTCTTGAGTGTTTTGGGTATGACCTTCTTGTTGGATCTCATCCTTTGACTTATTGTATTGAGACCTTATAAAGATAGGCATGTGATTTTGAAAAGTTCTTCTAAACTTAGATCACAGTTCTGATAAGTATGATAGTGATGATATCTTGATCTGATAAGATGAGAATCTTATGATATGATCAAAGATGTTCCTAATTTTTGATTGTGGCTTCCAATGATGAAGGATGTCAAAATTTTGTTGGGGAAGTTGAATCAATAATCAGAAATTTGTTTGAAAAGTGCACTCTTAAAGATTTGATCTCTATTTTTTGAAGAAAGGTTTTAAAATCACTAAAGGATATGACTTGGATGTGATGGATATTCAATTGAAGGTTGTGGTATATTATCAAACTCAAGAGGTTGATTATGATTATGCCATTGAGATAGAGCTAATCTCTGATAATAAGCTCGAGAATCCAAAGGTTCTACAACATACTCGTCAGTGAATCCCCTAACAAAGTCTTGGTATCTATGAAGAAATCCACAGTAATGAAGCAAGACGTGTCAACTTTTGTACAAAAATTTTCTCCTTTGCAATTTTTTCTTGTACCCTAATTGTTTCTTAGGTTTCTTGATCCTATTGGAAATTGATTTCTTGACAAATTTTGTTGATTTCCACTCTCTAAGCATGGGAGAAGTATCAGAATTTTACTAGACCAAAGATACGAATAGTTTTTGTTTGAATTATTTTAGTTGTTGTTTTTCATGTTCATTTCGGATGATTTTTTATCTGAGTTAGTGTAATGGAAGACACAACAAACATTCTGAAAAATAGTTGTTGTTAAAACCCTATACTAACATCAAGTGTAGGATCAAGAAAATGTTTTCAACAAGTATTTTCACAGGTTTAGTACATGAAAGACAATTCAAGAAGACTCACTCTTAATACTCAAGTAGGTCATCCTAGTAATCAACAACCCACATCTTAGAACTACGTCAACTCACACAGCCGTGTCACCCCCGAAGGGGCGCCCGTGTTTTTGTCTTTTCCAGGCGTGTACACAGAGTGATAGAAGTGGATATCAGATTCCCTGAGCAAACGGTCCTTGGCAATTATATGGTGAGTGTCTTGGGGGCAGATTCTTCCCTCCCCTTGTACTGTGATTATTAGGATGTTTGGAAACTGACTTCAGCTAGCTGCTACACTAGGTTTGTAGTAAGGGTTTCCGTTTGGTGCAGCAATAATAAACTCCCTCAAGAGACCTCCCAACCTTTAGAACAAAGGCTTTGGAGATGGTTATCTTGCACACTACCAGAAAAAGAGGGTTTTCCCAGATTTTCTTTAAATTTTATAGTGGGACGGAATAGCCTAGCTTTGGCTTGAACCCACTTGAGTCGTTCCTCTTGGGTGAGTACTTTTTCCCACAAGAGCAGGCCCTCTAAAGGCTATAGTAAAGCAGTAAAATTGCATGAAATTGAAAAAGCAAGTCTGGTATTTTGGTCACCTAGTTAAGGGGAGAGCATAGACCTATTGCCAAAGACAAAGCAAACAAATATTCTTTTTTAAAACCCAAATCACAATGATGTAATCTAAGTGAAGATGTTGCTTCACAAAAACAAGTTGTTAAATTTTAACTACAAGATCATTGTGTGGTGACTATTCTAGATTGCTTCATTTTAAATTTCATGTCTATCCTAAGATTGCTTCTTTTTTACCAGAGAAAGTTCTATCTGCGGAAGGCGTCAGACTTAGAACTTTGTTTAATTACAACTTGTAAGTGCTAAAATATTCTGCATATGTGCTACAAAAATGCCGTTAGAAATCCTACATGTGCTAAAGAAATCCACGAAAGTACAAAAATGGGAATGTTCGATGGAAATCTAGATTCCAAAATGAAAAAAATTGTCAAAAAACCTACAAGTAATGTTAAAAACGGGGCATGGGCCCCACGATGGGCCCCATTTTGTGTGTGTGTTAAATGTGCAAAGTTATTTTCAACACAAACCTTAATGAAATGATTTATATTGAAAGAATCAAAGCAAAGTAAAACTATTCTAAGTTGCAACAAAGATAAATCTTCCAAGAATGTCTCATTGTCCTCTATTCCTAAATGATTCTTTTAAACCTTTTTGACCCTCAGATTTCTATGTGCACAAAGGCTATTAGAATGACACTTAGGAAATGAGATTGATATTCAACATGCAAGCCAACTATATGCCTACATGAAACTATGTGCAAACAATGATGATGAATGTCATGATGGATGAAGGATGATGTTAATGATAAATGAACAAGTGGAGGTGGATGCTATGGTATTGAACTATATGATTCTATGCATGATTCTACATATGCTCAAATGCAAATTTAAAATGAAGTAATCTAAAATGCAACTATGATGCAAGATGGATGATAAAATGTAACTATGATGCAATACATTAATCTAAGATGTAAACATGATGCACAACATGATATAAAAACTATCTATAAGACTCCAAGAATGCTCCAAGCTCCAATGATAAACCTACATGATAACTTTACTTGTGGAAAATAGCCCTTTCCCAATCCTTTGCTCAGCTCTATGATGAAATTGATATGAAGATATTATGAAGATGGGAAAAATTAGCTCTCTAATTGATGAGTTGTGGATGCAACTTAGCACAATAATCATTTCTCTTACACCCAAGATCGTATTACTTCGCAAGGGGAGAGGATACTTAGGTTATTGCATGAGTTGGGGATGCAACTTAGCACAATAATCATTTCTCTTACACCGAAGATCGCATTATTGTGCAAGGGGAGGGGATACTTCAGTTATTGCATGAGTTGTGTGTGTTCTTGTTGAAGAATAAGCCCTCTATTTATAGATTTTCAAGTTGGAAGAGAGCTCAAAATGGATCAATGTGGGATAAAGATTGGACCAATGAGATGAGGCCACTTGTCAACTTGTGAGTGGTTGAGAAGTGAGCACATTTTGACCAATGTGCCAAAGATTTTTAAAATTTTGAGTGGGGGATGTAAGAATTTAAAATTCTGAAAATGTTCAGTGGGGGACGTGTAAGAATTTAAAATTTTGAAAATGTTGAGTGAGGAATATTCCTCAAAGATGCCATGTTGAAAGAAAATAAGGATTTTAATAAATCAATAAATTGATTTATTTGTGCAAGTGGGTGGTTAGGTTAATTTAATTAGGATTAGATTAGCCTAATGATGATTAGGATGTTTTGACCCCTTTTGACTTGAATTTTTGATTTATTGAATGAATAACCTTAGAAATGAAATTAATGTTGATGAATGGACCTAATTAACTGCATGATGCAAATTTTGCATGTCTACACATACCATGTAATCATTTAGGAATTATCATTGTAATTGCTAATTATGTTATGTTGTATCTGTGGGATATATATATTTATTGTCTTTATGATTAATTCATTTGTGTTTTGCATATATGGTTTAATATGGATTACTTTTATTAATGTGGTTATTGTGAATCAATGTTTTAAATAGTGATGTGAGAATGAATGGTTTTACGTAATTGTTTAATTATTGTTTAATCTATTATCTTTGTTTTGAGTTAGTGTAGTAATGTCACCTCATGTACCCCAAGGGATTTAGTTGTGCATTTAGAACATTGCTAAGTTGGAATACTTAAGTACATTTATTATGTTCTTTAAAAAAATTGTTGCAATTTTTTTTGTTCCTTTTGGGTTTGCATGGCGGGGCATTACAGAATGGTATATGATCCCTATCACAACTGGAGATAGGTACCAAGTCTTTGGCTATAGAACCGAACTTCTGAAAATAGGTAGAGTGCTTCCAAAAAAGGAGTGTCTATATGGTATTTAGTCCATCACACCGAAATACATGGGTAACCAATCACTGCACTCATTGAGTGTATAGGAACTAACACTAGATACATAGATCAATCCAAAGAAGCATATAGTATGACATAGTACATTGAATGTGGCGCTTTATTTTAGTGTGATTACAACATTACAAAGAGGAGAACTACAACAACCATGATGCAAATCAGGAAAAAAGTGCATGAGAAACTTTGAAGAGCTTAGAGAGACCTTTCCAACACCTCAAGAAGCATGAAAAATGGATGAATGGTGCACAAGTTATGAGCTCAGGAATGCAAAATGGAAATTTGTCTTTGACGAGCAATAAATGCTACCAAATAGCAAAGTTTTTGAAAATCACCTATACCACTAGAAATTTGAGTTCGCCAGCTTTCTGATGATATTTTGTTTGCAAAATTTTTTCATCTAGAGCAAAAGTTATGCAAAGACAAAAAAAAAAAGGCCTAGAAAATGGACTTTATAGGCTAATTGGGTACAAAAATAATGCTAAAACAATCAAAAAAATTTCCCATGGTCGTGGCATATGACCTCCAACATAATAAAGGGTTTAAAAAATAGTTTTAACACCCTGACCACCATTGGTGGCGGATGGACGGAGCAGGCGGAGCAAGGGTGGTGCCCCAGTGGCCATGCCACCCGGGGGCCACCCCACCCTACGAACTATATACTATGTGTTGGCTTATTAAACAAAGTTTAATCACAAACTTTTATAAAAAATGTCGATATAAACTTTACCACTAGTGAGCAATCAAGGAATGCACTGGGGCATGGATGTTGCATCCATGCATAAGAAGTTGCATGGATGTTGCATCCATGCATAAGAAGTCATCCCTACAGTCAACATACGTGATAGCAATTATTTGGTAGTATAGCAACATTTGGTATTCACGTTGGAATTTCTTTAGTCATTCCCTACTGAAAAATTTAGTGTAGATTAATAAAATGGAGGAAGAAGGTTTTTATTTATTTATTATTTTAAATTTTTATCTATATATACAAATGTTATGCAAAATAAATTTCTAACATTAAATTAGTTCTTTAGATTTAAATAACTAAAATGTATTTAAATTTAGATTTATAGATAAAATTTTAAAAAGATTTATAGATTATTTAATTACCAAATATAAGTTATTAAAAATATTTATAAATTATTATGATTTAGATGAAATAATTATTTATCTAGTAACTCTATAAAATATTAATATTAAGGTATTTTTTAAGAAGATTTATAAATTCAATACAAATAAATTAATAATTATCATATATAGATTTTTAGATGTATATCAAGTTATACATTTTTAATATTCTTAAGATATTTTACATAACAATTGAGATAAATTATAGATGTTTAATTTAATTTAGAAAATTTCATTATGTTAATTTTATTTATATTAGACATGTTTCATTTAAATAAATTTTAAAAAAATATTATTTATGTAAAATATGATGTGTATGGCATATTTACCTATGTGTAATTTAATTTTTATCTATATATTTATCATTCAATAAAGCTAAAATTTCTAAATTAAATTTAACTTATTTTAATCTATATATTTACTTACGTGTGTAATTTAATTTACCTATATTTATCTTATGTGTAATTTAATTTTTATCTATATATTTATCCCATACGATTTTTCTAATGTTAATTTAAAATAATAACTTTATTTAATTTTTTTTACTAAAATAAATCAATATATTAAAAATTAAGTTAAAACTTCTACATTAAATTTAACTTATTTTAACCCATAAATTAGATTACACACAAGTAAATAAATTTGATTAACCTAAATTTATAGTTCAAAATAAGTTATATTTAATTAATTAACTTATTTACTTATTTTAACCTATAAATTGCCTGTAATCTAATTTATATAGATAAAAATATACATGTGTGTAATCTAATTTATCGTCAGCATAAAATCCTTGACATAATTAACCTCTCAAATATCTCATGTGATTCGTATGTATGACATTCATTAGTTATTTAAGGAAATCATACCAATTTCTTCTACGCAAAAGCACATTGCACAATAACAAAAAAAAAATACACAGCTTATTCTATAAAATCTCTTTAAATATCAGATGTGCATATTGCATTAGCCAATACCTCGATTAGTTACATATTTTATATAAAATAAAATCAATTGTTTGTCAGTTTTAATGTAGTCCATAAAGACCTAACATGGAATTTTCAATGTCTATATTAAGTTCACAAAATTCCAAATTCCTTAGCCTCTCTAGAATAGAATCCATAAACTTTATATAGACTATTCTCTTTATAATTGTCATTGGGAATAATATATTCCACTTATACGTATCTGCACTTTCCGTAATGACTTTCACTATCAGAGAATTAGAAAGAGCCAAAAATGATTCAGTAGAGCAATTTCGAAACCCACTAATATTTAGTGTAAAAATTTCTCATTGTAATTTCTTCTCATGTGAGAAGACTACCCAAAAGGTAACAAAAGATGCTCTAAATTTTCCCTATATTTCAAAAAAAAATGTCATAACCACAACAATACTATGCTTCATACAGTTTATACGTAGGACACCATATTTGTTCATAGTTCTTGTGTCATAATATTTAAAGTCTAAAACGTGGAGGCATAGACAAGTAAGTCATGTGAACTGTTTAGCAAATTTCCGTTGGAAAAAAAATGGTCTCGAGGAATGCAACGATTGCATATTTTGCGTAAAAGAGTTTTGACAGTCATATAAGATGTGGAAGCAAGATCGGGCATTAGGCTAAACTGTTTGACAATATTCCACAGAGGAATATTTATGCTGACAATAAATTTAATTAGGACTGCGATGTGACAGCTCGCCAGAGGATGGTACCCGCAATTGTGTGAGCAAACTTTATTACCGCTGGCCACCCTGGCAGCTCAGCGTACACGCGCCGAAATCAAAGAATACGGGCCTGTGATTTTAAATGCCCGCGTACCCTGCCAAGCAATAGAAGCCGAAATATGCTCTTTTATTTTTAAAGATGCGGATGGCAGAGAATGGTACTTATAGTACTTTCAAATAGCTGTTTTCAAAGCTCGTAAAAATAAAATCCTCGCCGATGAACCTGCCAAATGTTTTTGACGCGAACAACAGACTTGTACGTAGACTGTCAACTGATTTGATGCTGCATAATTACGGGTTTCGTACCCTAAGAAAGGTACAGTGAATATGAAATGAAATGAAATGAAATATAATATTTTAATGACGTCCACGAGGCCAAAGAAGCCTATGGGACCCAAGATCAGTGAATATGTGAATGCAAAGGGGCTCGGCCGGAGATCTTAATGGGGTCGATTCAAACACTGCTATAAGGGCCAAGTCGACCACAAATGAGGCACATACCTAGCTATGCTGCATCCGATGGCGCATGCCAAGTTCCGCAGACTGACATGCTACGGACCCACTAATAAAACTGTTAACGGCAGCACTTATGGTGAAAGCCATGGTGCAGGCTTAGACCTACTGGAAGGCGATTAACAGGCCCAACATCCGATGAGGATTCTCGCCCAAGAGTGAAGGTCACGCAAAACACTATAGGTACCCAATCTCACTTCACTTTTTACTTGCTACTGCTAGTGCTATAACATGAAATGATTACACATTTAAAAATAATAATTTTTTTTTTAGTTTATCTTTGTGTCAAAATTTAAGCCCCTAGCCTATTTGTGACTAAGAAATGGATTGAATTTAACCTTTATAAACAATAAATTAATATTTAAAGAAATACTAACATGGTTATTGCATTCCATGTTTTTCTCTTGAAAATCAAATCTTTTTTTCAATATAGATATAAAAAATATATATATTTTTAATAAATATATATATTATATACTATATATGTACAACATTTTAAAGATAATTATTTGGTTTTTTGTTGTATAATGATTTTAGTTGGTTGATTGATATTTGATCAGGATTAGGCATACTCATTTTACCAAATTTACACTATTTTGAATCAACTTTCATTTTTTTATGGTGGGCTCTTTATAATCCATGTATTCTCATAAATATATAGATAGATAGAAAATAGATCAAATAAATTATTATTATATTAAAAAACCAATAATAAAATTGAAAGTAATAATGTCCAAATTTAACAACTTCAATTATTAGACTATGGTTATGTGCACTTTATTTAGATGAATTTGTCATGCCCCTTCATCAAAATAAAAATAAAAACTCATATAAAAATATATATTAAACTTATTTAAAATAAGTAAAAAAATTATTACTATTATTTTTAATAGAAAATTTGCATACTCGTTCCAATTTCCATTTAAAATTACTCTAAACATGAAACAAAATAATATTTAAATAAAATGTTCTTTACATACACATTAATACTTATTTTGACCAATAAAACAATAGATCTTATTTTTTAATAAATGAACCATTAAGTGAATGCAGTGTAGTAGGTCCCATGGCATCCTCATGGTCATGCCACCATACTGTTGTTAGCCGTTTTATTAGTGGGTCTATAGCATGCCACTCTGCAATAACTATCAAACCTATAGGAATGTCAAGGAACTTGGCATGAGTTGTTGGATGCAACATGTCATTTCGTATGCTGCATAGCCATTGCCCACAAATGAAGGAGTGAGACTGAAGATATCAGTTGGTCAAAAAATCGATAAAGTAGGTACACAATTCGTCTGCGACAGAGGGCACAAAATGATAGCCAAGGACACTAAAAGAATATACTGTGCCAAATATTACCTTACAAATTTAATAAAACCCCAATATTTTGCCTGATGCAATCAAAATATTTTGCCCCAAAATTTTTAATTAAATCACAAAAATATTTTTGCAAAATATTTTATTGTGAAAATGGAAAAATTGTACCCCTGGGTGGGTTGTACGACTTGTTTGGGCAAAAAAAATTTGCCTCAACATCCAACTGACAGTGTCCAAAATCAACAAATTGGTAGTCAATCTTTAGGTTTTCAAGCCTTCCGAACGTGATGGTAGGGTTTGTTTTGACCCAAACTGCTCTTAAAATATGGCTACCTTCTGGATCAGGGAACCAATACCCACTTCAAACCTTTGTAGATTTGGCCTCCAATGTCCAATTGGGAGAAAACAAAAGGAAAATCTAACTTTCTCAGACACTTCAGACGCAATGGTGAGCTCAGATTTGATGCAACAAGATCCCAAAATACACCTAAAATACAAGGCCAAGAAGGAACCCCCCATAATCTAGTATTTCTATCACACATTTCTGATTCTCAAGATCATCCAAAGATGCAAGAGAAGAACATACTCAATGCTTTAAGAAAATCCAATATTGCACTCAAGATCTCCCAAGAAACTAACCAAAGACACTCAACTTGCTCTAATACCATGTAAGATTTGGCTATGGAGATAGCCACCCATGTAATGCCCCGCCACGCAACCCTAGAGGAAGTTGCAATTCACTACTTAAACGTACCAAATTTTTTTTGTTTGTTTAAGTACCCATAACATGCAAGGTGAATACATATTGCCAACAACCTCTAAGGCCACGAGACAAAGATTACTTAAAAAACCAACATCAACTAACATTAACATAACTGAAACATTAATCACTTAAGGAAATGAAACAACATACATTCCATTCAAGATAAATTACAACAAGGATAATTAAATACCTCAAGATTCCAATTTAACATTAAACAATAAGGTTACATCACTCATTCCCCGAATGAGGTAAGTCCAACACTCATAATTACAATTACAAATTCCACCTCGATACAAATGAGGGGTAATAAAATACAATAAGAACTAAAAGAACAAGGCATGAGAAGCCACTGATTCCCACGAGCTCTCCAGCTGGAAATCACGAACTCACGAACATGAAGAAGAACCAACGGAAAAGAAATGCACGCCACCCGACCACGTGGAACCCAAAGGCCCCACTCCCTCCGTGCTAGGAGATAGTAACCAGGATTTCCTAGACAAGACCATCTACCACTAGACACAAGCAAGCACACTGAACTGAAACAAGAACAAAACCCACATTACTTAACACAATGGTTACAATGCTTCCAGAGTACAAAATCGAGTACCATCACTGTACAAAATAAACTCACGGTACAACACCATACCGACTGCTGTCATAGGAGGAGTGTCATCGCAAAGGCTGCATTGGTTATCCAATGGTGTTCTTCCTAGGTCCCGGCTCCCCTCTAGGGATATCCTGGTAACCTCTCACGAACCCGGCGCCATATGCCCACCAGAGCAGAATCGATTATCTTTCGAGAAGACAAGATAACGATCTTTCCATTCCAGGCCTTCCCAACTCATCTCAAGTCTCGTACAAGCCCTTGAGCCAATGAGCGAGGCTAAATTATCTTATTAATGTTCAAAGCTACTCTCTCTCCCTAGTAAGTTATTTTAATTTTCACTTAATTTACTAACTCTCAAACGAGTTATCCTGGGACCACTTTGGGCCCGGCGCTCGTTTGAAAGCCACTCCCCTATCGACAACACAAAACTCAACCACATGCCAAGGGTAGACAATGCACTAACATATATCACAAATAACCAAACACCTCAACAGGCAACACATCCCTACGGATGTCCAAAACTGAAACCAAAACGTGCACTACCCAAGGCTAACACAAGGTTGGCTACATAAAGAAACCCACATAACAACTGAAACTCGACTCAACCATGAATCACAAGTTCACACAACCCGTTCAAAGAACCAGGTAACCACTTGAGCTTACTTACACATAATCCAATAAAGCCAAAGCAAAACATAAGAGACACAACATTATCTCAAGAAACACTGCTGGAAGACTTACATGATCAACACGAAACGACTTAAAGCCAACAATCATATAAACTCATGTAAACCACCCATACCAATAAATGAGCCTATATCAGGAAGATTCACAAAGCATTCACTCTCCTTCCACAACATCGAAGGTGAGCCATTAACATTGAAAACATTTCAGACACAGGTAATCTAATGTTCGAATTTCTTAAATCCATTCAAACACAGATTTCATGACTTGCATTCATCCAATCGATTAATCCCATTTCTTTTCACGACATTGAAATGTTTAAAGAATAGATCATTTACTCTAAATTTCATAACCACATTCATAATCAAAACATGTTAATAACGCCGCTATCTGGTTAAAATTAAAACAACTGTTCTCCCTAAGTTCCAGGATCACATGCTAAAGATAAACCACTTGAAAAAAAACATTTAAGTTAACTAGAAAGTTCATCCTTTACTCTCAGTTCCGCAACCATAATAATCACAAGGTCGTTTAGAGGTCCTAATTTGACATTTAACATTATTTAAATATACCAAATGAAGTTATATTTTATTTGCAACTAGATTATTTAAATAACTTTAAATATAACTCCCATTGAATAACTATAACAAATAACATATACATAGATTTTCCAATTAAATTATACCTCCAAAAACCTCATGATTAACATAACATACTTTATGAACTTCTTAAAAATTCTTTTAATTAATAAAAAAAATATCAAATAACTTATATTATTCAATTAAACATTTCTAAAAACCTTATGATTCAACAATTAGAATTAAAATATATTTTAATCTTAAACCAGATTTCATTTAATTAAAAAAATGAATATTAAATATATTATATTTTATATAATATATAATATTAAATATTATAGATATTATATAAAAATATAATATAAAATAATATTTATTTAAAAATTTAAATTTTAATATAAAAACCAAACAATTTTGAAGCGGTAGGCCTAACCCATGGCTCCTTGATGGTGGCCGGTACGTATTACGCAGCACCGCGGTCCACCCGCCTCAGTGGCCGGTGTATTATACGCACCTGGCCGTACTGCTGAGCGGCGGTACGTATTCTTTCTAGCGCGACTTGCGTGGCTAGCGGCCGGTGTATTATACACACCGTGACGCTTCGCCCGGCGGCGGCGCTGGTGGGGTGGGGTTTGACCTCCCACCTCACCAAAAACAAAATAAATTTAATACTATTTTAATCTCTCTGCGTTTTTACCAGACGCGAAAGCAAAAAATTTTTAAAAGATTTTTACCATAAATATAAAATTTCTAAAAAAAAATAACAAATATATGAATGTATATTTGTGGGTATTTTCATATACCAAAATATATGGTGGTATTCACAATACCCATACTCCAAAATTTGATTTCATATTCAAATTGAAACAATAATCCAAACCCCCAATTCAAAATAAAACTTATTTCAAAATAAGCAAATGGGTTTTCAAAACTAGATTAAACATTGAGTTTTCTTGGATTTCCTTTCCATGACATGGTTTAAATTTCTTGGTAGGTTTCAAAACCAAAACTATCTACCATTTACCAATTTTAAAAGCTTTTCCAAGAATCTTGATTGAATCTAATCACTATATTTTCAAACATTCAAAATGAGCAAAAGAGATGGAGGAAGGAATGATGGAACCTTGTGTTTCCTCCAAAATTGCAAGCTTTAGCCATGGAGATTTCAAGCACCCTTTCAACTCCACCATCCTAGCCTCCTCCAAGCCTCTCCACCCAAGATTTTCCAAACCAAGAATCCATGGAGAGGTTGAAAGAAAACCCTAAAATAAAATATAACCTTTTTCCAAACTTCCCTAATTCAAATTCAAATTCAAATTCTAACTCAATCCAAATTAAATTGAACTCACATTCAAATCAACATTTCATTCCAATTTCAATTTCAATTTCAATTTCAAACACAAATATCTTTCCAAAATAGTCAACTAATTCTGAAAATATCTTTTCTACCCCAAAGTCTTGCATAAGAATTATTTGAATTTTTTAATAACTTTAACCCATTTTCTATTTCCAATTTGAATCCAAATATTTTTGCACTTTACATTTAACAAAAGAATTAAATCTTTTACACTTTTAATTCAAAAGGGATAATTTAATTAATTCTCACAATTAATTCAAATTATCAATAAAATAAGTCTAATTCAAAATTAGATTATTTTATTAATTCAATTAAATTAATTAACTAAACACTAATTTTCCAACATCTCCAAAAGACAAAACATTCATTATTTATAATTTCCAAAAGCTATTTAATCACTTTTAGCTTGCAACTAAACACATTTAGTCATTAATTAGACTACGCAAGCCATTAAATAAACTTTAACTTGAAATTAAATAAACACTCAAAAGGGAACTGCCCAAGATAAAACAACTGACCCCAATGACGACCCAACAACATGCTACGACTAGGGTGACGACTTGGTTCGGAAAACCTAGCTACTATCTCCTAGTTAATTTCCGTTGATCAATGGACACGCTCAGACCTAGAAACCAGGTGGAGTCGATGTCATGTACCTGCCAACCTGCAACCAAGAGCATGTCGAACGTGCATATTTACATAATATGATCAGACACACCGTGAAGAGGAAATCTCAGAATCGTAGGGCACTCGCAAGCGAGTGATACAACCCCGTCCCCTTCACCAATACAATATCACTAACTGACAAAGCTAACATTATTAACATAATCAAAGCATAAAGCATCATTAATTCACATGTTAACATGATCGAAGCATAACATAGGAAAACATTGCCTGATTATCAAAGTACAAAAAGGAGGGGTGTTACAACCCAAGATCTAAAGGCCTATGGAAAACACAAAATACTCAGAAGATCAATATGACAAGAATAAACTGTATTCGTATCAATGAATGCAAAACAATCAATGTAGTTCTCACAAAATGTGTGAGAGACCCCCTAGTTATATAGCCAAGGTGATATGCAAGATGTCATAAGATTATGGCAAGTGTCTTAATTATATGACATGAGACATGCAATAACCCTCTTGTTTGCTTGTTGGACTCATTAGTTTCTATGCTTTGATTTGGTACTTTGATACTATGATGGTACTATTATTGTTTGGTTTGGTGGTTTGGTTAGTAGACTTTGGTGTTTATGCTTATACATTAGTGGACATGGTTATTGATATGACATTATGGCTGGTGATATTAGTTGATTTCAGAATTATATTTTGATGCAGTGATTTGGTAAATTATGTTATGATATGATTTATTAGTTTAGAAATGTTATTTTATCAGTTATATTATATTGTTAGAATAGATGTGATGAAAGGACAGTGTAGCATCACTTGTTTGTGAGTGCCCTGCTACGTTGCAATTCCTTCTCACTATGTAATTCTTTGATTTTATATATTTATGCACATGTACACAACCTAATTTGTATGCAGGGATTATAGGTACAGAGTCTCGATTCCACCTGCGTCAGCAGGACAGGGCGAGCACCAATAACCCAATGGTATAATGTTGAAATAGAGATGACAAGGAAGTCAACCCGTCCCATGTTGTTAAACCGTCTGGATTGAATGGTATTGTGCATTCTTGTAATTGTCGTTCCCATATTTATTATTGTGGTTTGTGTGAGTGTCTTGTTCATATGTTATTTACGTTGATATTTTATAAGTTGTGATTTATTTAATTAAATGGTAGTAATAATTATTTATTATAATGGTAGATTAATTTATATGAAAATATTTAAATGTTTTATTTTAAAAAAAAAGTCATGTGTTTTATTAAATGCTAATTAAATATTAAATTGTGTTTTGTTAATTTAATTAAATTATCTTGTTGAGGATAATTATTAAAATAAATTAAATTATGTGCTTTGCAAGTTAAGTTGTAAAAACAGAATTAAAACAAAAAGTATTGTGAAATGGAAAAATAAATAAATAAAAGAACATAAAAAGATAAGAGGACGAATGAGAATTAAGTGTTGATTGAAAAGCTTGATTTAAAACAAATAATTTCTTTTATTTTGGATTTTTAAAGCTTTTGGAATGAAATGGCAATATCTTTTATTTAATTGAAATTTGAGGGAATTTTCACACACAGGAAATGGATTTGAAGTTGCACAAGAATTAAGTTTTCAGAATTGAATAGTTCTTCTGGGGTCCTAGAAAGGGATTTTTTTTTCAATCTTTTGCTTGCATTATGTTGGAGAGAGTTTCCTGAATAAAAGATTGGATTTGAATTCGAGCACGGTATTCTAGAGAGGAGATTTTGAAGCAGGAATGAGAAGCTCTTCGTAGAGGCCATCAGGATCAAGCAAGCATCATCTGATTCAAAAATAAGTGTAGGACTCCAGGTTCCACTTGTTTTCTCCTTCAGCTGTCTGTTTCAAAAGAAAATAAATAAATAAATAGGCCAAGTTCTTGAAAGAAAATTCTTTTAGAAATTTGAAGTTGTTTTAATTGAAATTAAACAAAAAGAAATGTCGTCGAATTTCGTTTGAAAATTTCCAATTTTTCTCTATTATTTTACTGTGGAAAATATCAATCTTTTTATTTTAATGGATTTGAAATATTTTTCCTATAATCATATATATATATCTTAAATGAGTAGCGTTCTGTGTTTTACACATAAAATAGTGTTTCTCTGTGTTTATATATATATTTATATATATTATATATATATACAAAGTATATATATATTTTTTCTACCTGAAATCTTTATTGTTTCGAAATGTT
The DNA here is from genome assembly GCA_007258455.2 of Sequoia sempervirens. Lineage (NCBI taxonomy): Eukaryota > Viridiplantae > Streptophyta > Pinopsida > Cupressales > Cupressaceae > Sequoia > Sequoia sempervirens. The sequence continues at coordinate 150,529,645 of VDFB02086081.1, read as the reverse complement.
TATATGTGGGTCAAATCGAATGAATTGATATTATCCATTTTGAGTTTTCAAAATATTATGTTGAGTCAAATTGCATGTTATTTTATATATAAAAAAATATTTATTAAAGTTTTGGGGGGGGTCGGCCTGAGCCGTACTTGTCCCCATCTGGCCTTGTGCAGGCCGCAGTCCTCAGGACTGCTACTGCAATCCTAAGGCCACAATAGTCCAAAGGAGTATTGTGCACAATAGTCCTTGGGACTGTGCGCGTACCTTGATGGCTGCGTTTTGTTTTATTTTTTTTATTTTTTATATTGCATTTTATATATATATAAAAGTTTTGTATAATTGCTTATTAATTAAAACAGAAAAAAAAATTATATGTAAAGTTTTCATGAGTATGTAATTATATATATATGTATATAATTATATATGCAATTTAATTGTATATATATATATACAAAAATAATATTATTATTTGTTGATTCTGTTTCGATTGGGTAATTATGGAAATTAGTATCTTTGTGTAATTAAAAGAAACAAATTTAGCTAAGTTATTGAAATTATTATTGTATTTTATTTAAAAGATTGATTTGAGGAAAATAGAAACTTCTATGTGTAATTGAATTAAATGTGTTCTCAAACTATAAAATCCTGTGGTCTTGAATTGAATCTTATATTTATTGTTATGGATCTTGTTTCTTAGATGTGGGAAGCCTGATGTAATTGTGAGCCAATTTTAGTATTGCGAATCTTGTTGCTTTCCCAAGGCACACTCTTAGCTTTGGTTGTTTATTCTCGTATGATGTGCTCGTGATGTTCCAAGTTGTAAAAGTATCATTTTTGGAAGGGTTGTACGAGATTGTGGTCATTGTGATTATGAGTTATCGTGAGATGGGTTTGCCTCACATGTCTTGTTTTGTGTTATATGCCTTATACTTTATGGTACAACCCTTGACTCGTTTTGGTTATTTTAGGGGTCTTAGGGAGAGTGGCTCTTCGTGGGGGCCAGCGCCCTGAATGGAGGAAGAGCATAGGATAACCCACAAAGAGTAGTATAACAAGTGATAACCTAGAAAATAGAACTTAGGGGGTATGGGTAGTAAAACACACAAGATAATAAATATTGGATAACTCATCTATGCATTAGGGCTATCGCAGACTAATGATAGACTAAGAAGGCCGTGGTCAGAAAAGTCGTAACCTCGTCCTCATGAGAGGTTATCGACTCTGCATGAGCTACCCTATGGTGTCAACGCCTCATGTAGGAGGAAGGGCCAGGATATCCATAGATGGGTGCCAACGCCTCAGTAAGGAGGAAGGGCCAGGATAACCCATGAGAGCTATGCGATGACACTCTCCACTAGACACCTTTGTGCCTTGTTTCCTGTTGCCTTTAGAATTGTATTCTAATTATTATTTCAGATTCTTTTGGTTTTGATTTATGGTTGTTATGTAGTTGCTTGGTTAATGTTTGTTGCTTTGGTTAGTTGTGATGAGTTTCATAGCTTTGTCTTGTTATGTTGACCTGTGAATGTTGTTGCTTATGTCATTGTAATTGTAGTGCCCCGTCTTAATAACCTAAGAATGTTGCAATAGTGTATAAAAGTGTAATATTTTTTTTTTAAAGTATTAATATTAGGTTAATTAATTACATACATTCGTTAAGTTACTAAACGATTCATTACTTTGAGTTTTCCATAAGTGACTAAAATATTTCGCATTGCACATATTAATAACATTAAGATAAACATTTAACATTGCATAACATTGAAATTTCCATTCAAGATAATATAATAAAGTACAAACATGTTTTTCCATACATTGCATTTGATAATTATACATACTCATCCATCTGATGAGGTAGTTCAAATAATAATTACAATTACATTGCTCACCTCACAACTTTGAGGGATGTTTAATAATACAAGATTTACATTATACAATGGTGAAAGTACACATAAGATCCAAGTGCGAGCTCTCCATCCGTGAAGCTCTTGATGCCATGATCAATCTGGGGACCCAACGGAGTAAGGTACACATTCCACCCAACCATGTGGTACCCGTAGGTCCACCCCCCGTGCTAGGAGATAGTAATAAGGTTACCTAGACCTAATCTACTAACCCTAGACACTAGTACACAACAGACTATTGGTTACATTGCTTCCAAATTTAGACAATTGAATGTTTCAAAAATACAAGGTTGACTATTATTCTAGGTGGAGTGTCATCAAAACGATGCAAAGGTTACCCTGGTGTTTCTTCCTAGGTTCCGGCCCCCAATCCTTGGGTTACCCTGATAACCTCTTACGAAACCTGGCCCCTATTGCATACTGTTGTGGAATCGAATGTCTCTTGAAGAACAAGACATCGATTTGCCATTCCAAGCCTTCTCATCTTATACTCATGTCTGAAGTAGCTCAAGAGTCATAAGAGAGGCATGAATATCTTGTTAAAAGTTTTAAATCTAACTACTATGTCATTTAATTTTCACTGACTTAGTTAACTATTTGCAAGTTACCCTGACACCACTTTGTGTGTCGGCCCTTACAAATAGCCACTCCCCTAAACATAACAAAGGTTTTCTAGGTTCACTACCTAGGGTAGACAAGTGCACAATACAGCATATAATGCCAAATAAACCACAAAAAATGTCACAATTTCATTCACAAATAACTAGTGCACTACCCTAGTTGTTCATACATATGATACCAGGGTAAAGTTTTATTTCCCAAGAAATATCCACATCTGGAAGACTTAACAACTCATAAAAATAATCCCCATTTTCCCAACACAATTAAAGCAAATATAAGTCTATCATTTGGATATGCTAAATCCATTCAACAATAGAGAGAAAGAAAACATTTTTTTTTAAATGTTTCTTTTTCTTAACATCAATTCTCTACACACATTAAATAAATATACACATTGTATTCATAATATTCATAACTATGTTAATAACAGTATACTTTGTCTCTCATTTGCCTAATTTCATATTTATGTTTTATCATGAAAATTATATAATTCCAAAATATCAATCTATTTCTACATCAAATGTCAAAATCATTTTAAATATCCAATTAAACATAATATTATTTTAATATATATATACATATATATATATATAATTGATTTTCAAATTTCACATATCATATAAGTCGAATTCATTAAATAGCATATAAATAAAATTCAAATTAAATGAATGGTAAACAAAATCCGCAATAAAAACTTTGATTAACCACAAACCCTACCATGCATAACACCCGCGGGCCTCCCAGATGGGATGGATGTAGCCTCAGCCAGGGCTGTGCCCAGCAGCCATGGTGGCTGCGCCCATGTCTATGGGAAATGGGGAGGGTTTTGGCCCTCCCCAGAATCTTATACATTTTTTTTTTAAATTGGAAAAATTTAACCTGCGAAAAATTTCGTCCACTATTCGGATTCAGTCTGAATTTTTTTATCAAATTCGCCGGACGGTTTTAAAAATTCCGTTTTCCATAAAAATATTAAATTCTCTAAAATTTATCAACAATTATACAGACGCGATACACGATTTTTCAATTTACTCAAATAATTATATATATATATATATATTTATATATGTATATATATATTCTTTTCTGATATATATATATACACACATATAAATATATATAAATAGAATTCATTAAATTAATAGTAAATTATAGAAATTGGGCAATATTATTCAACAGGAAATTCAAAATAAAATTTACAAACCCTTCAAATAATTTAATAATTTTTGCCTCTGTAATATATTTCCCTGTTTTTTCCCCTTTTTTAACTTCTTTATATTTTCTTGTTTTCACAGAGATTTGAAATATGACAACAGAAAATTCTTCTTTTTAGAAAATTCTTCTTTTCAATCACAACTAAAAATTCATCACAGATCCTTTCTACTATTTTAATAAAGTTTTACCAAATTTCCAAGAAGAACACAAGAAATACAAAGTAAATCTTTTTTTTCTCAATCAAACAAAACAAGAAAAATACCTGTAAAATAAAAGCTTCCTGTAGGAGAAATCCTTTTTGCCTATTGCGCACAATAATCCCAAAAGCTTTTCCAACCAACACAAGAGATCCTCCTCCAAGGGATCTTCCACAAATATACAACCCCAGAGGAAATAACAAATCCTCTTAGAAAATAAATTGTTACATAGCAATAATTTTTGCAAAGCTTTGATAATTTCCTGTGAGGAAAATTGAACATCCTCCATGAAATTCCCCCGATCCAATATTACCTCCGTGAAATATCTCAACAACCTCCATAAATGAACATGCACACTTGTCGAGAAGTTGCAAATATCTTTTAACAACTTCTCGGCAATTTTTCCCTTCAATATTTGCATGCAAAATTTAATTTATTTAATTTAAATTTAAAACTAGATTTCAATTCACATGCATTTATTTTAATTTAATTTACAAATTCAAATTCTATTTCCACAAATAAATTAAATTTCAAATAAAACTATTTACTCACTTAATATTTTAATTTAACTAATTAATTTATTTAATTAAATAAGTTTAATCTTTTAAAATCAAACCATTTAACCAAATAAGCTAATTAATTAATTAAATAATCAAGCAAGTAATTTCTTTAACATTTAAAATTAATTTAAATAACAATAATTTAAAACACAATATTCCAACATTAAAAATTAACCAAATTTGTTTTTCAAACGATTTATCCAAACAGAAAATAACAATACAACCTATGACTCTGAACTAAAACAGACAAAGTACTAAGACCAGGGTTAAAGACTAGGCTAGGGTAAACTAAACTAATATATCCCGATCAACATTTTCATTGAGTCTTGACATGCTTAGACCTGAATACACAGGTGGAGTCGGTGTCATGTACCTGCAAATCCTGCAAAAAAATAATAACATGCATACAAATATATATTTAAAGCATTAAACAGACACACCGTGCGGAGAAAATCACAGATATCGCAGGGCACTCACAAGTGAGTGATGCGATTCCATTCTCCACACCAATACACTTCACAATAAACTGACGAAAAAGAATAACTGTTAGTCCATCATAAACATGTGCATAGCAATAATCAACTGAAAGTAAACATCTACTCTAAATCATATCATGTCTGAAAACAATAATCACCAAACAATGTATCATCAGGTCACAGAATTATCCACCATCGCTCAAAACCAACAATGAAAATATCTAAACAAGGTATCATAGTCTAACAGTATGAAAACACAACAACAGAAAGCATAAGCATAAACAGAGGGGTACTACAGTAATCTTTGAGTTTGTATTTGAGTTTGTACTATGTTGTTCTATTGGAGTCAGTTTTGACTTTCATGGTCGTGATCTCTTCCTTGTCATCTCTAAGCATTAGGGGTGAGTTATTTATAACTCATGTGGTTGGGTGGAATGTGCTCCGCACCCATTGGGTTCCTCATCAACATTTTATCTTCTCAACATTCTGCAGTTGGAGTTGTACCAGTGTTACTTTGTAATTCAAATTTTATTGTACTTTGTATCATCCCACATGTTTGGGAAATGTATTGTAATTCATTTATTCAGATCATGTAATGTATTGTTTAAACGATGATGTAATAGTTAGGATCCTTTGTAACATTATTAGAAGAGATTCTTTATGATTGTAATATGTGATGTAGTGATACCTTCACTCTTGGTTCATGGATGTACTCTTATTCATGGTTATTATAGTATTAATGGATAAGTTGTTTATCATTATCTTTTACTTTTGGTAATTAGTTGTTTTGCGATGTAACCTCATGTGCCCCAGAGAACTAAGTGTGATAATGTTAATGTGCAATGTAAATGTATTTAATGTTTGTTTGCATGTTTACTTTGTATTATTTAAAAATAAAATTGGTTGCAATGTTTGTTCTCTAGGGTTTGCATGTCGGGTGTTACAAGACAAATTGACACAACTATCTAGGTCACAAGTAGTAGTTGTCAAAAGATAAGATAACAATTAATGACAACTAATACATTCTAGAAAGAATTTTAGGACCTAAGTAAACTTAACATGTGAATATGTCTCATAAGTCCCTAGTAAATGAAATAACTAGGTACAAGACATTTATTCACACTAACACATCCTATTCTTCGATCCATGAAATATTGGGTTAAATCAGCTATGGATATTTCTAATCTTTTGATCTCGTCATATGAAAAACCATTAGCATAGTCTAACCTCTTTTGATCTCCCCAATTTTGAAATGCAAAATGTTGTTGGGTGATGTCCCTAACATGAGAGATTATGACTTCTATAATTGGGGTCACTGACTACAAATGCTCATGGGTACGGTATCTCTTAGCTATATTTGTCAATTCAGTTATATTTATTTCAATTAAGTCTTGAATTGAAGGAGGGTTTGTTGGAGGGATTAGTGGAGGATTTGCTAAAACTTGTTCCATTTTAACCCTGTTGTAGATTATAAATTTATAAATTAACATTATTTTCAAATAATTTCTAAAATTAAAACAAAAAACCCTAATATTTTATTGAAAAATTATATAAACAGTCAAAATAATTAAAAATTTGTGTAAAATAATTTTAAAAATATGTTTATACATAACAAAATATATGGGAATTTGGTTGAAGGAGGTGAAAATGGCGTCAAAGATGAATATGTGTTATATTTGATATCTATTCCTTGTTCTCGGTCATAAACAATCACTATTAAAATGACTATTTGTTGCCTAAAATATGTTATTTATACTATTAAATAACATATATTTGTTGTTTAGAGTTATGCACAGGTCTCCAAAATGGATATTTTCTTTTTAGAGCTACACATAACTCTCCAAAATATGACATTTATTAAAATGACACTTATTAATATATATTATATTACATTTATTATATATATGAGATATGTATTATATACATATTTTATATAATATATATATTATATATTTATTAAATATATATGATATATATATATAATATGATATATATATATATATATATATAATATGATATATATATAATATATATATATATATATATATTATATTAATATATATTAATATAAATTTATACCATATATTAATATACGTCTTATTTAAAAAAAAAAAAAGTGTTCTCCAAAATGGATATCCATTTTGGAAAACACTTTAATTTTTATCAAATATGGCATATATTAATATATATTATAAATATTATATAATATAATATATAATATATATTATGTTTACTGCTATACCGTGGCAGACAAATATGAATACTATGGGTTGGCAATGAGAAACACTTAACAAAAAGCAACTTGCAACCCCACAAGGAGTAAACGACGACACTACAATGTGGCGGTGGATGATCAATTAACTGTTAGTGATTTCTCATTGTCCCAAGAAGGCCCAAAGGGGTGTGAGCAGGGTGGCAATTATATTGTTTAACTGTCATCTTGCAACAAGTAAAGTGGAGACATGTTATATTGTAGTGAAGCATTGATAAACAAGGCAACCATGGCATGAGGTGGTGTGGCAATGACATGGTGAAAAGGCTAGCCAAAGCGGCGGTGATAGGGCTTCAAAACTAAGGTGGAGAATAGAGAGAAAAATAAACCTTTATCACAGTATCATGGAAGTCAGTAGAAGTATGCACGAGATGGCAGAACATATAGGACAATACAAAATGTTTACCACTCTACTGCGGAAGTCAAATATGAACACTACAATCTAGCAGTGAGACAACAAGCAACTCGCAATACCATAAGGAGTAAACAACGACACTGTGATGTGGTAGTGGATGATCAATTAACTATAGGGCATTACCCATTGTCCTGCGAAGGTCCAAAGGGGTGTGCACAAGGTGGCGGTATGAGTTTTTCTTACCTTCCATCCCACGAGAAGAAAAATGGGAGTGTGCAGTATCGTGGTCAAGCATATATAAACAAACAAATCATGACATGAGTATGATGTTATTTTGGGAGACATAAATTTTATTAATGGTGTATAGTGTAATTATAAAATGTTTTCAATTAAGGGTGGTGTGGCAAATGATGGTTGGGACAAGATACAGGTGCAACAATGGAAAGATGTACATAGTCAAGCCAAGGATGATAGAGGGTGTTTGTAGAAAGCATAGTAGTTGTGTAGGTTGGGTTACATGGCTGTTGCTCTTTGAAATTCCAATGTATGGGATATATATATATAGATATATATATTGGGATGAGTATATATGACAACGTAAACCTCATTTTCAAAGTAATATAATGGGTGTTGACCCTTAGCAACAATTTACCAATATATATATATGAATATATTATATATTTTATATAGATATATTTTACATATCTTATATATTCTATATTAATATAGCTAATAACGGATATGAGTTTTTTGTATTGGATATCCGTTAATAATTGATTAGGGGGAAAATAGGATTTATAAAAATGAATTGATCAAGATGATAAACCACTATGCTTTTCACCCTAACATTATATGATTTGTGTGTGATAAGATGCAAATAACAATTAGAAACTAACCCTAACTGTTATAGCATCTATGAGGGAAGTTTTTAGAGCTCAATTAGAGCTCAAAATGGTGTGTACCTTGCTACAAGAAGCCCTTTTTTAGGGCACAAAGGACTCATTCTCCTTTAGTGGTGAACGAGTCCCTATTAGGGTTTCTAAAATTGAAATATGGGTTATTTTCCTTGATGTCTGCACTCTCAAATCATCGGTAGTCAACTCCTGAAAACCTGTAATAAATTTTGTAGCTTCCTTTCTATGTTCTTGCACTATAAAGGTCAATCTTGCAACTTGAAAACTTTGGAAATATTGATCTAAACTTCTTCTCCAATTGATCTTCAACCTATAAATCTGCAATCACACACTCAAGAGGAGACAAAATTGTTGATTGTTAGTGAATAGGGGTTTTCCTAAATCAAACCTCGTTTAGGTAATTAAACCAAATGATGAAATAAGGGAATTGAATTATGAAACATGAAATATGTAATTGATGATGCCTTGGATGTTGTCTTGGAGTGTAAAATGCAAACTAACATGAAGTGGCCATGAAGAATGTAGATCTTCATATTTGAATAAGATGTGTAACAATGCTTGAAAGTAGATCTTCAATGCTATGCCAACTATCTTAGCTCAACAACATGCATGAATGCACTAAACCCTTGACCTGATGAAATGATCTTGAATTACTGCCATAAACTCTTGATAATCTACCTTGAAATGCCTTTGAAATGCTCTTGTAATGTTGTAATGCTTGAAAAATTGAATGCTTAGGCCTCTTGTAAACTTACTAGGAGAAACAATGTGAATTAACCCCTTATTTATACTAAATCTAGATATTAACCCCAAAATTCAAACAATTCAAGCCGACACAAGATCTAGAAATGAATATACTAAAATCTCGCTAGATTCAAATTCAAAAAGGGGGTCCTCATTAAGGGAGGACCCATTCGCCACCTAGGGTGAATGGGTCCTGGCACAAGCTTTTAGGACCTTTCCTTCGGGGGTTGAAATAACATCAAAAACCCATGTCAGATATGCAAAGAAAAGGGGGTCTTTAGAGGGAGGACCCATTCACCACCTAGGGTGAATGGGTCCTAGCACCATTTTCTAGGACCTTGATTTTTCCCAATTAACTGTTTTATAATTTGAATTATGGGTGTCTGAATGGATCCTAGGAAGGTCTCACAAATAAGGCTTAAATTTGAATTAAAGGGGATAATTAACTCTAATTAACCACAATTAATTAATGAGATCCTAGATAAGTGTGAAGTATGTTACAACACTTTACAACACCATAAATAGGGTACAATTTAGGTGCATTTTATTAAAAAGGGGTCCAAGATCATTGTGAATTTGTGCAACACACTACAACATTAAACCTAGGTAAAATTAGGTCAATTCAATGACAATTATTCCCAAATTAAGGAAAATTGATACTTTCTCCATTACTACATTTTTCCCCGACTTTAGTGAGAGGATGACCCCATGTCAAACTTGCATGAAAGTAGATATTCAAGACACTAAGTATGCAACAATAACAAATATACATAATCATACCTTCTCAATGGCCAAGAAAAATAAAGAAAAAACAAAAGGATCAAGCACAATCTTTACAACATGATGTGGAATGGGGCCATTTTCCCATAACATATGTTTCTCACTCTAGGGTAGTGAAACCTTAGTCTTTCCACTAGGTGAGTGGTCCCAAAATATATATATGCTCACTTTGGGGTAGTGGAACCTCAATCGGTCCACTAGGTGAGTTATCCCAAAATATGTATATGCTCACTATGGGGTAGTGGAACCTTAGTCTGTCCACTAGGCGAGTTATCCCAATGAGGTGGAAAATGAGAGAATCATATTAGCCTCTCCTTCAATAAGGCACCATAATGTAATGCTTTTTTGTAAATATTTTTTTTAATGTCATGTATGTATTTTTTTGTTAAAGGGGATTTTGCTATGTTTGTGTAAGGTCTTCTTCTCAGGGAACATTTTTCCTAATGTCTCTAAGAGAGGACAAGTTCAGATCACCACTTATGGGATGCCTCGTTCGCATCATGCCACAAAGGGAGATCATATGCTTAGAAATATCTTGGAGGACATCAAACTTAATGACACCACCAAGAAAAGGAAAAGTCACAAGAAAAATAAAAATCATGCCATGAAATATGCTGAAAAATGTCATCGATGTATGCCCCCACTTTAAAGCAATTGCTACACCATCATTGTGAGAAATTGCCTTAAAGTAGCCAATGTTTTTCCCTAAGACATGATAGCTTTCCTTGGAAAAATCTATGTCGAGTCATATGTTTCCAAAATTTATCATCCCCAAAATGAAAACACAAGACAAGTGAAAAATGCTAACAACATAGAGAAGAATGTAGGAAAATATAGAGGAATGCACAAAAATAGAGATACACCATACGAAACATCATGGGGGATCACATTATGCACATGCAATCATATAAAAGATATATGAAAATGCAAAAAAAAAAACTTGTAAGGCACATGTGAGTCAACCTAAAGTAGGTTGTTTGCATGCCAATATCGGTTGGTATAAATGGAATGCAGACAACTAGCCAAAGGGACAAGAGCAAGTGCCTAACTAGGGAAAGCACCAAGTTCAACACTCTTTTTAGGAGATTTGTCATTTAAGTTCATAGAAGAAGAAAACAATGTATTCAACTCATCATGCACTTCTTCATCAATCTTTGTAATGTCAATGTCATCATCTAGATTTATCACAATAGGAGGTTGAAAGATAATGTCCATGGAATGTTCCTTTTTATGTTGTGGCAAGGAGATAGAGTCATCATGCATTACTTCAGGTAAGTTTGGATTTTGATTTTTTATGTTGTTGTCTTATTGAGTTTGTAACTTACAATCAATAGCATGTCGCCTACTCCTACACTCTTTAGCACTTTGATTCCTTTTTAATCTATTGTCAATTTTCATTTGTATAAGAGTGGCTTTGTCAATTATAGGTGTCTTCTCTTCCTTGGGAGGAATAGAAGAAACAACAGTAGCTTGTTCAACTACTTTCTCTTTGACTTTATAAACTTGTTTGACTATAGGAGGAACAAGACAATTGTTTGTGTTATCTCATGGTCTCTTATAGGAAATGGTAGGAGGTTTTTCTATAGGTTATTCTTGTATATTCAAAAGGGATTTCAATTCAATCATTACTTCATCAAGGATAGGTGTTTCAGTTATAGGTTGAGGTATGTTTCGAAGGGATAATTTTGCTATTTTCTTTGCCTTGAACTTTTGATATTAATTGAAGAAGAAATCCTCACAAGGTTTTGTTAGGTTCCATAGGCTCGGGCTAAAAGAAATCTAATAAAAAATTCCCTCGGGTCAAGGTAGGATTAAATCCACTATGATGCACAATAAAGATATCATTGCCAAATGGAAACTGTAGAAATTTATGCACAACTGAAGGGATGACATTCATGGAGAAAATCCATGGATAGCCTAGCTTCACATGAAATTGGTTTGATTGTGGGATGATGGAAAATGATACATTTACTGTTTTTAGTCCAACCTTTAAAGGGAGATCTATCGATCCTATCATAGGGAAAGCAAACCCATTATACACCTTGATCCATCATTTTGGTTTGTCATATGTTTCTTAATATAGTCCATGCACATATAAGAATTATTAAATGATCACATTCTCTCCACATATGGGATCAATCAATATCCCATTAGTGGGCTTGTCATCGATTCGGCTAGCTATGTGATGAGGACCATCAAGTGCACGCGTAAGTATGTCTTTTTGTGAGAAAGCAATGCCAAGAGGATATTTAGTTGAGCCCTTACAAGGTATAGATTTGATAAATGATACCATTTTAATCATTTGTTCTTCATTTATGTTTTCATCATTTGTGTCAACATTCATTACTTTGTTCTTCATTTTGCTAGTTTTGGAAAATGAAGTATTGTGCTTAGGCATGGGATTTGTAAATATTTATAAATTTTTATTAGGAGGAGCTAAAAAATTATTACCTTGATCATTCACACCTCCAATTTGAAGTTGATTATTGTCAATAAGGTCTTGCACAAGATGTTTAAGATGCTTACAGTATTTTGTACCATGTGCATTTTGTTGATGGTAATGACAATAAGCATTTTTTTGAAAGCCTCTAGGAAATGGTATATTAGGGTTACATTCTCAAATAGGAGGTAATGTAAGTTCTGATCTCACAATAGTGGTTTACAATTTTTGGCCAAACTGGACACTGAAATAATTTTTTTTAACTAAATCTTCACTTTCGAGCACCTATAACAGCTAAACTGTGAAGAATTTGAAGATGATGCAAACTAGAGTTTTGTGACATTTTGTCTGTAGATTATAAATATATTTTTTTCAAAATTTTTGGAATTATATTGCACTTCTTTTTCCATCTCCCTCGAAAACTAGTTTTTTTTAGAAAACAACATTTTTAAAAAGTGACGCTCACCATATAATGCATAACTTTTTTTCATGAAGGATAAAATTATAATTCTTTCAAATTTAGATTCGTAACTCAAATATCTAGTGATTCCACTTGGTTAGATGGTTTTTTATTGAATAATTTCTCTTTAATCAATTTTTGAAGTCAAACCAATTAAAATTCAGACATAGCATGACCGTATAACACAACTTTTTTTGTATGTATCAAAATTCTTTTTTTTTTTGTTGGATGTGTAGACATGTAAAATTGACATTATGCATCACATTCATTCATCAATTAAATAAATTAGTTTTATTTAATAAATCTCCCAAAGGTTATTGAATAAATCAATTAATCTTCTAAAGATATCCATTTAATTAAATAGATCAATGTTATTTAATTAAATCTCTAATGATCAATTTCTTCTCATTTAATTTCAACAAACCCAAAAGTCTAAGTTGAATGTCACAATCATCTAATATCAGCTTAATTAATCTAATCCTTGATTAAATGCTAATCACCCATCAAATCCTCTAGATATCTCCCCTTGCACAAATAAATCAATTTATTGATTTATTCAATCCAACATTTTCCATCAACATGGCATTTATGGGGAATATTCCCTCAAGTTTGAAAAATATGACAAATTGATTTGTCCCTCCAAAATTGCATTTATTTATCATTTTCTTGTCCCCCACTTATCTTGCCTCTCAAATTCAAATTTGAAACTCCCTCTCATGGGCACATTTCCCAAATCTTGCACAACCCATAGCCTATCACCACTTGACAAATGGCCTCTTCTCATTGGTGGATCTTTAGTCCCACATTTCACCCATTTGGCCAATATCTCATTAAAAAAATCTATAAATGAAGACCTTAATCCTCATCAATCCATCCACATTTTACATGCAAAGTCACTCTCTTACTTTGAGGATTGATTTTGGCTCTTTATCTCCATTGCAGCTTATCATTTTAGCTTTGATCAAGGATTGGGAAAGGGTCATTAGCAAATTTAACACCAATCCACTATGGAATAGGTAACTTTTTAATTGTTTTCATGATGCTTTTAATCTTTTCTTATCATTTGTTGTATTTTGAAACATTTACAAGGTATTCCATAGGGACATTTTGATGGATTTGTGGATTTGTGAATTACTAACCCTTGCATGAAGTTTAGTGTTTGCAAATTTTAGAGGATGCTTCATTCTAGCGCTAGAAGGAGGGTTGTCTAAACCTTTTATAGAACTTATATGTTGTCTCTTTCAGAGTTTGTAGATTCTCTAGTTATCCATCAGAATGAAAAAAGTGTCATCTAACCATTAGTTGCTTTATTTGCTTTTATGGAAATAAGATACTTCAAATGTTAATTTTTTTTTTTGTTTTACAACATACTATTGCTGTTGAATTTAATCTCTGATGCAGTTCATTGAAATTGTTTTTCTTTCAATATTTTGCTGTATCATTGAGATCTTGAGTTAATATTGATTTGCAATCACCAATCTTGGATATTTGTAGTTGTTGCTGCAAGATGTTTGGGCGCTGCATTTTAATATTATCGTGGCTGACAGTAATTAAAGTCCCCATTATGTAATGTGGTCATTTATTAGTATGACTTATTTAATTCTTAGTTTTTTCTACAGTCACTGCTAAATCTCAAACTAGCATAGAGCTTAGATCCCAACACTATAAATTTCATGGTTTGGGTTGAAAATCACAAGTCATTATTCCTTCGCTTCCTTCATTCCTCTCCTATAGGTAGGATAACATTACTGTCAATCATAGTAGAAAAGGGTTGATTGTCCTTAGCCATCGAGAATAAAAGCTCGTCCTCATGGTAAGTGTCTGGCCAGTCAATGAATTCAACAAAGCTTACATATGTGGCTAAGCAATCGGCTTAAAGAGAGACTGTCAGTATTCCTATGCTAAAATCAAGAATCATTACTTTTACGTGTATCTCCAATGGACCATGGTCTGCCAAACATTACAACATAGCACAAGTTGTTTGCTCTTTGACATAAATGTGAGTTTTGTGAGCTTACAAATGGAATGCATGAAGCAGTGATTGCTGAATAAGTTGTCTATTCTCATTAATTATCTGTTGAAAAAGTTTGGTTGTAATGCAACGTATTTCACCTACTACCATTGTATAAGTTCCCTTAATCCATTAAGGCAAGTATTCGAGATCTTTTTGTACTCATATCTATAGAAGCCGTAGGCAAAGATAAAAGAATGCAGCAGGTAGCGCAAGATTCTAAGTAGACTCTCATAATATTGGCACTCCCTTGAAGCAATCGTACCATCGCCTTATTCATATCCCTCTTTCTGTCTATTGTCACACACTGTCACCTGGTGACATCGCTTCTCAAGTTGAGTCTCATCTACCATAGAATCTGCGTCTTAGGTGATAATTATGGTCTGCACTGGTACGCCTTTCACTACGTGTTTAGAGATTGAGAAAAAGAATTTTGTTTCTTTTAAAGACCTAGAGTCCAAAATGCGTCATTCTAGTATATTGTTTTCCATCCAACATATTCTTAATCGATGCGTAGATGTATTAAAGATAAGATCTTTATAAAGCAAAACAAAACAAAAAAAAACAATAGTAACTTGAGCCGTATCAAATCTTGTGCTTTGAAGTATCTCATCCACTTTTACTGGTCAAGAAGCAGTTGTAGAATATTATTTGACCTTAAAAATACAAGAATGCAGGGAATGCGCTGGTGGAAAGCCTATGTACACAGGGATGACTGATCACAGTGCATACATTTTGTTGGGGACGGTTGTGGGCATTGATGGGGAAAAGTCTTAGTGTCTTTTACTAAGATAAGTTTTCTTTTATATGAAATAAATACGCTGATGTTAGGTAATCCGTAGCAAACATTCTAAACCAATCAAATCATCATTCATAAGAAAGTTCAAAATTCATACAAAGTGGCGCCAGAATTGTCAAGAATTCTTTGTTTAATGTTTTAAATCTGAATGTTTCATTTATTTTTTGTCTCGAATGAAACAAATGCCTACAAAGTCAATGCAAGTGGTTGTATGAGCTAGAAACGTATTATGGGAATCTCTTAAGGGAGGAACAAGTTGCTAAGATAGTAATTTCTATACCACCTATGTTTCTAAAATGTGTGCCATTTAGGGAATATAGAGCTTTTTCTATTTTTTTTCTTTTAGGAATCAAAGTTTAAAGGTGGTATTTATTCCAATGATGTCTTCTCATTATCAAAACGTTGGATGAAATCAAAAGGAGACTAATGCTAAAGGTTACTTTGAAATTTGAACATACACGTTCTTTATTGTAAAGTTGCTTCCTTTTTTTTTTAGAACATTTGAGATCATAAGGCTTTCTTGAGATTATTGTGCTTTTTTTATTTTAAGTTAAAATGTGTTTCTTTTTCTAATGGATATGTTGTGTCTATGCAATAATTTTGAGGATTTTATTTTTGGAGTAACAACTCTAATTTTTCAAAATCAATATTGCACATGGTGTATCAAAGTGATTTTGAAGAAAATATGATTTTTATTTTTATGTTTGCATGATAGGTTGATGTCAAAGTCAAAAATTGGAATCAAGCAAAAACAAAAGGAAATTGGTGTTAAAGATTTAAAATTGAAACCTAAAAGCATTTTTAAATGCTTTGAGCTTTCGTCACTTACTTTAATTTCCGGTTTCATGCTAACTCACATTTGGTTTTTAAAAATGAACATTTCAAAATGCTTGGAGGGTTTGTCGTACGCCTTAATTTTCTATTTTAGGCTAACTCATGTTTCGTTTGGTGCTTTAAAATGAAGTCACCATTGCTTTGAGGCTTAAAATAAACATGTGTTTTTCATGTTTTGTAATCTCTTATTCAAAGTAATCTCATCTAAAAAGGCGTATGCACTTCTCTCGTGCTTCACGGCGATCTTGAGAACCAAAAGTCTTTTTGATGACATTAATTTGCATAAAAGATTGCCTCCACATTTTGATTTGGGTTTACAATTGAATAAAATACTTTGTGAGTGTGAGTTAGGTATATCGCGTGTGTTATCCCTTTGTTTCTAAATGAAGTTCAATCGAACTACGGATGTGCTTGCTCGCTATTTTTTACCTTTAGAGGGGCCTGCCTAAGAGACACATCCGAAAGGAGAACTTGAAGGCGACTCCAACCGGTTTTTCATTCGGGCTGGTATACAAATGGATAAGACTAAATTGTCAAGTCCTCATTATATGTAGGCCTTAGCCATACAATGTCTTTCAGAATGGGGTACTACTGTAAAACGTATAAGAGCCCCTAGTAGGATTGATTAAAGCCTTTAGTGGCTTGCTGGATGCTCGCAAGGTTCCATGTCCCCGATGTTGTGTCATTAATAATTTTTTTTGTAATTTCCAACCAGTCCATCCAATGAGTTTATCAAAGTGGTGCATTGGAACTTAGATTCCAAGAAGTTACTTGCCATGTCCGATCTTGGTTGAAATATAGAGGTTAAGACTTCATTCTTAACATACCGTTATATTTTATCCTTGGTTGCATGTAAATTCATCTCTTGTACTATGAAGGGCATGAGGCAAGCCCACTAAGAAAAACATACCAATTGAGCTAGGATGTTACATTGTTTGAAAACACAGTGCTTTGATTTGAAAATATTTGCAAAACAAACATTCAACATGATCCTCCAAATTTCAAACCCTTTAGGAGGCAAATACCATTGACCAAATTCTCATGTTATTGCTTGCCCTTGGGATTACATCCTTAGAGGTTTCTAAGAACTTGAATTTACATCTCAATTTGCCTACTAAAGTTAAACAATAGGTAACCCTTGCCTTGAGTTCATCAAAGTTTCACATAATATACCTTGTGAAATGAGACAAAGTTGAGAAATTGGACATTCAGTTTGAAATCTAATCAAGAATGTGTTTGTGGAAAAAATAATTCATTAAGCAAAGGTTAAAAACAATTGGACCCCACACATGTGTCTTCAATGATTTCATGCAAAATCAAGATCAAGAAAGCAAAGGTAAAAGCCCTTAGTTTGATACCTCGTCAAGAACATCTCTCTATGTTATACGAAGTCAGACAAAGACTGCTTTTCAACTTTTACAAGAAGGCTTCAAGAAGCAATCTTGGTTTGTATTCATTCTATTACTTCCAAAACCCAAATCTTTTTAGAGAGTTTGAACATCTTGTTTAGAGAAAAGCTTGTTCTTCAATACCTAGGTCTAGGCAAACAAAGTGCCTTTTTTAGGTTCATGTTAGGATCAAATAAAATCAAAATACTTTTCATCCATCCTTCAAAACATCAAAACAAACATCATCTCACAATCACCTTTTGGAGAATTTTTAAATCATCCCTAATACTAGGCTTTTTTGGAAAAATCAAAATCATCAAAATCTTTGAGATGAAATCCTTGAAAACATTATCAAAATCACCTTTGGCTATGTTTGTGTAGATGCATCCTTTTGCACATGCTTAGACAAGATCTATCAAAACCATCTCGTTTAGCTTAGTATATGAAGATGAATCCTTCACCATATGCTTAGTGAAACTATCATCTTGTTTGGATAGGTGTGGGTAGATACATCCTTCTCCTTGCACATATTCAAATTATCATCATTGGAGAAAATTCATCCTTAGGTGATCATCTAAACATCTTAGGATCTATTTTCTCAAAATCCAAATCTAAATCAAACTCAAGGACAAAATCCCAAATACAAAAACAAGTCAAAATCAAAATCTACAAGTCCTAAAAGCCTAGTGTCTCATTCAAGATTTATTAAAAGACAAAAAAAATCATATTATCCATCTTAACATCATCATCATATCACCTTTTTGATCCTCAAGTTACCCTAAAATTTTCCACTTTGAGGCATAAAATAAAGATCAATTGAAAGAACCAAGAGATTCATCTCCCATTCTTAAAGATTGATCCTTGTTTTAAGGTTCAAACTAGATCTCAATACAAGAAGAGCATGGAAACCAATAAAGAAACACCCGCTTCAAGTGAATTAAGTCAAACTACTCTGGAAATGAATCTTATGGGGTCCAGAACGCTCATGGTTAACCTTTCCACATCATCAAAAAATCCACAAGAGGAAAACCAAGGAGAAGATCTTACTTTTGGAATGACTCATGACGAAATGACCAAAATGCTACAAAATCCTAAAAATCATAAAATCATCAACATCATGATGAGGCTCAACCCTTCGTTATACATGCTTGAACTAGTGAAACAAGGGGCCAAACTACCTTCAAATTTTGATGTGAGTACCATAGTGGAGGCATCATTTCCTCCAATATCATCCACCATTCCCATCTCATCTACACCCCCATCCCAAAGCATTGTGCAAAACATTCCGCAAATCACGACATCTATTGCTCCAACCCAACCCAATGTTAATAAGGTAAATACACTTCTCCAGGATCTTCAAGCACATCCCCTTGTTAATAATCAAAACTCGGAGGCAAATAACACCTTGGAACAAAACATACTAGAAAACCCACTACAAAAAAATGTTCCTCTCACCTTCCATCATGATCCATCATCATCATACTTTTGCACAATGCCTCAAACTCATCTCCTCACAAATTCACAAGAGGAAGGGGATATGTTCACATCAGGGGGCATTTTTGACACCACGACATTTCCACAAGAACTTGCACCCCTCACATTTCCACCTCTTCCACCATTACCATCATAATCTACACCACTCCTCGGTTTAGGGCTTCCCCCTCTACCAAATAACAATCAAACCACCATCCCAAATATCAACCAAAACATTTTACCAAATGCTCAAAATTTGTTGTTAATATCACAAATGACAAATACACAAACAATTGAAACATCAAACACCCCTTTAACATCACAAAGCATGGTCTCTCAAGGACCAATGACATCAACAACACCATTCACCACACAAAATACCAACACAATATTATCGATCACCATGAATGCCATTCCAAATTCACCTCCACCCCCACCACCACCAACTTCCACAACATCAAGCCAAAATGATGTAGTATTGCAAGTTGCTTTTCAAAGAGGATACCAACAAGTTCATAAACAAAAAGCCAAACAACTAGCTGCTCAAGCTGTGCAAGCCGCCCAAATAGCACAAGCCATATTACAAGTACAAAAAGCCCAAGCATTATTACAAAAAAAACAAAAATCCGCCCAAGCTGCTCAAGAATTGCAAGCACAAAAGACTGCACAAACCTTACTACAAGCACAAGCCGCACAAGTGCAAGTTCAAGTGCAAGCTCAATATCAGGCACAACTTCATACACAAAGACAAGCAGCACAATTGCAAGCATATCACTAAGCATGAAAGCAATATCAAGAACAACAAGAAGAAACACAATTGGCAGCCCAACAACAAGTGTTGTTGGAACAACAACAAGCACAACAACAAGCGTTGTTGGAACAACAACAAGTGCAACAACAAGATCAATAACAAGCATTGTTCATACAAAATTAGGTGGAAGCCTACCTCACTCCGCACAGCATACAAATACCATCAAACAACACACTGACCAACCCATCCATCCAACCCATGATTCAAACATCCCAAAACACTTTCATCCCACCCCCTGATTCATAAAATGATGTGATAGCACAAATCAGGTTACTTTTGCAACAAGTGCTCGATATGCAATCAGGGCGAACAACCAAAACACCAAGCAACTTGTGTCCCTATCCATTTGATAGGAGCCTAGAGATGAAACCATTCCCCAAGGGATTTGAAATCCCCAAATTTGACAAATAGCGAGGGATAGGAAACCCTGAAGATCACATCAAGGAATTCTAGGTTCATTGCATGGAAGTCGCATATGACGACACTTATCTGATGCAACTATTCCCTAGGAGCTTGGCAAGCCCTGCTATAGAATGGTTCTCTCATTTACCTTCAGGCATTAGAACATTCCAAGAAATTAGAGATGCATTCATTAAAAATTATGCATGCAACATCGCAATGGATGTTAGCCTCAAAGAACTCTATGATCTAAAACAAGCAAAGGGTGAGTCATTCGCCTCATTCTTGCAACAATGGCGATCCAAGGCCAATCAGAGCAAGTGGACCATGCAAGAAGAACAACAAGTTTGCACCATCATAGCCAACCTTGAAGGATGCTTGGAATTTCATCTCAAGGTTTAGTGTATCACCACATATGATCACTTGATCCCTAAAGCGCTTAGCATCAAAAGAGCTCTTGTGACTCAACTCGCTGAATCAACATCATATCACGAACAACAAAATAACCACCCACCATCAAATTACAATGATAAACCTCGCACGTGGGTAAGGAATAAAAATATCACTAATGATGGCATCATTGATGCCAAGGTGGTCATTAGTGGTCCATGCCAAAATACACCCACACCATAAACTCAAACACAACACCAAAACAATCATCACACGACATACCATCCAAACAACAATCCAACCATCAATAATATGAATGGACAAAGAGGACCACCTCAACGCAAAATTTATCCTAAAAGAAAATACACTACTTTGGGGGAACCACTTGAAGACATCATGAAAAAGCTCATCGATGAAAAACTCATCAAAGCACCTACATTTGAGAATTACCAAGAACCCGACGTCAAACCTCCTTGGTATAATGAGAATCAACTTTGTGAGTTCCATAAAATAAAAGGTCACACCACAAACAGTTGCATGAGACTCAAAAACATCATCCAAGATCTCATTGACAAGAAAATCATATATGTGGAACAACCTACGGGAAATCAGGACCTTAAGATATACATGAATCCAATGTCGAATCATGGCAACAAAGGGAATAAAAGTGATAAAGGTAAGGGCAGTGTAATCACATTTATGAATCAGTCGTTGCCTCCCTAAATGCAGATTGCATGGTCATCACCATCAAGGGTGCCCATGCCGAAGGTTGTGGAGTCACCACAAAAGGCGACAAAGTCACCATCGTAGGATCATCCCAACCAAATAGAGTCCCTTCATCTAGATCTATTCCACATGGTTACAATGTTGTAGACCAACTAAAGAGAATGCCAACACACATCTCCATCATGGAGTTGTTAAAAATATCATCAACTCATAAAAATATCCTTGAGAAAGCATTAGCCTCATCAACTATCCCCGCAGATCTCGATGTAGAGCAATTCCAAGCTATGGTTGGAAATATCATAATGCCTAATCTCATTACATTCTCTGACCAAGATTTTCCCGCCCAACCATCTCACAATCGCACACTTCACTTGGAAGCCATTGTAAATAAGAGCAAAATCAAAAGGGTCCTGGTGGATGGACGTGCGGGTTTGAATATCTGTTCTCTTGGCCTCATCAAGCAGTTGAAAATATCAAAAGATTCCATTGACAAAAGGAAAGGCATCATGATAAGAGCATACGATGATCAAGAAAGAGTGTCTCAAGGAATGATTAAACTCCCTATTCAAGTAGGGCTGGATCTAATGGAAACCACTTGTCAAGTCTTGGACCTTGATTTGCCATATAACATCCTCCTAGTACATCCATGGATTCATGCAATGAAAGCAGTAGCATGAGCCTTCCACCAATGTGTGAAATTTACACATAACAAACAAGAAGTTACCATCCATGGAGATCCTGAACCTTTTTCATACTGCAAAAATCTTAAAGAAAAATATTACGAAATTCCCCAAGTACTAAAAAATGATGAGGGCCCATCCACGCCATACATTGATCCTGCCACCCTCACATCCACTTCTGAGACAGAGACACCTGCCATTCCTACCATCTCTGATATCAAGCTCATCATCCAGGAGGATGTTTGTGGAAGCTACAGGCTCCCTAACAATGCCTTTTTGATAAGAGAGTTACCACAATCTCCTAGATTATGAGGACGCCCACAACAAAATTAAGCTTCCATATCTCAAATGTCTCCTGAAAACTATCCTAAATTCACAAGTTGGGGAGATCTTGGCCAGGAGGACATTGAGACAGATCCATCACATATGCTATACCAAGATGAGAGACCAACAACTAATTTACCAATGGATGAAAGAAGCAAAGGTTTCCAAATGATGCTTGCAATGGGTTATGACAGAAATTGACGACTGGGACAAAAATACAATGGCCTTATAATACCTATCATGCCAGAGACACGACCGATAACAAATCTTGGCCTTGGATGTACCCCTCTGAGTATAACCATACATGGTTGAAGTCCTCTGGTTAGAACAGTTAACATTTCTCCTCAGCCAATAGTAGCAAAAATATGCTCACCAACATCCATAGGTAGAAACATACATAACTTTATAACTGAGGACTATATTAGTAGTGATGATGAGGACACCACCCTTTGCATGATTAGTACCTTATCTTTTGAGCCAAACAATCAAGACAATGAAATCCACTTAGTATATCCCCAACTCATCAACTACAACCAATGCGGACCACCAATTCTCGATACATTCAAAAATGATGAGGCACTCTCAGAGTTCATGGGGTTGCAGGACAACATTCCAAATGGAGATCATAAAGTAGGGTTTATAATGGAGTTGGACACACATGCCTATTATGGGGAAATGATTGAATCCTTCAGTTGCAAAAGTGAGAAAATAAGAATCATATCCAAGTCCTTGAGTGAAAACCACACTATGGCACTCTCTGACAAGAAAAAAGTAAAAATAAAGGATGTATCCAATGGTGAAAACCTCTCTGAGGTGCCCGAGGATGAAGGATTCAATCTTCCTTTAGGAGCTATTCATCAGAAAAGTTAACAGTTTTGGCTGAAAAGTGCAATCCTGTCAACCTAGGAACAGAAGAGACTCTGCATATCACATTCTACGTAGAATCACTATTATCATAAGAGCAAGAACTCCTACCAGCATTCCTAAGGGAGAGGCAAATAAACTTCGCATGGTAACTCTAAAAGTATATGGAGACTCTCAGTTAATCATAAACCAAGTCAATAATGAATATCAAACTAAGGATGACAAGCTCACTCCATACAAGAAATTGGTGGAGACCCTTAAAGAATCCTTCATTCAAATAACATTTGAGCAAATTCCTAGAACCAACAACAAAGTAGCAGATGCCATGGCTACAATTGGGTCCCTACTAGACATCCCTAACAATGTTCCAAAATATGAATTCTTGATTGAGCAACTTCTCGTTCCAACATTCGAGGTACCAGAATCAGAATATGTGTGTGAAATCGTTGGTCCTAGTGATCCTTGGTATCATGATATATATACTTATCTTCGCATAGGAGTTATACCCGCTGACCTACCATCGAACCTAAAACAAACCTTTGTAAAAAAGGCATCCAAAATTTTCATCCTAGGTGATACCCTATATAGTAGAAGCATAAAAGGTACCTTATTGCACTGTTTAAATGCTGAGGAGGCATTAACCTCTCTAATCGAAGTTTACAATGGTATATGTGGTTCACACTCAAGTGGAATGACCATAGCCAAGAAACTGTTGAGGATGGGGTATTATTGGCCCACAATGGAACGAGAAGTACATGATCATGCCAAAAAGTGTCTAAAATGTCAGCAGCATGGGGACCTCATCCATGCTCCAGCTCAAGAGCTTCATCCTATTGTCACAGCATGACCTTTCTCACAGTGGGGACTCTATCTCATTGGGAAAATCACTCCCACCTCATCTAACAACCATAAGTTCATCATAACTGCCACATAGTACTTTACTAAGTGGGTGGAGGCCATACCTATGACATACATAACTGGGAAGTAGATTTCAAAGTTCATTCTGAACTATATCATATGATGCTATGGTGTCCCACAAGCCATTATCTCAGATAATGGGACACCATTCAAAAATCAGGATGTCTACGACTTATGTGAAAAATTCAAAATCCAACATTGCTTCTCCACTCCGTATTATCCCCAAGGCAATGGCCAAGCAAAAGCTACAAACAAAACCATCCTTAAATACCTCAAGAAAATAGTCAATGACGCAGGTCGTGACTAGCATCTGCAGCTTAACCCTACCCTCTGGGCTTATTGAACCAACATCCACACACCCACTGGTGCCACTCCCTTCTCTTTTGTCTACGGATCAAAAGTGGTACTCCCAATTGAGATCAAGCTCCCATCCCTTAGGATATCACTACAAAACCTCATCATAGATGAAGAATACCGAGTATCATGACTAAATGAGCTAGAGCTACTAGATGAGAGAAAGATATATGCTCCAAATCACTTGCAAGTATATCAGAATAGAATCAAAAGGAGCTACAATAAGAAAACCAAAAGTACGACATTCCAAGTTAGAGAACTAGTCTTAAAAGAGAATCAAAAGAATGTCCCAAACCCAAGCAGCAAAGGAAAGTTCGAACCTAATTAGTTAGGACCTTTCATTGTCACGACAAGTTACAAATCAAGGGCATATCAGTTATCAACACTTGAAGGGGAACCTCTACAGGAGCCCATGAATATCTCCCATCTCAAAAAGCTTTATGCCTAAATATTTCAAGGTCTATAACCAAAAAAAATCTAAAAAATTAGAAAAAGTCCCGAAAAAATGGTTACTTCGGCGAAAACTTGGAAAACAAGCATCTTGGTGACAACAAAAAAATCAAAAAGGCCAAAAATCAAAAAAAATCAAAAAAAATGATCAAAAATAAAAAAATCGTCCTCTAGTGAAAATCACTTCGGTGGCACTTTGGGCAAGTACCTTGGTGAAAACCTAGAAAAAAAGTGCCTTGTGTAAATAAGCACTTTCCATCCATCAAGATCTCTATGGCTTGTTCAGCATCATCCATCCATTACATTTCCATCATCCATCGCATTTGGGTCTCCTTCCATCACTCATCCACTTGCATCTGCACCATAGCTTGGTCATGTTTTCATATTGTGATCCCCCATAGTATTACTCAACTCATCCTCAAAGTTAGTTAGTCATGTCTTTATCAGAGAAGTCTATTGCATCATACTGGGGGCACGTTCCCATCGAATCAAATTCGTGTATGATTTTAAGGTCCTCAAATCAAAAAATCCCAAAACATTAGAAAATTAGAAAATAAAAAAACATTTAAAACATATCAAAATCCAAAAATAGGTCAAAAAACCAATCAAAAAAGTTAAAAAAAACAAAGTCATCAGTCAAACTACGTGGTCTCTGCATCTATAACGTAGGTAAGGCTAATCTATTGGTTAGCCCTTCAGGCCCCTAGGATATGTCTTTAGGTTAGTCTCTTGGTCAAAATCTCATAAAACCCAAAACATTGGAAAATTGAAAATCAAAACATTTGAAAACCTCAAAAAATACCAAAAACAGCCTCAAAACATTGCAAAGCACCAAAAACATCCAAATATTTGAAAAAATCCATTTGCCTCATCTTGCTTGCACCAACAATAACACCATCCATAATAAACTAATCGTCATCCTCAACCTTTGGTGAAATAGTTAGAAACAAGTCTAGTAGATTAAGTGTGAAAACTCAAAAGCGTCATGTCTCAAGTTTAAGTTAGTACGTAAGCAAGTTGGTCAATTCTTTGTGTCGATAGTCCATCATCCAATTAGTCCCATATCAATCATTTGATAACATCATGTCCTAGGATGAATCCTTCCTAAAAGGGGCATTATTTATCAGAAGGAACACTTTGGGTAAATGAAATGACATGCCGCCATCCACTAACATGTCCTAGGATGCATCCTTCCTACAATGGACATTATCTTTTGGCAATAGTTTTAGTTCTTATCCTTAAAAACACATTCCCTTTTGGTTAACGGTATTGAAGAACATCAACTTGTTTGTGTGCTTTATCTTTGTCTTTTGACTTATCTCATTGCGCTCAGTTCAAGGACCTCTCGATGATATCAAAACGAAGGATTTAGAGAGATAGGAATGGGGCAACAATCATTATCCTTTGTCTGCTATGCTTGTTGGACATTCTTGTAAAATAACTTGGTGAATACTTGTTTTGTTAGATATGTATGGAGGATGTTTTGGACAGCTTGTTGACTATTGCATTGATTGTTTATACCTTTCCATGTTTTAGTTCGAGGTGTTTAAAACTTCTAAAGTGCATCCTGCAAGGTTTCCGTATGTCAGGTATGAATAAGAATACTCCTATCTATTTGTCGAATCAAAGTCCATCAAACTAAGTACAATGCCATCCTAGTCCTTTATACCTTGATGCATCGTACTTACGTGTGTTATCAAACATAAGGTAAGTGACCCTTTTAAAATCCCAATCCTTGATAAGCAAATCATCTATATATCATCATCATTTATTATCATCATTTCTCATCATCATCTCTCATAATGTTGGCTTGTTGGATCCTCTTGTCATCATCTAATTTCTTCATTTTCCACACTAACATCACAACATGAATAGTTAATCATCATCACCAATACATCCATCATGCATCCATCATGCATCTATTGTGCATTCATATCATTAGCATAATATAGATCTGTTAGTCTAAGCATCTCTTAAATCATCATATTTGCATAAATCATACATTTGCATAATCACATCGTATCATCATCATAATATAGATCTGTTAGTCTAAGCATCACATTGCATAATCATCGCATATCACATCATCCATCTCATCCATCATCACATCATATCATCATTTAAGTTGTTTAAGATAATATAGATTTGTTATTCTAAGCATCTAAAATCATCTCATTTGCATCATTGACCATAACCATCCATTTTGAACCTCTTTATCGCGAGACCGACCCTCAAATTGAATCTTTTTTGCTCGACCTCTCGAGGGGGCAATGTACCAGTATACCTTTTTTTCGCTATGGCATCCAAAAAATTAGAAATTTTTTGAATTTTGATTGCGGCAAGTTTATTCTTTGAACCAACACAACAAGTACATTGCTTCAAAGAGGGGAAAAATGTAGACATGTCAAATTGACATTATGCATCACATTCATTCATCAATTAAATAAATTAGTTTTATTTAATCAATCTCCTAAAGGTTATTGAATAAATCAATTAATCTTCTAAAGATATCCATTTAATTAAATAGATCAATGTTATTTAATTAAATCTCTAATGATCAATTTCTTCTCATTTAATTTCAACAAACCCAAAAGTCTAAGTTAAATGTCACAATCATCTAATACCAACTTAATTAATCTAATCCTTGATTAAATGCTAATCACCCATCAAATCCTCTAGATATCTCCACTTGCACAAATAAATCAATTTATTGATTTATTAAATCCAACATTTTCCATCAACATGGCATTTATGGGGAATATTCCCTCAAGTTTGAAAACTATGACAAGTCGATTTGTCCCTCCAAAATTGCATTTATTTATCATTTTCTTGTCCCCCACTCATTTTTCCTCTCAAATTCAAATTTGAACCTCCCTCTCATGGGCACATTTCCCAAATCTTGCACAACCCATAGCCTATCACCACTTGACAAATGGCCTCTTCTCATTGGTGGATCTTTAGTCCCAAATTTCACCCATTTGGCCAATCTCTCATTAAAAAAATCTATAAATGAAGACCTTAATCCTCATCAATCCATCCAAATTTTACATGCAAAGTCACTCTCTTAGCTTGAGGATTGATTTTGGCTCTTTATCCCCATTGCATCTTATCATTTTAGCTTTGATCAAGGATTGGGAAAGGGTCATTAGCACATTTGACACTAATCCATTATGGACTTGTTAATTGTTTTCATGATGCTTTTAATCGTTTCTTATCATTTGTTGCCTTTTGAACATTTACAAGGTATTCCATAGGGACATTTTGATGGATTTGTGAATTACTAACCCTTGCATGAAGTTTAGTGTTTGCAGATTTCAGAGGATGCTTCAGGATCAAGGACTTCAATATCTGGTGCACTCATATTTTTCAATTTTTTTTTTTTGATAATCTTTTATTTTTCCACATGTGTAGAATAGAGAGCTTGATTTTCAGTGAAAAACGTACATTCGCAAGAAATAAAAAATAAATATAATAATAAAATTTAATTTAATTAAAATTATACTTTTTTGAAATATTATCATAAGGACTACATATTGACAAAAAAATAAATTTTAAATGAATTCATTTGATCCCCCACATGGTAAATCAAAAGTGGATTTTTATCAACATTTTGAAAGGTGTAAAGGAGACTCCGTTATAGGTATGGTTTAAAACTACTGGGGTTCTATCTAAGGGAGATTGGTCTAAGGTGGTTTGATCAAACCATCTTCAATTGAAATCCTTTAAATGGAACTTTTCAAGGCTTAAATCATTATATTTTCAAAAAATATGTAATTTCAACAAAAATCAGAATCTCCCAGAAAGTGTAATCCACTATTGAGGTGGCACCTTAATATTTTGTTCTTGTTAATAAGCTACAACTTGATATTATGAAGGGTATCAGGTAAAGGAGTGAACTCTCTCTCCTATTCCATTAAAGGAGTTGTCATCTTGATAACAATCACTTGATTATTAGTTTGTTGACTTGTTTGAGGTGAATTTAGTTGTAAAAATCCCTTATTCTACTTCTTGAAAGTTTGATAGCTATTTTGAGTTGTAGATTTGGATTGTTTAGTATGACTAGGGGGATTTTTCACATCACGAATGCAAGTCAAATTTTGATAATCACCAAGGGTTGTACATAACTCTGTGAAGGATGGAAATATCAACATTTCAAGTTTTCTGTGGATTTTATCTTGTAAGTTGGCAATTAAAATTCGTTGAAGGTCGTCATCAAGAATCCTAATGTTTACTTGTGAATAAAGTGTTTGGTATCTTGCTATGAAATCAATCACTTTCTCATCCCCTTTTTGTTTGCATGTGATTAAATCAGCAAGGGTAATCTTGGGACCCATGTGAATATGAAAGTGGTTGTAAAATGCATCAATGAGTTCGTTGAATGAACCAATTGAATTGTTTAGCAAAGAAGAGAACCACTCTAAAGTGGTATCCTTCAAGGACCTAGGGAATAGCTTAGCCAAAAGTTTATCCTCAAAGATGAAATCACTACAAAAGGAAATTGAAAGCAGAAAAATAGATTACAATATCTCCTTTTGCACCATACTTCTCGAATCAAGGGACTTCTATTCCTTGTGGAATTTTCACTGTTAATATGTCAAAAGATAGCGGGTTGGATTTGATGTATTGCAAAGGTTGATTGTTGTTGTTTTGTTGTAATGTTGCAACTTGTTGTTCAAGGGATGTCATAGTTTACAAAAGTGAGCTAATGAGAGGATCATTTTGATTGTAAGGTTGAGAAGAATAAGGAGGAGTGGTGTATGTATGCAGAGGGCTAGTGAATTTTTGGTTGGTGAAGGTGGATTGTTGAGGAGTTATTATGTTTGAATGGACAAGGTTGTAAGTATTTCCTATGAGAA
Organism: Sequoia sempervirens; assembly: GCA_007258455.2. Taxonomy (NCBI): domain Eukaryota; kingdom Viridiplantae; phylum Streptophyta; class Pinopsida; order Cupressales; family Cupressaceae; genus Sequoia; species Sequoia sempervirens. The sequence goes on along the minus strand of VDFB02086081.1, from coordinate 150,499,442 downwards.
TACCTATGGAAGTGCACATAGTACTAGTAGGAATGATTTTTGTGGTTGTTCGAATAGTTGTGGTAGGTTGCAAGGTTGTTGTAGGTTGTCAGGTTGGTGTGGCTTGAAAGGTTATTGTGGGTTGTGTACTAGTGTATGTAGGAGTGGACATTGGTATCATGGAGGATGGAATTGGAATTCCACCTTGGCTTAGAGTAGACCCCAAAGCTTAAGTGGAAGTAGGGATGGTGTTGTTAACAAGAGGAACAATAGTTGTAGGAGATGGAGTCACGGGAAGTGTAGTATGCAAATTATGAGCCATGGAGGGTTGATTATAAACACTATCAGTAGGAGAGTTAGGAAACCCAAGATCCACAACAAGTGAGATATCACAGGATGACATGAGCCTCAAACTACATCTTACAATAGTATTACTATTAGAACACCAAGTTGTAAAGCTCATACAAGTTTTACAAACCTAGATTGCAAAACCTAAATGGAAAAGATGTTAATGCAAATACCTAGAATGGAATGAAATTTTTAAATTCTAAGCAATGCAATTTACTTATTACATAATGCAATAAATTGAAAAATGAAAATTTGAATTTTGACAATGCACTAAATGAAGGAATTTAAGCTATATGCAATGAATTTGATGAAACAAAAAATTAGGAAACTAAAATAGGAAAGTAACAACAATAAGCAAAATCCTAAAACTAAGATTTTAATTTCCAAAAAATTCAAATCAAGATCTACCAGAGACTCATTTGCCAGAAAGGGCGAATGGGTCATGGTTAGGTACTTTCAAGATGTTTTTGTTGATTTTTGAGTGATTTTTAATACTTTTTGATATGCCAAAAGGTTCAGGTTTGACCTAATCAAGGAATCATTTACTAATAAAGGAGAATGGGTCCCTAATTAGGGTTTTGAAACTATTTTTGGATGATTTTCAAGCTTTCAGTAATGTCTTTCAATTCTAGGTATGAGGTAGTAAGTTTTAATTTTAGATTTTCTATAAATGCAATATGAAAATGCAATGAAATGATGAATGCAAAGACCTAGGTTGAAATGCAATTTTATGAGATCTAAATAATATGCACTATGACTGATTTATTTTTGTATTTTTCAGATTTAGAGAGATGCAAAACAATACCAATCTAAACCCTAAATGAGATCTAATTCAATGCAAATGAGTGCAATATCCAACCTATGATGCAATGAAAGACTTCAAAATCAGAAAATTGCAATATTCATTACGTCGAGTTCACCATTAATGATTAGGGGAAGATAGGGTTTACCAAAATGAATTGATCAAGATGATAAACCACTATGGTTTTCAACCTAATATTATGTGATTTTGTGTGTGGTAAGATGAAAATAACAATCAGAAACTAACCCTAACTATTATAGCAACTATGAGTGAATTTTTTAGAGCTCAAAATGATGTGTACCTTGCTGCAAGAAGCCTATTTTTAGGGAACGAAGGACTCATTCGCCTTTAATCGAGAATGAGTCCCTATTAGGGTTTCTAAAATTGAAATCCAAGTTATTTTCCTTGATTTCTACACTCTCAGATCCTTGGTTGTTATCTCCCAAAAACCTATAATAAATTATGTAGCTTGGACTTTCTTTGTTCTTGCACTATAAAGGTCAATCTTGCAACTTGAAAACTTTGACAATCTTCCTCTAAACTTCTTCTCTACTTGATCTTGAACTTGTAAATTTGCAAACACACACTCAAGAGGAGAAAAACTCGTTTATTGTTAGTGAATAGGGCTTTTCCTAATTCAAACCTTGTTTAGGTCATTAAACCAAATGATGAAGGGAATTGAAGCATGCAACATGAAATATGTAATTGATGATGCCTTGGATGTTGTCTTGGAGTGTAAATATGCAAACTAACATGAAGTGGTCATGAAGAATGAAGATCTTGATCTTTGAATAAGATGTGTAACAATTCTTGCAAGTAGATCTTTAATGCTACATCAACTATCTTAGCTCAACAACATGCATGAATGCACTAAACCCTTGACATGACAAAATGATCTTGAATTTATGCCATAAACTCTTGATAATCTTCCTTAAAATTCCTTTGAAATGCTCTTGTAATGTTGTAATGCTTGAAAACTTATCTGCTTGGCATGCTAGCTACTTGGTGACGTAGAATGTAGGTGTACGAGCTATGTGTTATGCACCACTTTTTTATTTTTTGACATTATCACATTGGGATCTTGTTCCAATAATAATCTTTATTATAATATTTAGGTAGCATTTGAACTCATGAATTTGATAGAGAAATCATATTGTCATAAAATTTGGTACAAGACATAGAAATACTTTTTCAAACAAATTTTAAGAATAGAATTGTAGTAGTCACTAATCATAAATGGGTATTTGAGTACACAATCTTTTACTTTTATTTGTTTTTGTTTTAGTGGAGAAACCCCCACCAAGGACTACCCTAAGTAGGTAGCAATTATCGAGCCCCACAAAAACACCTATGTACATACAAAAATGCATAAAAAACATACATAGCATCATGCCATCCAGGTGGGGGCCCACCAAAATTAAGAGCGATAGGAAATAGAAAAATGAATGGCAATGACCAACAATAGATGACAAAGAAACTAATAGCAAACAGAAGGCGCATCGATGGTGTTATCAGGTGATTACGAGTTCATGTATTTGAGATTTATCAGCCCACACTAGAATACTCTCTCTGTAATTGAACCTATCAAAGGATCAAGACTAGTAGAGGAATCTCCAATAGAGTATGATGTGTTCATTAACCATAGAAGCCATGATGTTACAGAAATGTTTGCTCTATAGCTTTACAATTCCCTGCATAATTTAGATGTGCAAGCATTTCTTGATTCCAAAGAGAGGCAAATTGGATGCTCGTTTCCTTCTACAATTATAACTGCCATTCAATCCACTTCAGTTCATATAGCTATCTTCTCCTCGGGATACGTAGGGTCATTCTGGTGTTTAGATGAGTTGCACTTAATGTTAGAGACAACTACCATGATCATTCATGTATTTTATGGTGGTGTGTAGCCTTCTGATCTCCATCACATTGAAACAGGAAAGTATGTCAATGCATTTATGACTCACACACAAAAGTAGAGGTATAGCGAAGATCAACTTGAGGCCTAGGAAAAGGTCCTGACAAATGGATCACTTGCTGTTGGGTTTGAATCCAACAAGTATAAGAAGTAAAGCTTTTTTTGTGCTTTTAAATCTATCCCTTTTACTTTTCACAAAAAATTAGTCAGCATAGATGTCTTTCTTATGAAATCCTCTTTTCCCTTGTAATTTTAGTAATAACAATCTATGTGAAAGCATAGTGTTAGAAGTGAAGAAAAGCTAGAGAATTGGAGTATTCAATAATCTAGCATATAAAATAGTTTTGTGTTTATAAATTTCATTATTTTGTGTATTTTATAAGATCTAACAATTTTTTCATTGATCTAGACACCAACATTGGATGGAATGCTAGTAAAGAATAGACTAATACTTTGATTGGGTGGAGTCACTCCCAAGTGTAGATCAAGTTATCCTCTAGTTGAGTTGGACTAATGAGGGTGGTATAGGTTTTCATTGTTTGAATCTCACCATTCATATGTTTTGACATCCTCACTTATTGGGACATAGACCAAAACACTTTTTGGTTTCTAGGACCTTTAGGGGAGTGGAACAAAAATTTATCTTAGGTATATCACATAATGGGTGTCCTTGTATGAATGGATAGACTTGTATTATAGGAAATATTTATAGGATGAGATATAAGACAAGGTAATTTTGATGGGAGATGATAACCCAAAGGATACATTTAGGATCCAACTTACTTTTGTTCCTCCATGTCCCATTCCATCCTTATGAAAGGTTTCTATTGATTTAATTTTCTCCCACTTTTCAAGAGACAAGAATACAACCATGCTTAGATGATGAAGGTAGTGATCATTGAGTAGAGTAAAAAATTTAGTCTTTACTTAGGGATTTGATACTATAGGAAGTTGATCATCCTACACTTCTTAGGGACATCAGGTGGCATAAAATTCATCACTTTGATATGGTCACATAAGCACTTATGTGACTTTAACTAGGTGAGGACTAAATTATAAACCCTATAATGACAAAAAATGTGTCCCCTTACATTTTCACATTTGTTTGGGCCCCCCTATTAAATTGAGCACAATGTTGCCTTGATTTAGTGTTGTAATGTGTTTAACACATTCACATTAGATCTCGGGCCCTTGTAAACTAAATGAACCTAGTTGTGTGTTATTAAGTGTGTTATAAAGTGTGCCTTTACACTTTCACACTAACCTAGGGATTTTGTAATAAATTGGGCTTCTTTATGCCTTATTTGGTCCTATATTGCATCCACAAGCTTTGATTAATGCATCTTTTTGAGATTAATCCTGACATCTACCAATATCCAATCATAATTCATGTGGTTTTGGATTGTATGGCCCAGATTTAGTGATCTAGGACTCATATGCCACCTTGGGCATATGGGTCCCACCTCAGTTTTGGGGCCCCAATATGGATTTCACATCAATCTAAGCATTTCTTGAAAAATATTTCCAAAATCTTAGCTTAATGGGACTCATAAGCCACTTCTGGCATACGAGTTTCATATGGCTTAAGCCTAAATTAAATTCAAATTCTTGGTGGCATTTTATTCTCCTAGATCTGATGTCGGTAATTTTGGGAAATTTGACATAAACAAATAAATACAAAGTTATTTCACTCATTTTTCACCTAGCAAGTTGAATAAGCATCCTTATAGAAAATTTTAGTTTACAAGAGCATTCAAGAATTGATTATCAAGTGTTTTAGAGCATTATTCAAGTATCAAGCATCGTGTTTGTTTTTGAGCTAACATTTGTGATGTAGGGTTTTATGATTCAAGCAAGCATTCAGGTCAAGGTCCATATCATTCAAGCAATATTCAAGATCCACATTCATGCTAGCCATCTCATACATGTTTACAATACTTTATTTCTAGGGTTTGGTGAGTTGCAACATATCATTTTGTTAATTCATTATTCCTCCTTTTCATTTGATTTCATTTCAAGGTTTGATTACCTAAATGGGGTTTGACCAAGGAAAACCCCTTTCTACTAACAAATCAACATTTTCCACTCTCTTTAGTGTGTGATTTTTAGACCTAGGTTGAAGACACATTGAAGAGCAAGATTGGAGAAAAATTGTCACCTTGTTTACAAGATCACTTAAAGGCATCTACAGAGAAAAATTCAACATTTCAGATCCAGAAATCAAGTTGAGAAGATAGAGAAAATTTAGATCTTGATCCTCCAAAAAATCCAAGTAGGATCGATACCCCACTTCTAGCGTATGAGTCCCACTATAGTCAAATTTCTAGATTTTAAGAGTTTCAGACTTGTCACTGCCAAATTTATGTTCTTGCCAAGAAACCCTAATATGGTACTAAATCACCCAACCTGGCGTATGAGCCATAGTGTGCATTAATTTTAGTATTTTCAACATTTTAAGTCTTCACTCAAGCCTCTACAGTTTCCAAGTGCACCTATATACTTTTCCAATTTATTGTTCTATTTTACATTCATTTCTAGGTCATCTATTCAAGTCTTGCATAACATTAGGTTTGATTATTAGTTTTTGCATGTTACTTGTCTTTCCAAGCCCTATCTTGGTGGTGAGCTTCCTTTGAGTCCTTAATCACACCCTAGGATACCTTACTGCAAGATCTCTTTCCCACTTTCTACCTTCGGATTGAGATCTCTAAGGTTTCCTTGAATGAAACAATAGTGAAATAAGAACCCTATCCTTGTGATCCATCTCCTAATAGGTGGGGCACCCCATTTCCGTTGTTACATTTTGGTGAACCCACTGTGAACACCTATTTTCTGATTTGGAGTGCATCATAGTCCTAGATCTAGCTTACATTAACTTTTTATTAGTTGATTTGCATCTAGGGTTTTTAAATCTTGCATCCTTGAATTCCATCTAAAATATGTAATTTCACTTAGACTAGACATCATACAAACTAGAAAGCATGAATTTCGCTTAGAATTTTATGAAATTCATGTAAAAACCCTAATCTAGGACTCATATGCCCCTCTGGTTGATTTAGTCCCAGTACAAGTGGTTTTTCCTAATTTATGGGTATTTTATGGTGACTGTTATTCAACATTTAAACCCCTAAAAAAACCTGATTGGGACTCTTATGCCCCTCTAGGAAATTTAGTCCCATTTTAGATTTTAAACTACATTTTCCAACATTAAAAAATTTGTTTCTATGTTTTTGTTTTTTGTTGTTAGTTACCTGTTTCAGTTTGCAAAGTTTCTATTTTCTTCATTTCATTGCATCCAGCTTAATTCGGTTCATTTTGTGCATTGCTTAAATTCAAAATTACATTTAGAGAATTTAATTTTAGATTGTTGTATAGCATAGATAGTAAAATTACCTTGTTTAGAATCTTAAACTTGCATTCACACTTCATTTTAGGTCCTTGAATTTCCCTTTACCCTCTTTCCATTTCGAGTTTTTCCACTAAGTTTATGAAATCTTGTATGAGCTTTACAACTTAGTGTCCTATTAGCAATACTATTATGAGAAGTAGTTTGAGACTCATGTCATCCCACGATACACCATTCATCGTGGATCTTGGGTTCTCTAGCTCTCTTCCTGATAGTGTTGATAATCAACCCTATATGGATCCTAGTATACATACTTCACTTCCCATGACTACCATGCCTTCAACTACTATGTTTCCCATTAAAAACACTATCCCTACTATCCCTAGCTTCACTCAAGCTTTGGGATACACTCAAATCCAAGGTGGAACTTCCATCCCTACCTCTACAATACCTATTTCCATCACTACATATACTAATACTCAACCTACCATAACAATTCAACCTACTAGTAGCATGAACACTTCCTTAGGCATTTCCATAGGGAATTCCTCTAGCTTTGTGCCTTTGACTACAATATCTCCTCAAACCTCCTCCATCTCGAGTTTACAATTCACTTATCCTCTGTATACATACACTACTCCACCTTACTACAATAATGATGCTATCATTAACACACTTTTACAAAGCATGTCATCCCTCCAACAATAAGTCGCAACCCTAAATCAAAACAACAACTATCAACCCTCACAATATATAAAAAAAAATCCCTTATCCTTGTAGATATTGAGAGAAAAAATGCCACAAGGTGTAGAGGTTCCCTGATTTGAGAAATATGGTGGGAAAAGAGATCATGTTAACCATGTTTCCAATTTTACCACTCTATGTAGTGATTTCATCTTTGAGGAAAAACTTCTAGCTAAACTATTCTCTAGATCCTTGAAATATACTGCCTTAGAATGATTTTCCTCATTACCAAATAACTCAATATTTTCATTCAATGAAATTTTTGAGGCCTTTATTAACCATTTCCAAGTTCACATGAACCCTAAGATGACCTTGGCCAATTTGATGGGATGTAAGAAAAAAGATGATGAAAAGGTTATTGAGTTCATTTCATGCTATCAATCGCTTTATTCCCAAATCAATGTGCAAATTCCCAATCCTCACCTTCAAATAATTTTTATTGAGAACTTGCAAACTAAGATGCAAGATAATCTTGGCATGATGAAATTTCCTTCATTCATTTGCGTACTACCCTTCGTGATTATCAAAACTCAGTTAGTAGTCATGAAACAAAATCCACCTCTAGCCATCTTGAAAAGTTTGAATCTACAAATAAAAACAATTACCAATCCTTTAGAAAATAGAATAAACATTTCCTCCAACTAAACCCTCCTCAACCGACTCAACATGTTGATGCCCAAGTAGTTTCTATAAGGAAGACAATTCCTTTTGCATTTTTGGATTTGGCTAGCCAATTTACTCCCTTACCTAATACCCTTCATAACACAATGTCATAAGTTTTAGAACAAAAAATGATCACCTTACCTCCCGTCAGAGCACATTATCCTAATAAACCCTTCCCTGAACTTTAGATCAAATGCTTATTGCCATTATCACCGACAAAATGGACAAAACATAGAACATTGTAAGCTTCTTAAACATCTTGTGCAAGACCTCATTGACTTTGGTCTACTTCCAATTGGAGGTGTTAATGATCAAGGAAATAAGTTTGTTGCCCCTCCTAACAAAAACTTACAAATATTTACCAGCCCTATGCCAAAAAATGATGTTTCATTTGTCAAAGAAACTAAAAATAATGATGTGATGAATGTTGACATGGATGATGACAACATGGATATTGTTGAAAAAAATCCTATAGATACTAACGAACAAAGTCTTATGGATGATATGGTTGGATTTATTAAAATTCAATCTCGTAAGGACTGAACTAAAAATCCTCTCGACATTGCTTTCTCCTCACAAGATATACTTTTAAACATGCACCTAATGGTCCTCTTTACATATTTGGTCGAATCTATGATAATCCCACCAATGGGATATTAATTGATCATGTATATGGAGAGAATTTGATCACCAAGGAATTCTTACTTGTGCATGAAATCTATCAAGAAACATATGATAAACCAAAAGCATGGATAAATATGCATAATAGTTTCTCTTGCCCTATGATGGGATCAATCACCCTTCCTTTAACTGTTGAGCCAAAATAATTAGATGTCTCATTCTCCATCATCTCGACATCAGACCAATTTTGTGTGAAGCTTGGTTATCCATGGATACGCTCCATGGAAGCCATCTTGTCGATTGTGCATAAATTCTTAAAGCTTCCCTTTGACAATGAAATCTTTAATGTGCATCGTAGTGGATTTAATCCTCTGTCAACCCATGGGAAATTTTCCTTAGAATTATTTTGGCTTGAGCCTATGGAGCCTATTAAACCACACAAGGACTTATTTTTCAATTCCTACCAAAAGTTTAAAGCGAAGTGCATAGCGAAATTATCACTTAAGAACATGTCTCCACCTATGACCGAGCCTCTTATCCTTGATGAAACTATGATTGAACCTAAATAAATTCCAAACAACCAAGACCAACCTAAGATAGATCCTTTTCCTAACTCTTAAAAAATACCAAGAGATAACAAAAACAATCATGTCATGCCACCTAAGATAAAAAAAAGTATACAAAGCTAAAGAGAAAGTGGTTGAACAACCTTCCATGGTTCCTTCCATTCCTCCCCTTGGGGAAGAAAAGAAAACTATGGTTGATAAACCTGCTCCTACACAAACGCAACTTGAAAGTCATACTAAAATAAATAGAAATGATAGAGAGCATAGGAATAGACGTAGTCTCTTTCTCGAAGGTTAAACGAAGAAACAAACAAAGAAAATCAAAATCAAAACTTTCCTGAAGCAATACACGACAAGTCTCCCTCTTCGCCACACCAAAACGATCCTATACTACAACCACAATAGGAGCTAAATCCTTCTTTAAACATTATCATTCAACCTCCCATTGTGATTAACTTGGATGACGATGATGAGGTTGCTAAAATTGATGAGGAGATGCATAATAAATTGAATACATTGTTTTCCTCTTCTATGAGCTTACATGATAATTCTCCTAAGAAGAGTGTTAAACTTGGTGATGACCCTAGTTCCACACTTTCTATTGTCCCTTTGGCTACTTGTTTGCCTTTTATATACAATGAACATGATTGGGATGTGGATGACCTGCTAATAGGTTGACTAACAGGTGCCTTACTAGTCTTTTGCATTTTTTTCTTTTATGTGATTGCATGTGTGTAATGTGATCCCCCGTACTATTTTGTTTGATGTATATCTCTCTTTTTGTGGCATTCCTTTATTTGTACTTACATTCTTCTCTATGTTGTAAATATTTTACCCTTTTCATTTGTCTTGTGTTTTCCTTTTGGGGATGACACAAGGTGTTGAGACATTTAGGTCTCTTCCATGTTGACCCGAAAGGTTTTTCTTTGTTTTTTCTCTCTTTGTGTCATTCTTCCTGTTCCATGAGTATTTGGTGAATGATACAATTTCGAGCTCTATAAAAACATTGTAGCAAAGACATACTGACCCTGAATCCATGTATCACTTGTGTTATTTTTTGGGAACAACCCTTTTCCATTGTCATTATTATTTTACAATTCATGCTTCATTATGTAGTCTTCTTACTTCATGTGATGCATCTTTCGCTTTGTTGTAACATTGGGTGTAATGTCCCTCAAGAGCATGATCTCTCTTAGCATATTATATTCCTCTTTGTGGCTTGATGTGATACACTACACCCCCTAAGTTGTGAATCTTCTATTCTTCAATTGGTCCTCTCTTGGATACATTAGGCATGATGTCCCCTAAGTTAAGACCTTACATGAACTAAGAAAAATTCCTTTGAATGTACCTTACACTATTTTATTTTGCATTTACAATAACTATTATATGGCCACCTTGCATAACACACTTTTATTGCCTATGGTGCCATCCTATTTGTTCATGGGCATTAAGCATATGAAGCTTTGCTTGCCTCTTGAAGCTTCAAGTTCATTGTTGTGTGGCACCTTATCAAATTTATCATGAGGTATAATTTTGGTATGGTTACCATATGGGAGTTGAACTTAGGCATGACTTTCCCATAGCCACTTGCTTGTCTATGTGAGAACATACTATTGCATGTGTAGGTGTCTCACTAGGGACTCACCTAGTGGATACCAAATTCCACTAGCCCTTGTGAGCATGTGTTGGTTTGCATAGTGGACATCATGTTGAACTTGTAAATGTTTCTTTTTGGACAAACAACCTAGATCTGATACACAATGTGCAAGACAAATGGTTGAAGCTTGAACCATCCCTTTTTTTCTTTTATTTTTACTTTCTTTATGTCTTTGGTAGTGTATGCTTGTGCCTTGATGTTGATCCTTATATCATTTCCATGGGTGTCCTCTTGCACCTATGTTGAATTGTCGTAGGATCTTCATTCTGGGGCCTTGGTCATCTCCTTTGATCTTTGACATCCTATGTCATCTGCATCAGTACACTTTGACCCCTCTTGATGTGATTTTGTCTACTTTAGTGTGAGTTTGAAGCGAGTTCATCCTCTCACTAAAGTTTGGGCTAAATTTAATGATAGAAAATGTATCCCCTTACATTTTCAAATTTGTTTGGCACCCCTATTAAATTGAGCATAATGTTGCCTTGATTTAGTGTTGTAATGTGTTTAACACATTCACATTAGTTATTCGGCCCTTGTCAACTAAATGAACCTAGTCGTGCCTTATTTAGGGTGTTGTAAAGTGTACCTTTACACTTTCACACTAAACTAGGGATTTTTTATGCCTTATTTGATCCTATTTTGCGTCCAAAAGCCTTGATTAATACATCTTTCTGAGATTAATCCTGACATCTACCAATATCCAATCATAATTCATGTGTTTTTGGATTGCATGGCCTAGATTTAATGATTTGGGACTCATACACCACCTTGTCCATATGGGTCCCAGCTATGTTTTGGGGCTCCGATATGAATTTCACATCAATATAAGCATTTATTAAAAAATGTGTCTCAAAGATTAGCCTAATGGGACTCATACACCACTTCTATCATATGAGTCTCATGTGGCTTAAACCTAAATTAAATTAAAATTCTTGGTGGGATTTTATTCTCCTAGATCTGATGTTGGCTTGTAGTGTTGTAATTTTGGGAAATTTGGCACAAATAAGTATAAATACAAGGTAATTTCACTCATTTTCACCTAGCAAGTTGAGCAAGCATCCTTATAGAAAACTTGAGTTTACAAGATCATTCAAGAGAATTCAAGAGTTGATTATCAAGTGTTTTAGAGCATTATTCAAGTATCAAGCATCATGTTTTTTTTGAGCTAACATTTGTGGTGTAGGGTTTTATGATTCAAGTAAGAATTCAAGTTAAGATCCATATCATTCAAGCAAGATTCAAGATCCACATTCATGCTAGCCATCTCATACATGTTTGGAGCACTTTATTTCTAGAGTTTGGTGAGTTACAACATATCATTTTGTTCATGTTGCATTCCTCCTTTCCATTTCATTTCATTTCAAGGTTTGATTACCTAAATAGGGTTTGACCAAGGCAAAACCCTTTTTGATAACAAAAAAATAATTTCCCTCTCTTTAGTGTGTGGTTTGGATACCTAGGTTGAAGACACATTGAAGAGCAATATTGGAGAAAAGTTGTCACCTTGTTTACAAGATCACTAAAAGGTATCTATAAAGCAAAATTCAACATTTCAAATCCAAAAATTAGGTTGAGAAGATAGAGAAAAGATTGAAGAGTAGATTCAGATCTTGATCCTCCAAAAAATCCAAGTAGTATCGATACACCACTTCTGGTGTATGAGTCCTAGAACAGTCAAATTTTCAAATTTTAGGAGTTCTAGACTTGTCACTGCCAAATTTTTGTTCCTACCCAGAAAGCCTAATCTGGGACTAAATCGCCCAACATGGCGTATGAGTCCTAGTGTGCATTAAATTTAGTATTTTTTGAATTTTAGGTCTTCATTCAAGCCTCTACAAGTTTCCAGGTGCACCTTTGTACTTTTATGATTTAGTGTTCTTTTTTACATTTATTTCTAGGTCATTTATTCAAGTCTTTCATATCATTAGGTTTGATTATTAGGTTTTGCATGCTACTTGTCTTTCCAAGCCCTAGCTTGGGGAAAAACTCCCTTTCAGTCCTTAATCACACCCTACAATACCTTATTGCAATATCTCTTTCCCCCTTTCTACCTTTGGATTCAGATATCTAAGGTTTCCTTGAATGAAACAATAGTGAAATAGGAACCCTATCCTTGTGCTCCATCTCCTAAAAGGTGGGGCACCCTATTTTTCGTTGTTACAAACCCTTAAATAAAAAAAATACCAGAGATGGATAGGAGATCAAGCTATAGAAGTCTACAATTGAGTGGTGAGATCTATGATAGATATAATTTTCCTAGTCAAGACTTATATAATCTATTAGAAATAAGGCTAGGAACAACATGCCAAATGAATTTTCATGAATAAAAAGTATAAGGCAATATACATATTTTAAAAAATTAGAAAAATAAGTAAAATATAAGTAGAAGATTTTATCATCAAAATAAAAGGAGGTTAATTATGAATGAAGAATAGGATCCAAATATTTAGATATATCCTCTCAAGATAAATATGTATCCTCCAAATGTTGCTCAAAAGTCCCCAAACCCATGTCAAACAATGATGATCATGTGGAGAAAGAACAAGAGGGTTTAAATTTTCCCTGATAACAACTAAAGAAGAATCAAGTCTCTCAAAGAGAAGGTGAATACAATCAATAGTGTCTCTCAAATCTAAAAGATTGCAATGTCTACCAAGTAATCATCACAAGTAACCATATCTTGAAGATAATGTATATCTTATTTTATTGAATCATAAGGAGTCATGGATGTAGCAACACAAGTATCATTAGAAGCAACAGGTGATGGAGGAGATGAGATCTCAATATATGTTATCCGACTACATTGATCATCCCCAAATGATGGTGTGCCCTCGCAAGACATTGAAATAATAACACGTGATGTATTGATTAATTTTGGAGTGCATGAAGTTTCTATGGAATCTGAATATTTAATTTCTTCACATTCATTTAGATTCGAGTAATTTGAAAATCATATGATAGAAAAATATCAAGTGGTTTTGGAAAATCTACAACTAGAAGGGCAAAGAGTATTTGAGTGTTTCCAAAGAAAATGGAGTATTGGTAGAAGACCTAAAGGTCACACAAGAGTTATAAGGAAACATATTATTTGTTCTAGTAAGACATTTTACCAAATAAAGTTGTACATATAATGAAGCTAGTGGATATTAAAGAGTTGAGAAGTCAATAGTGTATGAAACTCTTATGTAAATCCTTTTTATTTGTAATCTATAATCAATCAAAAAAATTAAAAACCAAGAAAACAAACTATTGAAGAGGAAATTAATTAGAGAAAATTTAAGTCCATATGAAATATATGTAGTAGTAACAACAAGGATAAATAATTAAGTTATTAATGACTGAACTAAACAAAGAAATAACTCCCCACGTGCAAAATTATAGATTATCTTCTTCAATCTCAAAAAATTATATCGAATTTAGTATGATTGTATGTGTAATAGCATCTAGTTTACTGGGGATAGTAATGAATCCAATTGTTGCAATTGCCCAGAATACATTATTTTAGAGTATTTATATAAACCTTTTTCTTACTAACTGAAAAAACTAGGATTTGCCCTTATATTCTTAAAATGGCAGGGAATAGGCTGAAATTATCAGATGAACTTCTAATTACAAAATCAACTTGATCGCTAAATTAGAAGTTCATTTTGTACCATGTAATATACATTTTCATTCTCAGAAAATGTCGTTTAAACATGCGTAAATAAAAAAAATATTTGTCATTCTGTTCTATTTAAGTTATAATATAACAAAACATGAGCACAGATAATCTAATCTCGATACTTAATTGAATCGAGAAAACCTCACTATTTGCGATTCTTTCATCTAAAAGATAGTGTGAGCAGAGCATAATAACTGTTTATTGTGCATCCAGCAGGAATTGAACCCGCGACTTCCCAATTATGAGTTGGGTGCTTTTACCATTCAACCATGGATGCTATGATAAAGCAGAACTAAAAAAAGTGAATTTTATTATAATAAGTATATACTAAAAAGAAATAAATAAGATCATAATTAATTATATATTACCATTTCTAGGGGATGATTTGATAAACTATTTGAGTGGCATAAACTATTTTACCAAGACAGATTTGAAAATTAGTTATCGCTAGATCATAATAGAGGGAGGGAGAGAGAGAGGGAGAGAGAGAAGGGTAGGGAAAGAGGGAGATTGGAAGTGGTAGGGTGGGAGGAATAGAGTGAGGGATAGAAAGAGGGAAGAATGAAGATAGAGAGTGGTAGGTTGGGATAGATAGAGGGAGGGAGATAACCTAACACACACACAAAAAACACCTCTCTCCACATACCCTTCCGTCTCTCGCCAACTCTCTCTATACCTACCTCACCTACCCTACCTCTCTTGAGATGATATTTAATTTTTTTTATCATGCAATAATTTTTTCTAAATATTATTTTAATAAATTTTTATTGGCCCTAATTGTCATTTTTGTTACTCAATTTACCAAACTTATCATAATTTTGTAACTCAAATGACAATAAGGTATAGTGCTCCAATCTTATAAAAGATTTTCAATATAGTAATTGTAGGTTGGAAAACACTGGGTGTTACGAAACCTACAATCGACATACTATTGGAAAAACCTCTACATGTAACAACTCAATTAGTTAGTCACCCCTCAGGTCAATTTGATTAGTTTTATGTATCCCCAATCTATAACTCCTCCCTAGGCTCTCCACCCTTGAGCTTAGAAAAACCATAATCATATCACTCACAACCCACTGTGTTTTCTATCCCACAATTATTTTTTGGATTTATTTTTCCATCATATGAGGAAATTGAAATGACAATTTTACTCTAAGTAATAGTTGTGGTAAATTTTTATTGTACCTTTCATTGCATTCATACTCTCTAAATAAGAAAAGGTTTTAATTACAATAATTGCAGGTTGGAAAACACTGAGTGTTATGAAACCTACAACCCACATACTATTGTAAAATCCTTTACATGTAACAAACCAATTGGTTAGTCACCCATAGAGTTAATTTGATTAGTTTTATGTATCCCCCACATGAAACTCCTTCACAAACTCTTCACCCTTGAGCTTAGAACAAACACAACCATATAGCTCACAACCCACTATGTTTTCCAACCTGTGATTAATTTGGGCATTTATATTTTTATTATATGATGAAATTGAAATGCAATTTTTACTCTAACTAACAAATGTGCTAAATTTTGAAGGTGCCTTTCATTATATTCATACTCTCTAAATAATAGAAGGTTTTCATTGCACTATTTGTAGGTTGGAAAACATTGGGTTTTATGAAACCTATAACCCATATACTGTTGTAAAACCCTTTACACATAACAACCCAATTGATGCATATGAATTTGTGCAAGAAAAGAAAGTGGGAGATGATGCTATAACTAGAGTTGGACAAATAAATTCAAAGATTCTTGAACTTAATAAATTAATGGAATAAATACAATTGGAAATAGATGATGATAAGGAAAAGGAAAAATCAGATCTAAGTGCAGAAAAGCTTCAAGTAAGGGATCTTTTTGTCTTAAGGGTTGGTGAGGGAGCAACTGATCTAAAGCTTCAAGTAAAAGATATGAAAAAAAAAGTTACAAGATCATAAAAAGGAACAGTAAGGGGTGTTAACAAGTAAGAGCAATGTAGATGAGGGAATGTGTTATGATCAACTTGTTGATGATAAACGAGCCACCCCTTATTGACAAAAATACTCACCATTTCATTGTTCCACCTTCTTTACTCACTAGCCCTTTGATATCATTACATTTTTGAAGTACAACTTCAAACTTTAGAAAAAATATTTGGTATAGTAAAAGTGGCATTTCACTTTCTTCATATGATTGGAACAAAAAATGCTCAGATTATTTGCATTGTTGGAAAACACATTGTCCCCTGCCATTTATTTCCTTATGAAAAGTTTTTGTTTCGTACGCACCAAGAATGTAATGAATTCGACCTTCAAAATTTAGAACTCTTCGGTATAGTAAAAATCAAATTTCACTTTCTTCATATAATTGGAACAAAAAAAAGCTCACATTATTTTGAGTGTTGGAAAACACATTGTCCCTTGTTAATTTCTTATGAATTTTTTTTATTTTGTATGCACCAAGAATGTAATGAAGTCCAATTCCTTCAAATTTTTAGAACTCTTTGGTACAATAAAATGGCATTTAAATTTCTTTCATTTGATTGGAACAAAAATGCTCACATTATTTCTGTAATGCTAGAAAAACATATTGTCCCCACAAGCTTATTTTCCTTTTATGAAAAATTTTATTATGTTTCTCAGACGCACTCAAAAATTTAATGGAATTCCACCTTCCAAATTTTTAGAACAACTCTTTGGTACACTAAAATATGCATTTCACCTTCATATGATTGGAACAAAAAACTCAAATTATTTGCAGTGTTGGAAAACACACTGTCCCCTGTCAATTATTTCCTTATTGAAATGTTTTTGTTTCATATACACCAACAATGTAATGAAATCCACCTTCAAATTTTAGAACTACTCTTTGGTATACTAAAAATGGTATTTCACTTTCTTCATCTAATTGAAACAAAAAAATGCTCACATTATTTGTAGTGTTGGAAAACACACTATCCCTAGGATCAATTATTTCCTTATGAAAAGTTTTTGCTTCATCCATACCAAGAATGTAATGAATTCCGCCTTCAAATTTTAGAAAAAATCTTTGGTACAGTAAAAATGACATTTCACTTTCTTCATCTGATTGAAATTGTGTCATAGAAAAATGGCCCCTTGTCATTTTCATGGCCTTTTAGGTCTTGTTTCATTATGTTTTACATATTTTTCCTTAATTTTATATTGCAACATGGCTTGGACATGCTTATTTTTAATACTAAAATTTAAATATTGGAGTGTTGTGAATGTGTTGTGAAGTGTTGTAAGACATTTCT
>VDFB02086081.1:150380322-150481778 GCA_007258455.2 Sequoia sempervirens | reverse complement strand
CTCTACCGCGGCAATCAAATATGAACACTACAGGCTAGCGGCGAGACAACAAGCAACTCATAGTACCACAAGAAGTAAACGGCGACACTATGATGTGGCAGTGGATGATCAATTAACTATTGGGGGTTACCCATTGTCCTGCGAAGGTCCAAAGGGGTGTGCACAAGGTGGTGGTATGAGTTTGTCTTACCTTCCATCCTGCAAGAAGAAAAATGGAGGCGTGTAGTATCGTGGTCAAGCATAGATAAAAAAAAGCAATCATGACGCGAGGATGATGTTATTTTGGGAGACATAAATTTTATTAACAATGTATAGTGTAATTATAAAATGTTTTCAATTAAGGGTGGTGTGGCAGATGATTTTTGGGACAAGATACAGGTGCAACGATGGAAAGATGTACATAGTCAAACCAAGCATGATAGAGGGTGTTTGTAGAAAGCATAGTAGTTGTGTAGATTGGGTTGCATGGGTGTTGCTCTCTGAAATGTCAATGTATGGGATGAGTATATATGACAACGTAAACCTCATTTTCAAATTAATATAATGGGTGTTTCCCCTTAGCAACAATTTACCAATAAATATATATATATATATATATATATAATATATAATATATTATATATTATATTATATATTATTTATATATGTGAATATATTATATATTATATATAGATATATTTTACATATATTATATATTCTATATTAATATATAAAATAACATATTAATGTTAATATATTTTTATATATTAATATTAATATGATAAATTGATATTATATTAGCAATATTATATTATTCAAAATATAGCTAATAACAGATATGAATTTTTCGTATTGGATATCCGTTAATAATTGATTAGGGGGAAAATAGGGTTTACCAAAATGAATTGATCAAGATGATAAACCACTATGCTTTTCACCCTAATATTATGTGATTTTGTGTGTGATAAGATGCAAATAACAATCAAAAACTAACCCTAACTGTTATAGCATCTATGAGGGAAGTTTTTAGAGCTCAAAATGGTGTGTACCTTGCTACAAGAAGCATTTTTTTAGGGCACAAAGGACTCATTCACCTTTAGTGGCGAATGGGTCCCCATTAGGGTTTTTGAAATTGAAATTTGGGTTATTTTCCTTGATGTCTACACTCTCAGATCCTCGGTTGTCAACTCCTGAAAACCTGTAATAAATTTTGTAGCTTCCTTTCTTTGTTCTTGCACTATAAAGGTCAATCTTTCAACTTGAAAACTGTGGCAATCTTGCTCTAAACTTCTTCTCCACTTGATCTTCAACCTATAAATCTACAAAAACACACTCAAGAAGAATGTAGATCTTGATATTTGAATAAGATGTGTAACAATGCTTGCAAGTAGATCTCCAATGCTAAATCAACTATCTTAGCTCAACAACATGCATGAATGCACTAAACCCTTGAATGATGAAATGATCTTGAATTCCTACCATAAACTCTTGATAATATGCCTTGAAATTCCTTTGAAATGCTCTTGTAATGCTCTAATGCTTGAAAACTTGAATGCTTAGGCCTCTTGTAAACTTGCTTGGAGAAACAATGTGAATTAACCCCTTATTTATACTAAATCTAGAGATTAACCTTGAAATTCAAACAATTCAAGCCAACACAAGATCTAGAAATGAATATTACTAAAATCTCACTAGAATCAAATTCAAAAAGGGGGTCCTCATTAAGGGAGGACCCATTCGCCACCCAAGGTGAATGGGTCTTGGCACAAGTTTTTAGGACCTTGCCTTCGGGGGGTGAAATAACATTAAAAACCCATGTCAGATATGCAAAGAAACGGGGGTCTTATAGAGGGAGGACCCATTCACCACCTAGGGCGAATGGGTCCTAGCGCCATTTTCTAGGACCTTGATTTTTCCCAATTAACTGCTTTATAATTTGAATTATGGGTGTTTGGATGGATCCTCAAAAGGTGTCACAAATAAGGCTTAAATTTGAATTAAAGGGGATAATTAACTCTAATTAACCACAATTAATTAATGAGATCCTAGATAAGTGTGAAGTATGTTACAGCACTTTACAACACCATAAATATAGTACAATTTAGGTGCATTTTATTAAAAAGGGGCCCAAGATCAATGTGAATGTGTGCAACACACTACAACATTAGACCTAGGTAAAATTAGGTTAATTCAATGACAAGTATTCCCAAATTAAGTAAGGAAAATGGATACTTTCTTTGTTACTACATTTTACCCCCACTTTAGTGAGAGGATGACCCCATGTCAAACTCACACTAAAGTAGACATTCAAGACACTAAGTATGCAACAATAACAAAGATACATAATCATACCCTATCATTTAGGCCAAGAAAAATAAAGAAAAACAAAAGGATCAAGCATAACCATTCCAATGCAATGTGGAATGGGGTTGTTTGTTTGTAATATATGTTGCTCACTCTAGGGTAGTGGAACCTTAGTCTATCCACTAGGTGAGTTATCCCAAAATATGTATATGCTCACTCTGGGGTAGTGGAACCTCAGTCTATCCACTAGGTGAGTTATCCCAATGAGGTGGAAAATGAGAGAATCATATTAGCCTCTCATACCATACCAAAGTTATCCTCTTGAAAAATTCAATAAGGTACCACAATGTAATGCTTTTTTTGTAAATGTTTTTGTAATGTCATGTATGTATTTTTTTGTTAAAGGGGATTTTGCTTTGTTTGTGTAAGGTCTTCTTCTTAGGGAACATTGTGCCTAATGTCTCCAAGAGAGGACAAGTTCATATCACCACTTATGGGATGCCTCATTCGCATCATGCCATGAAGGGATATTGTATGTGTAGAAATATCACACTCTTGGAAGACATCAAACCTAATGACACAACCAAGAAAATGACATGTCACAAGAAAAATAAAAATCATGCCATGAAATATGCCATGAAATATGCCAAAAAAATTCATCGATGTATGCCCCCACTTTAAAGCAGTTGCTACACCATCATTGTGAAATTGATTTAAAGTAGCCAATGTTTTTCCCTAAGTCATGAGAGCTTTCCTCGGAAAAATATATGCCAAGTCATATGTTTCCGAAATTTAAGTTGCATCATGAAATAGTTTCCCCCACAAATTCATAAGGGATCTATGGATTTGGGGTCAGTATGTCTTGCTACAATGTTCTCATAGCGAATGGAACTGTCATCATTCCACAAATACTTATAGAACTAGAAGAATGACACAAAGAGAGAGAAAATAAAGAAAAATCCTTTTGAGTCAACATGGAAGAGACCTAAATGTCTCAATGCCTTGTGTGATTCCCAAAAGGAAAATAAAAGACAAGTGAAAAAAAAAAGATAAGAGAAAAAGCTTTTGGGTCAACATGGAAGAGACCTAAATATCTCAATGCCTTACATCATCCCCAAAAGGAAAACACAAGACAAGTGAAAAATGCTAACAACATAGAGAAGAATGTAGGAACATATAGAGGAATGCACAAAAAGAGAGAGATACATCATATGAAACATCATGGTGGATCACATTACGCACATGTAATCATATAAAAGAAACATGAAAATGCAAAAAAGAACACTTGTAAGGAAAATACAAGTCAACCTAAAGCAGGTCATATGCATGCCAATATCAGTTGGTATAAATGGAAGGTCGACAACTAGCCAAAGGGAGAAGAGTAAGTGTCGAACTAGGGGAAGCACCAAGTTCAACACTTTTTTTAGGAGATTTGTCATTTAAGTTCATAGAAGAAGAAGAAAATGTATTCAACTCATCATGCACTTCTTCATCAATCTTTGTAATGTTAATGTCATCATCTAGATTTATCACAACGGTAGGTTGAATGACAATGTCCATGGAATGTTACTTTTTATGTTGTGATAAGGAGATAGAGTCATCGTGCATTACTTCAGGTAAGTTTGGATTTTGATTTTTTATGTTGTTGTTGTCTTATTGAGTTTGTAACTTATAAGCAATAGCACATCGCCTAAGCCTACGCTTTTTAGCACTTTGATTCCTTTTTAATCTATTGTCAATTTTTGTTTGTGTAAGAGTGGGTTTGTCAATTATAGGTGTCTTTTCTTCCTTAGGAGGAATAGAAGAAACAATAGTAGCTTGTTCAACCACTTTCTCTTTGACTTTATAAACTTGTTTGACTCTAGGAGGGACAATAGGATTGTTTGTATTTTCTCGTGGTCTCTTATAGGAAATGGTAGGAGGTTTTTCTATAGGTTGTTCTTGTATGTTTAGAAGGGCTTTCGCTTCAATCATTGCTTCGTCAAGGATAGGTGTTTCAGTTATAGGTTGAGGTATGTTTCGAAGGGATAATTTTGCTATTTTCTTTTCCTTTAACTTTTGATATTATTTGAAGAAGAAATTCTCACAAGGTTTGATAGCCTCCATAGGCTCAAGTTAAAAGAAATCTAATGAAAAAATTCCCTCAGGCCAAGGCAGGATTACATCCACTATGATGCTAGAAATATATCATTTCTAAATGGAAACTTTAGACATTTATGTAGAACCAAAGGGATGAAATTCATGGAGAAAAGCCATGGATGGCCTAGCTTCACATGAAATTGGTCTGATTGTGGGATGATGGAAAATGATACATTTACTGTTTTTAGTCCAACCTTTAAGGGGAGATCTATCAATCCTATCATAGGGAAAGCAAACCCATTATGCATCTTGATCCATCCTTTTGGTTTGTCATATGTTTCTTAATATAGCTCATGCACATATAAGAATTATTTAGTGATCACATTCCCTCCAAAATGGGATCAATCAATATCCCATTAGTGGGCTTGTCATTGATTTATCTAGCTATGTGACAAGGACCATCAGGTGCATGCTTAAGTATGTCTTTTTGTGAGAAAGTAATGTCAAGAGGATTTTTAGTTGAGCCCTTACAAGTTCTAGCTTCGATAAATGTTATCAGTTAAATTGGTTGTTCTTCATTTATGTTTTCATCATCTGTGTCAAAATTCATCACTTTGTTCTTCATTAAATTGCTAGTTTTGACAAATGAAATATTGTGCTTAGGCATGGGATTTGTAAATATTTACAAATTCTGATTAGGAGGAGCTACAAAATTATTACCTTTATCATTCACACCTCCAATTTAAAGTTGAATATTGTCAATAAGGTCTTGCACAAGATGTTTAAGATGCTTATAGTATTCTGTACCATGTCCATTTTGTTGATGGTAATGAAAATAAGCATTTTTTTGAAAGCCTCTAGGAAATGGTATATTAGGATAGGAGGTAACATAAGCATGTTCTTGTTAATAAGATGCAACATGATATTATGAAGGGTATCAGGTAAAGGAGTGAAATATTTCTCCTGTTCCTTGAAAGGAGTTGTCATCTTGATAGCAGCCACATGATTATTAGTTTGTTGACTTGTTTGAGGTGAATTTAATTGTAAAAATCCCTTATTCTGCTTCTTGAAAGTTTGATAGCTATTTTGAGTTGTAGATTTGAATTGTTCGGTACAACTAGGGGGAATTTTCACATCACGACTGCAAGTCAAATTTTGATAATCATGAAGGGTTGTACATAACTATGTGAAGGATGGAAATCTCAACATTCAAGTTTTCTTTATATTTTATCTTGTAAGTTAGCAATAAACATTCGTGGAAGGTTGGCATCAAGAATCCTAATGTTTACTTGTGAATAAAGTGTTTGATATCTTTCTATGAAATCAATCACTTTCCCATCCTCTTTTTGTTTGCACGTGATTAAATCAACAAGGGTCATCTTGGGACCCATGTGAATATGAAAGTGGTTGTAAAATGCATCAATGAGTTTGTTGAATGAACCAATTGAATTGTTTAGCAAAGAAGACAACCACTCTAAAGTGTTATCCTTCAAGGACCTAGGGAATAGCTTAGCCAAAATTTTATCCTTAAAGATGAAATCACTACGCAAGGTTGTGAAAGTGGAAAAATGACTTACAAGATCTCCTTTTCCACCATATTTCTCAAATCAAGGGACTTTTATACCTTGTGGAATTTTCACTCTTAATATGTCAAAAGATAGCGGGTTGGATTTGATGTATTGTAAATGTTGATTATTGTTGTTTTGTTGTAATGTTGCAACTTGTTGTTCAAGGGATGTCATAGTTTACAAAAGTGAGCTAATGAGAGGATCATTTTGATTGTAAGGTTGAGGAGAATAAGGTGAAGTGGTGTATGTATGTAGAGGGCTAGTGAATTGTAGGTTGGTGAAGGTGGATTGTTGAGGAGTAATTATGTTTGAATAGAAAAGGTTGTAAGTATTTCCTACGGGAATACCTATGGAAGTGCACACAGTGCTAGCAGGAATGAATTTTTTGGTTGGTTGAATGGTTGCGGTAGGTTCCAAGGTTGTTGTAGGTTGTAAGGTTGTTGAGGGTTGAAAGGTTTTTGTGGGTTGTGTACTAGTGTATGTAGGAATGGAAATTGGTATCGTGGAGGATGGAATTGGAATTCCACCTTGGCTTAGAGTGGACCCCAAAGCTTGAGTGGAAGTAGGGACGGTGTTGTTAACAAGAGGCACACTAGTTGTAGGAGATAGAGTCATGGGAAGTGTAATATGCAAATGATGAGTCATAGAGGGTTGATTATCAACACTATTGGTAGGAGAGTTAGGAAACCCAATTTCCATGACGAGTGAGATATCACAGGATGACATGAGCCTGAAACTGCATCTTACAATAGTATTACTATTAGAACACAAAGTTGTAAATATCATACAAGTCTTACAAACCTAGTGTGCAAAACCTAAATGGAAAAGATGTTAATGCAATGACCTAGAATGGGATGAAATTTTTAAATTCTAAGCAATGCAATTTACTAATTACATAATGCAATAAACTGAAAAATGAAATTTTGAATTTTGATAATGCACTAAATGAAGGAATTTAAGCTATATGCAAAGAATTTTATGAAACACCAAATCAGGAAACTAAAATAGGAAAGTAACAACTATAAACAGAATCCTAAAACTAAGATTTTAATTTCCAAAAAATGCAAATAAAAAATCTACCAGGGACTCATTTGCCAATAAGGGTGAATGGGTCCTGGTTAGGTACTTTCGAGATGGTTTTGTTGATTTCTAAGTGATTTTTAATACTTTTTTAGATGCAAGAAGGCTCAGGTTTGACCTAATAAAGGCGAATGGATCCTTGATTAGGGTTTTTAAACTATTTTTGGATGATTTTCAAGCTTTTAGTAATGTCTTTCAATTCTAGGTCTGAGGCAATAAGTTTCAGATTCAAATTTTCTATAAATGCAATGTGAAAATGCAATGAAATGATGAATGCAAAGACCTAGGTTGAAATGCAATTTTATGATATCTAAATAATATGCACTATGACTGATTTATTTTTGTATTTTTTAGATTTAGAGAGATGCAAAACAATACCAATCTAAACCCTAAATGGGATGCAAGTTTTAAATGCAAATCAAGAAACCCTAAATGAGATCTAATTCAATGCAAATGAGTGCAAGATCTAACCTAGGATGCAATGAAAGACTTGAAAATTAGAAAATTTCAATATTCACTATGTCGGGTTCACCATTAATGATTAGGGGAAAATAGGGTTTACCAAAATGAATTGATCAAGATGATAAACCACTATGCTTTTCACCCTAATATTATGTGATTTTGTGTATGATAAGATGCAAATAACAATCAAAAACTAACCCTAACTATTATAGCAACTATGAGTGAATTTTTTAGAGCTCAAAATGGTGTAAATATGCAAACACACACTCAAGAGGAGAAAAACTTGTTGATTGTTAGTGAATGGGGGTTTTCCTAAGTCAAATCTAGTTTAGGTAATTAAACCAAATGATGAAATAAGGGAATTGAAGCATGAAACATGAAATATGTAATTGATGATTCTTTGGATGTTGTCTTGGAGTGTAAATCTGTAAACTAACATGAAGTGGCCATGAAGAATTTAGATCTTGATATTTTAATAAGATGTGTAACAATGCTTGCAAGTAGATCTTTAATGCTACATCAACTATCTTAGCTCAACAACATGCATGAATACACTAAACCCTTGACATGATGAAATGATCTTGAATTGCTGCCATAAACTCTTGATAATTTGCCTTTAAATGCCTATGAAATGTTCTTGTAATGCTCTAATGCTTGAAAATTTGAATGCTTAGACCTCTTGTAAACTTTCTAGGAGAAACAATGTGAATTAACCCCTTATTTATACTAAATCTAGAGATTAACCCAAAAATTCAATTAATTCAAGCCAAAACTAGATCTAGAAATGAATATTACTAAAATCCCACTAGAATCAAATTCAAAAATGGGGTCCTCATTAAAGGAGGACCCATTCACCACCTAAGGCGAATAGGTTCTGACACAAGTTTTCAAGACCTTGCCTTCAGGGGTTGAAATAACATAAAAAACCCATGTCAAATATGCAAAGAAAGGGGGGTCCTATAAAGAGAGGACCCATTCGGCACCTAGGGTGAATGGGTCCTAACACCATTTTCTAGGACCTTGATTTTTCCCAATTAAATGTTTTACAATTTGAATTATGGGTGTTTGGATGGATCCTCGAAAGGTCTCACAAATAAGGCTTAATTTTGAATTAAAGGGGATGATTAACTCTATTTAACCACAATTAATTAATGAGACCCTAGATAAGTGTGAAAGTATGTTACAACACTTTACAAGACCATAAATAGGGTATAATTTAGGTGAATTTTATTAAAAAGGGGCCCAAGATCAACGTGAATGTGTACAACACATTTCAACATTAGACCTAGGAAAAATTAGGTTAATTCAATGACAATTATTCCCAAATTAAGGAAAAGGGATACTTTTTTTGTTACTACAAAAACATATATTCATTTTGTTAAAAACAGATATCCGTTTATAATGGATATCCATTTTGCTTTGGTTTTACCATAGCAAAATGTAATTTTTACCAACTCAACCAAAATTTATGTTGCATTTTTTTTTTTTGCATCGCCACTGTTTGGCCCCTCATGATCCTGCGCAGACCCAGGTGTAACAATCATCCTATAATATGGGATGTGAAAATCCTATATATATGCATATGTATTGAATGAAGAAATATGGAAGCATATGATTATGTGTTAAAAAATTTATGTATACCTTCTACAAACTCTCCTCAAATCTCTACCCATATTTCTTAAATGAAAATGAATAATTCTCTAGAATTTGATTGTTTTAAGATTACACAATGTAACATGCAAGTATGCAAGCAAATTAAAATATTGAAACAAGAAATTATAATTCTAAATGCAACTTCTATATCTAAAGTGCAAAAATTTACTAATTCTAACTTGTAATTTCTCAAAATGAAGATCTTAAACAAAATAATGCACATTTTCACCTTTTTTACGAAATGCAAAAATACCTAAATGAATATAATGATCACTTTAAGATTTGATTTCAGATCCGAAATTACCTAACATAGATTTGTAAATTAAATTAGGATGTAGATGTGGCCCATGATGACTGAAATTAACCCTAATGTAACCTATAATGCAATATTCAATATATAATTTCTTTTTGGATTTTAATGCTTTTATGATGCAAAAATGAATGCCTAAATGAACAATACGAAACAATGTAATACAAATCTTATATCTAAGATGATATTCTTTAGATTTCAAAAGTTCTATAATGTTAATATGTTGGGTTCACCAAAATGATATGTAAAAAAATTGAAACCCTAGGACTCCACCTTAGGATTTCATGGACTTTTCCATGGGGCCATATCATTAAAATTTGAGATTGGTTGGGATATGAGATTGACTTGCAACCTGAAGGTGAATTAATCAATACTAGGATCTAAATTTGAATGGTTTAGAATGGATTTTGTATGAAATGAAATGATGCATTTAAAAGAGTATGAAAATGCATTGTTCTAATCCAATTACAAGAAAAAAGGAAATAGGAAGTCAAATTCTGAGAGTGGATCTAAAAAGAGCAGAGTAATGTGCACCTATATAGTTTGAATCTAAGTTGATTTTAGGTAGATTAGGGTGCAAGGACACCTCAGCCTAGGTATCTGAAATTTAAATATGCTTTTACA
This sequence comes from Sequoia sempervirens, assembly GCA_007258455.2. Lineage (NCBI taxonomy): Eukaryota > Viridiplantae > Streptophyta > Pinopsida > Cupressales > Cupressaceae > Sequoia > Sequoia sempervirens. The sequence continues at coordinate 150,471,719 of VDFB02086081.1, read as the reverse complement.
ATTCTTAGGTACCTAGTTTGTAGCTTCTCTATTTCTGGATCCCATTGTCAGATCTTTATCTATTGATGAGATATTGTAGTTTTTGTATCTTCTCAAGTTGTAAGGATTGAATGTATGAATGAGTGAGTTGTCTTCAAGTCTTCCTTTAACCCTTTTTTAGATTTGTACCTGCACATTCAAATGGAGAGGAAGGGTTGTGCCATATAGGGGTTTGTCTCAGTCAAACCCCATGTTGGTGTTTCCACCTCCATAATGGAAAAATTGATTAAAGAGAGGTTATCCTTTTGAGGGATAGAGGCTAAATGATAAATAAATGATTAATCAACAATGAAATGCCTAAATGAATAATTCAAAACATTGGAATGCAAATATTAGATCTAAGATTATATGCTTCAGGTTTTAGAACATCTATAATGTTAATGCTATAATATGAGAATTTAAAGTAGATATAACATGCATTACACATAAAGGAAATATTTAAGTACTCAAAATTTAAGGTCATATGTGAATGCTACCAAGAAAATATCTTCCATACTTGCACTAGAGTTCTTACAAAGATAATTTCATAATTATTCAAACCATCAAATTATCAAATATAAAATTGAGATAGAAAAGAGGATGTGCTTTCAACTCTAGAATTTAATTTTATCAATTACACAATTTTATCTCATTCATTTTCCACTTCGTCTTCATCCAATGTTTAAAAATTGACCACTATAAGGTAAATCAAGCAATATAATAAGAGCAATAATCAAATAATACACTAAGAGAAATCCCATAATCGTGTGTAACCATATTAAATTAATCTATAACTAATTCATGCACTCTTGAGCATGTTGTAACTTGTGTTTATAAATACATGAATAATATGTATCACTTTAAAGCTCAAAGTTGAATACTCATAAGCATTTAATGTTCCTTTCATTTTTAATGTGTCTACTATTTCAACCATTTCTTAATATATTTAGCTACATAGCCAATGCCACTATTATCATTATTTTTCTCTACCTATAATGGCTAAGGGATCTCATGCTTATGCTAACCAATTCATATTCTTTTAAATCCACATTTTTTTCATAAGATTATAGTCGTGATCGTATAATTTATCAAATGTTGTAAATATAGAAGAACTATCAATGGAGCTACTACCCTTAGGATCATTTCCACAAATAAAAGACGATTTTGTCTTGTGAATATTATTTTTCTTTGGAGGTGGAAACCAACCATATATAGATGGATCCATAAATTGAATTAAAGATATTTTGTGAGATTTAAGATCAAAAATTTATTCTTCTACACCAATAGATGTGTTCTAATGCACCCTAGTCATCACTAAGGAAAACATTGTCCTTGTATAGGGATCTTGTTTTTATTTAATTTCTTGTTGTTCTTGATAATGAATATCCTATGTTGGTTGAGTTAATATAATAATATTTTTAGGTTGGTTAACCATCTGAAAATGGATATATGAATGATCATCTACATGTATAGCATTCCTTTCATCACCATGGGAAAAAAATATAGCCATGTGTAGTTTGGATGGCATGACCCTTATATCATGCATCCATGGATGACCCCAAAAAAAAAAAAATTGCATGTTAATTTCTATGGTATAGTGGGTGGTCCAATTGTAATAAAAATAATAAAGATACACAAATAGTTTCTAGCATTGAAAATAATATGTAGGTAATTTTATTAAAAAAAGATATACTCATGTTTAAATTTTGTAAACTTTTTTATTACCATGTATATCACTCTAATCTAGAATTATGAGTTGGGATTGTTAAACATATGAAAATAAATGCACAATAATCAAATAAAAACACTTAGGTCTAGATGTAATGTTGATTTCACGACGACAGATGTATCTAACTAATTCAATAATATGCCAAACAATTACAGACAACTGCCTCAATACTAAGAAAAACTATTGTTGAAGCTTTAGGTACGTCACTTTCATAATACTAAGAATAGTTAGTTATAAGCAATACTTACCTGCTTGGAATGACATATACTTGGTGATGTAGAATGTAGGTGTATGAGGTATGTGTTATGCACCACTTTTTTCTTTATTTGACGTTATCACATTGGGATCTTGTGCCAGTAATAATCTTTATTATAATATTTAGGTAGCATTTGAACTCATGAATTTGACAGAGAAACTGTATTGTCATAAAAGTTGGTAGAAGACATAGAAATACTTTTTCAAACAAATTTCAAGAATAGAATTGTAGCAGTCACTAATCATAAATGGGTGTTTGAGTACACAATATTTTACTTTTGTTTATTTTTGTTTTATGGAGAAACCGCCACCAAGGACTACTCTAAGTAGGCAATAGTTATCCGGCCCCACAAATACACTGGGGCATGGATATATGCAGCTAAAGTGTAGACAAAACACACCTATGTACATACAAAAATGCATAAAAAACATACATGGCATCATGCCATCCTAGCAGGGGCCCACCAAAATTAAGAGCGATAGGAAATAGAAAATTGAATGGCAATGACCGACAACAGACGACAAAGAAACTAACAGCAAACAGAAAGTGCATCGATGGTGTTATCTACTTGCATGCCTAAATTAAATTCAAAAACCACTCCCTCCTTGCAAGTTTCCTCACGTACGTATTTCTACCTCTGCAAGTGATTACGAGTTCAATTTGAGAGTATGTTGATGCATTTGTGACTCACACACAAAAGCGGAGGTATAGCGAAGATCAACTTGAGGCCTAGGAAAAGGTCCTGAAAAATGGATCACTTACCACTGGCTTTGAATCCAACAGGTATAAGAAGTAAAGCTTCTTTTGTGTATTTTTAAATCTAGCCCTTTTACTTTTCACAAAAATGTAGTCAGCATAGATGTCTTTCTTATGAAATCCTCCTTTCCCTTGTAATTTCAGCAATAACAATCTATGTGAAAGCATAGTGTTAGAAGGGAAGAAAGAGTTAGGGAATTAGAGTATTCAGTAATCTAGCATATAAAATAGGTTTATGTTTATAAATTTCATTATTTTGTGTATTTAATAAGATCTAACAATTTTTCACTGATCTAGACACCAACATTGGATGGAATGCTAGTAAAGAATAAACATAATACTGTGATTGGGTGGAGTCACTCCCAATTGTAGATCAAGTTATCCTCTAGTTGAGTTGGACTAATGAGGGTGGTATAGGTTTTCATTGTTTGAATCTCACCATTCATATGTTTTGACATCCTCACTTATTGGGTCATAGACCAAAACACTTTTTGGTTTCTTTGACCTTTAGGGGAGTGGAACACAAATTTCTCTTAGGTATATCACATTTAATGGGTGTCCTTGTATGAATGGATAGACTTTTATTATAAGAAATATTTATAGGATGAGATATAAGACAAGGTAATTTTGATTGGAGATGATAACCCAAAGGATACATTTAGGATCCAACTTACTTTTGTTCCTCCATGTCTCATTCCATCCTTATGAAAGGTTGCTATTGATTTAATTTTCACCCACTTTTCAAGAGACAAGAATACAACCGTGCTTAGATGGTGAAGGTAGTGATCATTGAGTAGACTGAGAAATTTAGTCTTTACTTAGGGAGTTGATACTATAGGGAGTTGATCATCCTACACTTCTTAGGGACATGAGGTGGCATAAAATTCATCACTTTGATATGGTCACATAAGCACTTGTGTGACTTTAACTAGGTGAGGACTAAATTATAAACCCTCTAATGACAAAAAATGTGTCCCCTTACATTTTCACATTTGTTTGGGCCCCCTATTAAACTGAGCATAATGTTGCCTTGATTTAGTGTTGTAATGTGTTTAACACATTCACATTAGATCTTGGGCCCTTGTAAACTAAATGAACCTAGTTATGTGTTATTTAGGGTGTTATAAAATGTACCTTTACACTTTCACACTAACCTAGGGCTTCTATAATAAATCAGGCTTCTTTATGCCTTATTTGGTCCTATTTTGCATCCACAAGCCTTGATTAATGCATCTTTTCAAGATTAATCTTGACATCTACTAGTATCCAATCATAATTCATGTGTTTTTGGATTGTATGGCCTAGATTTAGTGATCTAGGATTCATATTCCACCTTGGGTGTATGGGTCCCACCTAAGTTTTGGGGCCCCAATATGGATTTCACATCAATCTAAGCATTTCTTGAAAAATGTTTCCAAAATCTTAGCTTAATGGGACTCATAGGCCACTTCTAGCGTATGAGTCTCATGTGGCTTAAACCTAAATTAAATTGAAATTCTTGGTGGGATTTTATTCTCCTAGATCTGATGTTGGCGTGTAGTGTTGTAATTTTTGGAAATTTTGCATGAACAAGTATAAATACAAAGTTATTTCACTCATTTTTCACCTAGCAAGTTGAATAAGCATCCTTATAGAAAATTTGAGTCTACAAGAGCATTAAAGAGTTGATTATCAAGTGTTTTAGAGCATTATTCAAGTATCAAGCATCGTGTCAAAGTCATCATGCATCATGTTTGTTTTTGAGCTAACATTTGTGATGTAGGGTGTTATGATTCAAGCAAGCATTCAGGTCAAGATCCATATCATTCAAGAAAAAGTCAAGACCCACATTCATGCTAGCTATCTCATACATGTGTGCAGTACTTTATTTCTATGGTTTGGTGAGTTGCAACATATCAATTTGTTCATTCATCATTCCTCCTTTCCATTTCATTTCATTGCAAGGTTTGATTACCTAAACGGGGTTTGACCAAGGAAAACCCCTTTTTACTAACAAATCAACATTTTCCACTCTCTTTAGTGTGTGATTTTTAGACCTAGGATGAATACACATTAAAGAGCAAGATTGGAGAAAAGTTGTCAAGTTTGCAAATTTGTCACCTTGTTTACAAGATCACTAATAGGCATCTACAAAGCAAAATTCAATATTTCAGATCCAGAAATTAGGTTGAGAAGATAGAGCAGAGATTGAAGAGCAGATTTAGATCTTAATCCTCCAAAAAAATCCAAGTAGGACTAATACGCCACTTCTAGCGTATGAGTCCCATTATAGTCAAAAATTCCAGATTTCAAGAGTTCCAGACTTGTCACTGCCAAATTTTTGTTCCTGCCAAGAAACCCTAATATGGTACTAAATCGCCCAACCTGGTGTATGAGTCCCAATGTGCATTAAATTTAGTATTTTCAACATTTTAGTTCTTCATTCAATCCTCTACAGGTTTCCATGTGCACCTATATACTTTTCCAATTTACTGTTCTATTTTACATTCATTTCTAGGTCATATATTCAAGTCTTCCATATCATTAGATTTGATTATTAGTTTTTGCATGTTACTTGTCTTTCCAAGCCCTAGCTTGGTGTTGAACCTCCTTTTAGTCCTTAATCACACCCTAGGATACCTTATTTCAAGATCTATTTCCCACTTTCTACCTTCGAATTGAGATCTCTAAGGTTTCCTTGAATGAAAAAATAGTGAAATAAGAACCCTATCCTTGTGATCCATCCCCTAAAAGGTGGGGCACGCTATTTCTGTTGTTACATTTTAGTGAACCCAATGTGAACACCTATTTCTAATTTGGAGTGCATCATAGTCCTAGATCTAGCTTACATTAACTTTGTATTAGTTGATTTGCATCTAGTATTTTTAAATCTTGCATCCTTGAATTCCATCTAAAATGTGTAATTGCACTTAGCCTAGAAATCATAAAAACTAGAAAGCATGAATTTCACTTAGAATTTTATGAAATTCATGTAAAAACCCTAATCTGGGACTCATACACCCCTCTGGGCGATTTAGTCCCAATACAAGTGGTGATGCATAATTTATGGGTATTTTTTGGTGATTGTTATTCAACATTTAAACCCCTAAAAACCCTGATCGGGACTCATATGCCCCTCTAGGAAATTTAGTCCCATTTTAGATTTTAAACTATATTTTCCAGCATTAAAAACTCTGTTTCTATGTTTATGTTTTTTGTTGTTAGTTATCTGCTTCAGTTTGCAGAGTTTCTATTTTCTTCATTTCATTGCATCCAGCTTAAATCGGTTCATTTTATGCATTGCTTAAATTCAAAATTACATTTAGAGAATTTAATTTTAGATTGTTGTATAGCGTAAATAGTAAAATTACCTTGTTTAGAATCTGAAACTTGCATTCATACTTCATTTTAGGTCCTTGAGTTTCCCTTTACCCTCTTTCCATTTCGGGTTTTTCCACCAAGTTTATGCAATCTTGTATGAGCTTTACAACTTGGTGTCCTATTAGAAATACTATTGTGAGAAGTAGTTTGAAACTCATGTCCTCCCACGATACACCATTCATCGTGGATCTTGGGTTCTCTAGCTCTCTTCCTGATAGTGTTGATAATCAACCCTATATGAATCCTAGTATGCATACTTCACTTCCCATGACTACCATGCCTTCAACTACTATGTTTCCCATTAACAACACTATCCCTACTATCCCTAGCTTCACTCAAGCTTTGGGATACACTTAAATCCAAGGTGGAACTTCCATCCATACCTCTACAATACCTATTTCCATCCCTACATATAATAGTACTCAACCTACCATAACAATTCAACCTACTAGCAATGTGAACACTTCCTTAGGAATTTCCATAGGTAATTCCTCTAGCTTTGTGCCTTCGACTACAATATCTCCTCAAACCTCCTCCATCTCGAGTTTACAATCCACTTGTCCTTTGCATGCATACACTACTCCACCTTACAAAAATAACATTTACACACTTTTACAAAGCATGGCATCCCTCCAACAACAAGTCACAACCCTAAATCAATACAACTATCAACCCTCACAATATATCAAAAACCAATCCCTTAACCTTGGAGATATTGAGAGAACAAATGCCATAAGGTGTAGAGGTTCCCCAATTTGAGAAATATGGTGAGAAAGGAGATCCTGTTAAACCATGTTTCCACTTTTACTGCTCTATGTAGTGATTTCACCTTTGAGGACAAACTTTTAGCTAAATTATTCCCTAGATCCTCAAAATATACTACCTTAGAATGGTTTTCCACATTACCAAAGAACTCAATTTTTTCATTCAATGAACTTTCTGAGGCCTTTATTAACCATTTCCAAGTGCACATGACCCCTAAGATGACCTTGGCCGATTTGATGAGATGTAAGCAAAAAGATAATGAAAAGGTTATGGAATTCATTTCATGCTATCAATCACTTTATTTCCAAATTGATTTGAAAATTCCCAATCCTCACCTTCAAATAATGTTCATTGAGAACTTGCAAACAAAGATGCAAGATAATCTTGGCATGATGAAATTTCCTTCATTCACTTGTGTACTGCCCTTCATGATTATCAAAACTCAGTTAGTAGTCATGAAACAAAATCTACCTCTAGCCATCTTGAAAAGTCTGAATCTATAAATCAAAACAATTACCAATCCTTTAGAAAACAAAATAAACATTTCCTCCAACTAAACCCTCCTCAACTGACTCAACATGTTGATTCCCAAGTGGTTTCTATAAGGAAGACAATTCCTTTTGCATTTGTGGATCTGGCTAGCCAATTTACTCCCTTACCTAATACTCTTCATAACACAATGTCACAACTTTTAGAACAGAAAATGATCACCTTACCTCCTGTCAGAGCACATGATCCTAATAAACCCTTCCACAAACTTTAGATCGAATTCTTATTGCCATTATCACTAACAAAATGGACATGGCACAGAACATTTTAAGCGTCTTAAACATCTTGTGCAAGACCTCGTTGATTTTGGTCTACTTCCAATTGGAGATGTTAATGATCAAGGAAATAAGTATGTTGCCCCTCCTAACAAAAACTTGAAAATATTTACCAACCCTATGCCAAAAAATGATGTTTCATTTGTCAAAGAAACTAAAAAGAATGATGTGATGAATGTTGACACGGATGATGACAACATGGATATTGTTGAAAAATATCCTATAGATACTAACAAACAAAGTCCTTTGGATGATATGGTTGGATTTATTGAAATTCAACCTCCTAAGGACTGAACTAAAAAGCCTCTCGACATTGCTTTCTCCTCACAAGATATACTTTTAAACATGCACCTAATGGTCCTCTTTATATAGCCGGTCGAATCTATGATAATCCCACCAATGGGATATTAATTGATCATGTATGTGGAGAGACTGTGATCACCGAGGAATTCTTACTTGTGCATGAACTCTATCAAGAAACATATGATAAACTAAAAGCATGGATAAAGATGCATAATAGTTTTGCTTTCCCTACAATGGGATTAATCACCCTTCCTTTAACTATTGGACTGAAACAATTAGATGTCTCATTCTCCATCATCTCGATGTCAGACCAATTTTGTGTGAAGCTTGGTTATCCATGGATATGCTCCATGGAAGCCATCTTGTTGATTGTGCATAAATGCTTAAAGCTTCCCTTTCACAATGAAATATTTATTGTGCATCATAGTGGCTTTAATCCTCTGTCAACCCTTGGGAAATTTTCCTTAAATTTCTTTTGGCTTGAGCCTATTAAACCTTGCGAGGACTTATTTTTCAAATCCTGCCAAAATTTTAAAGCAAAGTGCATAGCGAAATTATCCCTTAAGAACATGTCTCCATCTATGACTGAGCCTCTTATCCTTGATGAAACTATGATTGAACCTAAAGACATTCCAAAGAACCAAGACCAATCTAAGATAGATCATTTTCCTAACTCCTACAAAAGACCAAGAGATAATGAAAACAATCTTGTCATGCCACCTAAGATAAAACAAGTATACAAAGCTAAAGAGAAAGTGGTTGAACAACCTTCCATGGTTCCTTCCATTCCTCCCCTCAGGGAAGAAAAGAAACCTACAGGTGATAAACCTACTCCTACAAAAATGCAACTTGAAAGTCATACTAAAAGAAATAGAAATACTAGAGAGCATAGGTGTAGATGTAGTGCTCTTTCTTGAAGGTTAAATGAAGAAACAAACAAAGAAAATCAAAATCCAAACTTTCCTGAAGCAATACACGATGAGAATCCCTCTTTGCTACAACAAAAAGATCATATACCACAACCACAATAGGAGCTAAATCCTTCTTTAAACATTATCATTCGACCTCCCATTGTGATTAACTTGGATGACGATGATGAGGTTGCTAAAATTGATGAGGAGGTGCATAATAAATTGAATACATTGTTTTCCTCTTCTATGAGCTTACATGATAATTCTCCTAAGAAGAGTGTTAAACTTGGTAATGACCCTAGTTCCACACTTGCTATTGTCCATTTGGCTAGTTGTCTGGCTTTTATATACAATGAACATGATTGGGATGTGGATGACCTGCTAATAGGTTGACTAACATGTGCCTTACTTGTCTTTTGCATTATTTTATTTTTTTTCTTTTATGTGGTTGCATGTGTCTAATGTGATCCCCCGTACTATTATGTTTGATGTATCACTCTCTTTTTGTGGAATTCCTCTATTTGTACTTACATTCTTCTCTATGTTGTAAATATTTTACCCTTTTCATTTGTCTTGTGTTTTCCTTTTAGGGATGACACAAGGTGTTGAGACATTTAGGTCTCCTCCATGTTGACTTGAAAGGTTTTTCTTAATTTTTTCTCTCTTTGCGTCATTCTTCCTGTTCCATGAGTATTTGGAGAATGATGATAGTTTTGAGCTCTATAAAAACATTGTAGCAAAGACATACTAACCCTGAATCCATGTATGCCATGTGTGATTTTTTTGGAACAACCATTTTCCATTGTCACTATTCTTTTACAATTCATGCTTCATTATGTAGTCTTCTTACTTCATGTGATGCCTCTTTTTCTTTGTGGTGACATTGGGTGTAATGTTCCTCAAGAGCGTGATCTCTCTTAGCATAGTATATTCCTCTTAGTGGCTTGACATGATACACTACATCCCCTAAGTTATGAATCTTCTATTCTTCAATTGGTCCTCTCTTGGAGACATTAGGCATGACGTCCCCTAATTTAAGACCTTACATGAACTAAGAAAAACTCCTTTGAATGTACCTTACACTATTTTTCATTTACAATAATTTTTATATGGCCACCTTGCATAATACACTTTTCTTGCCTATGGTGCCATCCTATTTGTTCATGGGTGTCAAGCATACAAATCTTTCCTTTCCTCTTGAAGCTCAAATTTCATTGAATTGTGTGGCGCCTTATCAAATTTATCATGAGGTATAATTTTGGTATGGTTACCATATGGGAGTTCAACTTAGGCGTGACTTTCCCATAGCCACTTGTCTGTGTGAGAGCATACTATTGCATGTGTATGTGTCTCACTGGGGACTCACTTAGTGGATACCAAATTCCACTAGCCCTTGTGAGCATGTGTTGGTTTACATATTGGACATCACATTCCACTTGTAAATTTTTATTTTTGGACAAATAAGCTCTAGATCTAATATACAACATGCAAGACAAACAGTTGAAGCTTGAACCATCCCTTATTTTGTTTTTGTTTTTACTTTCTTTATGTCTTTGGCAATGTATGCTTGTGCCTTGATGTTGATCCTTATATCATTTTCATGTGTGTCCTCTTGCACCTATGTTGGTTTGTTCTATGATCTTGATTATAGGGGCTTGGCCATCTCCTTTGATCTTTGTTATCCTATGTCGTCTGCATCAATACACTTTGACCCCTATTGATGTGAGTTTGAAGCAAGTTCATCCTCTCACTAAAGTGGGGGCTAAATTTAATGATGGAAAATGTATCCCCTTACATTTTTGAATTTGTTTGGCCCCCTATTAAATTGAGCATAATGTTGCCTTGATTTAGTGTTGCAATGTGTTTAACACATTCACATTAGGTATTCAGCCCTTGTAAACTAAATGAACCTAGTTGTGCCTTATTTAGGGTGTTGTAAAGTGTACCTTTACACTTTCACACTAAACTAGGGCTTCAATAATAAATTGGGATTTTTTATGCCTTATTTGGTCTTATTTCGCATCCACAAGCCTTGACTAATGCATCTTTCTGAGATTAATCCTGACATCTACCAATATCCAATCATAATTCATGTGTTTTTGGATTATATGGCCTAAATTTAGTGATCTGGGACTCATACACCACCTTGGTTGTATGGGTCCCACCTATGTTTTGGGGCTTCGATTTGGATCTCACATCAATATAAGCATTTTTTGATAAATCTGTCCCAAAGATTAGCCTAATGGGACTCATACGCCACTTCTAGCATATGAGTCCTATGTGGCTTAAACCTAAATTAAATTCAAATTCTTATGGTATTTTATTCTCCCAGATTTGATGTTGGCTTGTAGTGTTGTCATTTCAGGAAATTTGGCATAAACACGTATAAATACAAGGTAATTTCACTCATTTTCACCTAGCAAGTTGAATAAGCATCATTATAGAAAATTTCAATTTAAAAGATCATTCAAGAGAATTCAAGAGTTGATTATCAAGTGTTTTAGAGCATTATTCAAGTATCAAGCATCATGTCAAAGTCATCATGCATCATGTTTTTTTTTACCTAACATTTGTGATGTAGGGTTTTATGATTCAAGCAAGAATTCAAGTCAAGATCCATATCATTTAAGCAAGATTCAAGATCCAAATTCATGCTAGCCATCTCATACATGTTTGCAACACTTTATTTCTAGGGTTTGGTGAGTTACAACATATCATTTCGTTCATTCTATATTCCTCCTTTCCATTTCATTTCATTTCAAGGTTTGATTACCTAAATGGGGTTTGACCAAGGCAAAACCCTTTCTGAGAACAAAAAAACAATTTCCCTCTCTTTAGTGTGTGATTTGCATACCTAGGTTGAAGACACATTGAAGAGAAATATTGGAGAAAAGTCATCACCTTGTTTACAAGATCACTAAAAGGCATCTACAAAGCATAATTCAACATTGCAGATCCAGAAATTAGGTTGAGAAGATAGAGCAGACTCAGATCTTGATCCTCCAAAATAGCCAAGCAGTACTGATACACCACTTCTAGCACATGAGTCCCAACACAGTCAAATTTCCATATTTTAGGAGTTCCAAACTTGCCATTGCAATTTTTTTGTTCCTACCCAAAAACCCTAATCTGGGACTAAATCACCCAACCTAGTGTATGAGTCGCAGTGTGCATTAAATTTAGTATTTTTAGAATTTAAGGTCTTCATTCAAGCCTCTACAAGTTTCTAGGTGCACCTTTGTACTTTTCCAATTTAGTGTTATGTTTTACATTTATTTCTAGGTCATCTTGAGGTCATCTATTCAAGTGTTTCATATCATTAGGTTTGATTATTAGGTTTTGCATGCTACTTGTCTTTCCAAGCCATAGCTTGGTGGAAAACCCCATTTTAGTCCTTAAGCACACCCTAGGATACCTTATTGCAAGATCTCTTTCCCCCTTTCTACCTTTGGATTGAGATATATAAGGTTTCCTTGAATGAAACAATAGTGAAATAGGAACCCTATCCTTGTGCTCCATCTCCTAAAAGGTGGGGCGCCCTATTTTCATTGTTACAAACCCTTAAATAAAAAATTACCAGAGATGGATAGGAGATCAAGCTATAGAAGTCTACTATTGAGTGGTGAGATCTATGATAGATATAAATTTCCTAGTCAAGACTTATATAATCTATTAGAAACAAGGCTAGGAACAAAATTCCAAATGGATTGTCATGAATAAAAAGTATAAGGCAATATACATATTTTAAAAACTTACAAAAATAACTAAAAGATAAGAAGAATATTTTACCATCAAAATAAAAGGAGGCTAATTATGAATGAAGAATAGGATCCAAATATGTAGCTACCTCCTCTCAAGATAAATATGTATCCTCCAAATGTTGCTCAAAAGTCCCCAAACCCATGTCAAACAATGATTATCATGTGGAGAAAGAACAAGAGGTTTAAATTTTCCTTGATAACAACTAAATAAGAATCAAGTCTCTCAAAGAGAAGGTGAATACAATCAATAGTGTCTCTCAAATTTGAAAGATTGCAATTTCTACCAAGTAATCATCACAAGTAACCATATCTTGAAGATAATGTATATCTTATTTTATTGAATCATAAGGAGTCATGAATGTAGCAACACAAGTATCATTAGAAGCAATAGGTGATGGAGGAGATGAGATCTCAATGCATGTTATCTGACTACATTGATCATCCCCAAATGATGGTGTGCCCTCGCAAGATGTTGAAATAATAACACATGATGTATTGATTAATTTTGGAGTGCATGAAGTGTATATGGCATTTGAATATTTAATTTCTTCAAATTCATCAAGATTCAAGTAATTTGAAAATCATATGATAGAAAAATATCAGGTGGCTTTGGAAAATCTACAACTAGAAGGGCAAAGAGTATTTGAGTGTTTCAAATACCTTACAACTAATATTATAACATAAATGCATTACAACTTTACTCACATGCATATAATGATTTTAATTCAAAGATTGATTTATTTCATGGTTAAGGCCTTGAACTCTGACAGACTTATCAACCAAATGTTAAAATTGATTTTGGAAATTTTGTTGTTGTGAGAAGTTGCAGTTCTTATCAGATGTTTTTTTAAACATAAACTCAAAAAATTGTCAGAACTGATAAAGGATTACAATTCACACGCACTTGTCTTAATGGCTTTAATTCAAAAATGGATTTACTCCATGGGTAGGCCTTAAAACTCTGCCTACATTTGTTAATTTTTATGCTTGTTGACTAGTTTCCTCTGTGCATGACGACCCGGCTGGTTAAAAATTAACAGTGTACTGTTTTGCCAAAGGCAACAATCCTGATGGGCATATGATCACCTGAGATGCACTCAAGGGTGACTAAAATAAATTAATAAGGATTTAACAATCCTCTAACAAGAAATGTTGCATCAGGGTCTGAGTTTCATTCACACTTTGGAGGATCATAGCCTCATTGCCTTTGTCTTTTTGGCCATTTTCACTTTGGTTGTACCATAGACAATATTTGGGCCTCTTCCTTGTACCTATTACTCTTTTCGTGCTTTCTCTCCATTTCATACCAAACATTGTCTACCCTTAATTTATCATTTCCAAAATAATGATAATCATGGTGGAGGTTTTCATCATCTCTTGTAAGACTTTTGACACACCCAACACTTTGATGCCTTGTTTCAAATCCTAGTGTTATTTCAACCTGTAGCTTTTTGTGGGGGCCTCAGTTGGTGTTTTTGGGCCAGTTTTTAGAATTAGAAGTATTCCAGTCCCTATAATAAACATCAACAAGATAACTGATACAAACAAATGTAATTGCTTAGGTGCAAGAGTAGGGTTAAATGACAATTGGGTTTTCTGCTTGACTAGTAAACCAACTTCTTTTCATAGATAAATGCAGTTAGAAGGGTTAATTAAATTGCTGGAAATATTTAACTAACTAGGACTGAATTACAACTGAGTGTGGTTGTTTGTTTGGAAAGTTTTCTGGTTTTGATAGGGTATGAGCAGCTATACCATTTGATGAGTGTTTTGTATATTTTCGTTTGTAATTCACATTTGTAGTTTGCAGTATAAACTTAAAATTACTTTGTTAAGCAATTGGATTGTTAAATGAAAGATATCTGGAATTGGGACAGTGCTGGTTACACCCATCATTGGATGAATATGGGCGGAAACCTCTGCTTATGATACCAATGACTGCTGCAGTCATTCCTTCGGGTAAGGCCAAGGCAACCACTTTTTGGAATTGTACATGATTATTCACCCATTGACCCATTGAACAAGGAAGAAGTAAGAACAATTAGTTCAAATTTTTTAACAAAGAATACATGGCAGGTGTGTTGGCATACAGCAGGTCAAAGCATATTTTGTATTGAAAACAGCTGCTGCAATTGTTAGTGAAGGCGGCTTGCATTGCCTTTCTCTAGCACTAAATCATTGGCTATTCTATGTTTTTTGGTATTTTCTTCTGTATATATAAATAAATTGCTGTTACATATATGCAAGTTTTGAAGGTAATTTTAGCCTAAAACCCTTGTACGGCACATGATATCTCCATATGCATATTGTTCTTAATGCAGAGCTTTTGAACTTTAGGTAATCTACTGAATCAGAAAGTCAGAGAAATGTTTAATTTTCATAATTAAACACATGGGGTCAAATTTTCTGAAGTTTTTCGTATAATCTTTGGACTAAAAAATTTTCTTTCCTGCAATTTATATTTTTTCCATTCACCAATACCCTCATTTATGCGATCACTTAAATCTTCTAATTTCATTAGAAGTACTGAAAGTGCAAATCTATTCATCATTTCTATTAGCTGGACTATTAATCATTTCAATTATGTCAATATCATTACTCAGCTGGTATTATTATGTAAATATCATTGCTCAGCAAGTATTTCTGTGTAAATAATAGATAGTAGATCATTTATCAAATATGCATTCAATACTTGTTCAGCTTAAAATGTATAAATCTTTTATTTCTCTCAAAGCTTAAAATGTCTTCAAATTATGGCTCACTCTGGAATTTTTTATTTTTTTTTACAGTAATACAATTCAATACAAACCTTTCTATTACAAAGATACTTTCACCAAAATGTAATGGGCCAATATTCCAGTTTTATAATTTCATATGAGGATTATTAATCCCACATGGAAATTTCAAATCACTCCCAAATTGTTACAGCAGCTTACTTGGCAACTCCCCTACTAATAACTAAGATTTCAGAGCCACATCATCATATATGATGCCACATTAACATGTTTTTTGTCAAGCTGTCCAAAAACGCACAACAAATAAGTGAGAACAAAAATTGTGCAATCACAACATGTTTTTATGAGCGCAGAAAATATTGGGCATTATGTAAACAACTACTATGAAATCTATTCAAACATGCTCAGCTACTCGGGTCCTCTCCCCTATGAATGATAATTATATATTCTACAAATTTTACTGTTCTTGTAACACTTATCCAGTATGCACACAACAATGGCACAAACCTCCCTGCTACAAAAAATAATCCCAAAATCTCTCCCTAATTCACTATCCACAAAGTCTTCAGTAATTTGCATATAATTTTCAACTAAGTATGATATCTAAAAATCCAACTCCTCCTTCTCCTTCTCCTCATCTTCCTTCTTCTTCTCCTCCTCCTCCTTCCGTTCGCATTCTCCCTCTAACTTGAGGCGACGCGACAGCCGTAGTTGTGAACTCTCATTCTCTTCTTCAATCTCTTTTTTTTGACAGGTCTAGAGGGGCTCCTGAACTCTCACCCATCTGAATCTTAACTTCCAATTTCCCCTGCTGCACTTCTTTCTTTTCCTGTAACAAAACAATAAATTCATAAATTAAAAGTAAACAAAGTAGGAGAGATGTCCAAATGCATGCCCTCCATACAAACCATGTCAAAAGTAAAACCTTTCAAAAGCTCCAAAGACTGAAAAGTTTCAAACCTACGTGCCTTCGGGTACAATTACAACGACCCAACAAGTTTCAAAGATTCAAAAGAACTAAAGCTTGAAGGGTTTCAAATTCATTTTCATACAGAGCATGTGTAAGGACCTATGTAGGCCTCAACATTTAAATACCCAAAAGACTGAAGAGATTCAGACCTGCTTGCATTTTGCACATTTGCAACGTCCCAACAAGGTTCAAAATTTCAAAAGCCCTACTACCAATTTAGGATATTCAAACCCTTCTGCGTTTGGAACATTTAAAGAGCTGTAATTTTTTAAATACAACTAATTATTAGAGGGATTTGACATTTTAAACCCATCTGCATTTCGCACATTAACAACCACCCATCACCCAAAATGTCTTAAAACTTCGAATTCCCTTAATATTTAAGAGATTTAAACCATCTTTGGAAAATTTATGATGACCCAATAAGTAAATGCTCTAAAGATTGGAGAGATTTCAAAGTTACACATCTACATTTTTTCAAAATTTCAAATCCCTAGAGATTGAATGACTCCAAATCTATCCGGATTTTGCATATTTATGGCGATAAACAGGTGCTAAAAGTTTTGTGATGCATACCATCCTGCCCATTCCAGAAACGGGTGCTGTCCTAGAGCACTTGTGCCCTTTGCAAAGTTATACATGTAGGTATATAGGCTCTGCGACACCCAAAATCAGCAATGGCTGGCCGCCTAAAATGGAGTGTATTATCCCACATAGAGCTGTAGAAGCCAGTGTCCCATCTACAATGCAAACCAAACCCATTCAAAACCCAGTCTTTATTGAAGCAAAAAAATTAAATTAACCACACCCACTTCAAAACCCAATCTTCATTTAAACAAAAAAATCTCCTTAACCACACGCATTTCAAAATCCCCTTTTACTTGACACAATGTGTTTGAAACACTACCTGTATCTCTGCCAAGTTGCTTCCCAAAGGCTATGACAGGAAGAGCTGAAGCAAAAAAAATGTATGCAGTGGGAGCCAATATTCTGCACATATTCGTCAAACAAAATACATGTTTAGCATGACCCATCAAATGGAATTAGTTTAAGCTAGAGAGGGTGACTGTTAGCACCTGAATCCTGCTGTAAATCCACCGATCCAATCCTGTTTATAGCAGGGCAGCCTTCCTTTGATACCACTGAAGGAAGCATTCGACTTGTTCTCCAACAGTAAGACAGGAGTATTTCCACAGAATGTAAGGCTGCCTACAAGCTAAAATAGTTTGTATTCCTGGCATGTAATATGTAACTCTGTTCTGGATTCACATGGTGCCACAGTGGCTATAGTCAAATAGACTGCGACTGTTTTGATTGGTGTCGTCTCGTATAAGGCAATGGCTATTCACTATCAGAGAATTAAAAAGAGCCAAAAATGATTCAGTAGAGCAATTTCAAAACCCACTAATATTTATAGTGTAAAAATTTCTCATCGTAATTTCTTCTCATGTGAGAAGACTACCCAATAGGTAACAAAAGATACTCTAAATTTTCCATATATTTCAAAAAAAAAAATGGTCATAACCACAACAATACTATGCTTCATAGAGTTTATACGTAGGATACCATATTTCTTCATAGTTCTTGTGTCATAATATTGGCTCTTGTACATTTAAAGTCTAAAACGTGGAGGCATAGACAAGTCATGTGAACTGTTTAGCAAATTTCCATTGGAAAAAAATTGGTGTCAAGGAATGCAACGATTGCAAATTTTGCATAAAAGAGTTTTGACAGTCGTATACCTAAGATGTGGAAGCAAGATCGGGCATTAAACTGTTTGACAATATTCCTTAGAGGAATATTTATGCTGACAATAAATTTAATTAGGACTGCGATGTGACAAGCGGGCCAGAGAATGGTACCCGCGAATGTGTGAGCAAACTTTATTACCGCCGGCGACCATGGCAGCTCAGCGTACAGGCGCCGAAATCAAAGAATACAGGCCGGTGATTTTAAATGCCTGCGTACCCTGCCAAGCAATAGAAGCCGAAATATGCTCTTCTTTTTTAAGATGCGGACGGCAGAGAATGGTACTTTCAAATCGCCGTTTTCAAAGCTTGTAAAAATAAAACCCTCGCCGATGAAAATGCTGACAAGATAAATGAACCTGCCAAATGTTTTTGACGCGAACAACAGACTTGTACGTAGACTGTCAACTGATTTGATGCTGCATAATTACGGGTTTCGTACCCTAAGAAAGGTACAGTGAATATGTGAATGCAAAGGGGCTCCGCCGGAGATCTTAATGGGGTCCATTCGTACACTGCTATAAGGGCCGAGTCGACCACAAATGAGGCAATGGCTATGCTGCATCCGATAGCTCATGCCAAGTTCCGCAGACTGACATGCTACGGACCCACTAATAAAACGGTTAACGGCACCACTTATGGTGAAGGGGCCTGCCAATTAGAAGGTGACGTAGCTCCTAGACCCCACAGGGTTGGACCTACTCGAAGGCGATTAACAGGCCCAAGTAATAAATACGAAAAATCTCCAAATCTTTGTACTGGTGCATTGGATTGGATCACAGATGCCTAGGTATTCAGAAATAATTAGTGAGCACGCGAGGAAAGTGAAAAGGATATCAGGTAACTACTTTGCTGACTACAGTCCAATGATAGATATCGACACCTGTTCAGTCATTTTACTTACATTAAATAGCCTCAAAAAGAACAATATTTATTTAAATTATTTTTTTATTAAATTAAATTAACAATAGAATTCAATTCAACTATTATGATTATGATTCATTAATTTATTGATTTTTAATTATAATATTATTTGGCTTCAATATTTTTTAATTAACCAATAGTTTTTTATTATAAACTTTAAAACCTTGTAAATATTGAAAATGTTGTTTCAAACTTTAAAATTTATCTTATGTAGATGAATTAATAATAATAAAATATAGCTTAAATAGTTGATAATTTGAAATTATTGTTTTGATTATAGAAATATGAATATCAATGTAACAATGAAAGAAAAATCACTCTTTTATCTTTAACGGTATTCACACATGAAATGATTACAACATTTAAAAATAATAATTAATTATTTTTATTTTTTTGTTTATCTTCGTGTCAAAATTTAAACCCTTATTTGTGGCTAAGAAATGGATTGAATTTAACCTTTATAGCCAATAAGTTAATATTTAAAGAAATACTAACATGGTTATTGCATTCCATGTTCTTTTGGAAGATCAAATCTTTTTTTCACTTTCAATATAGATATAAAAAATATATATTTCTTTTATAAAAATATATATTATATACTATATATGTACAATATTTTTAAGATAATTATTTGATTTTTTGTTGTATAATGATTTTAGTTGGTTGATTGATATTTGATCAATTTTTTGTCAAAGATTAAGCATACTCATTTTAACAAATTTACACTATTTTGAGTCAACTTTCATTTTTTATGGTGGGCTCTTTATAATCCATGTATTCTCATAAATATATAGATAGATAGAAAAAAGATAAAATAAATTATTATTACATTAAGAAACCAATAATAAAATTGAAAGTAGTAATGTCCAAATTTAACAACTTCAACTATTAGACTATGGTTATGTGCACTTTATTTAGATGAATTTGTCATGTCCCTTCATCAAAATTTAAAATAAAAACTCACATAAAAATATATATTAAACTTATTTAAAATAAGTAAAAAAAATATTACTATTATTTTCAATAGAAAAATTTGCATACTCGTTCCAATTTCCATTTAAAATTACTCTAAACATGAAACAAAATAATATTTAAATAAAATGTTCTTTACATACACATTAATGATTATTTTGACCAATAAAACGATAAATCTTATTTTTTAATAAATGAACTATTAAGTGAATGTGGTGCAGCAAGCCCGTGGCATCCTGATGGTCGTGCCACCATGTTGTCGTTAACCGTTTTATTAGTGGGTCTGTAGCATGTCACTCTACAGTAATTGTCAGACCTCCAGGAATGTCAAGGAACTTGGCATGAGCCATCGGATGCAACATGTCATTTTGTATGTTGCATAGCCATTGCCCAAATATGAAAGCGTTAGACTGAAGATATCAGTTGGTCAAAAAATTGATAAAGTAGGTACACAGTTCGTCTACGACGGAGGGCACGAAATGACAACTAAGGACACCGAAAGAATATATTGTGTCAAATATTTTAAACCCTACAAATTTAATAAAACCCCAATTTTTTGCCCAATGCAATCAAAATATTTTTCCCCAAAATTTTTAATGAAATTGCAAAAATAGTTTTGCAAAATATTTTATTGCGAAAATAGAAAAATTATACCTCTTGGGAGGGTCGTATGACCTATCTAGGCATAAAAAAACTGCCTCAATGTCCAACTGATAGTGTCCAAAATCAACAAATTAGTAGTCAATCTTTAGGTTTTCAGGCCTTTCGGACGCGATGGTAGGGTTTTTTTTTACCCAAAATACTCTAAAAATATGGCTACCTTCTGAATCAGGCAACCAATACCTACTTCAAACCCTTGTAGATTTGGCCTCCAATGTCCAATTGGGACAAAACAAAAGGCAAATCTAACTTTCTCAGACACTTCAGACACAAATGGTGAGCTCAAATATGATGCAACAAGAACCCAAAATGCACCTACGATATAAGGCCAAGAAGGAACCCCCCAAAATTTGGTATTTCTATCACACCTTTCTAATTCTCAAGATCATCCAAAGATGCAGAGAAGAGCATACTCAATGCTTCAAGAAAATACAATATTGCACTCAAGATCTCCCAAGAGACTAACCAAAGACACTCAACTTACTCTGATACCATGTAAGATTTGGCTATGTAGATAGCCACCCAAGATCTAAAGGCCTATGGAAAGCACAAAATACTCAGAAGATCAATATGACAAGAATAAACTGTATTCCTATCAATGAATACAAAACAATCAATGTAGTTCTCACACAATGTGTGAGAGACCCCTTGGTTATATAGCCAAGGTGATATGCAAGATGTCATAAGATTATGGCAAGTGTCTTAATTATATGACATGAGACATGCAATAACCCTCTTGTTTGCTTGTTGGACTCATTAGTTTCTATGCTTTGATTTGGTACTTTGATACTATGATGGTACTATTATTGTTTGGTTTGGTGGTTTGGTTAGTAGACTTTGGTGTTTATGCTTATACATTAGTGGACATGGTTATTGATATGACATTATGGCTGGTGATATTAGTTGATTTCAGAATTATATTTTGATGCAGTGATTTGGTAAATTATGTTATGATATGATTTATTAGTTTAGAAATGTTATTTTATCAGTTATATTATATTGTTAGAATAGATGTGATGAAAGGACAGTGTAGCATCACTTGTTTGTGAGTGCCCTGCTACGTTGCAATTCCTTCTCACTATGTAATTCTTTGATTTTATATATTTATGCACATGTACACAACCTAATTTGTATGCAGGGATTATAGGTACAGAGTCTCGATTCCACCTGCGTCAGCAGGACAGGGCGAGCACCAATAACCCAATGGTATAATGTTGAAATAGAGATGACAAGGAAGTCAACCCGTCCCATGTTGTTAAACCGTCTGGATTGAATGGTATTGTGCATTCTTGTAATTGTCGTTCCCATATTTATTATTGTGGTTTGTGTGAGTGTCTTGTTCATATGTTATTTACGTTGATATTTTATAAGTTGTGATTTATTTAATTAAATGGTAGTAATAATTATTTATTATAATGGTAGATTAATTTATATGAAAATATTTAAATGTTTTATTTTAAAAAAAAAGTCATGTGTTTTATTAAATGCTAATTAAATATTAAATTGTGTTTTGTTAATTTAATTAAATTATCTTGTTGAGGATAATTATTAAAATAAATTAAATTATGTGCTTTGCAAGTTAAGTTGTAAAAACAGAATTAAAACAAAAAGTATTGTGAAATGGAAAAATAAATAAATAAAAGAACATAAAAAGATAAGAGGACGAATGAGAATTAAGTGTTGATTGAAAAGCTTGATTTAAAACAAATAATTTCTTTTATTTTGGATTTTTAAAGCTTTTGGAATGAAATGGCAATATCTTTTATTTAATTGAAATTTGAGGGAATTTTCACACACAGGAAATGGATTTGAAGTTGCACAAGAATTAAGTTTTCAGAATTGAATAGTTCTTCTGGGGTCCTAGAAAGGGATTTTTTTTTCAATCTTTTGCTTGCATTATGTTGGAGAGAGTTTCCTGAATAAAAGATTGGATTTGAATTCGAGCACGGTATTCTAGAGAGGAGATTTTGAAGCAGGAATGAGAAGCTCTTCGTAGAGGCCATCAGGATCAAGCAAGCATCATCTGATTCAAAAATAAGTGTAGGACTCCAGGTTCCACTTGTTTTCTCCTTCAGCTGTCTGTTTCAAAAGAAAATAAATAAATAAATAGGCCAAGTTCTTGAAAGAAAATTCTTTTAGAAATTTGAAGTTGTTTTAATTGAAATTAAACAAAAAGAAATGTCGTCGAATTTCGTTTGAAAATTTCCAATTTTTCTCTATTATTTTACTGTGGAAAATATCAATCTTTTTATTTTAATGGATTTGAAATATTTTTCCTATAATCATATATATATATCTTAAATGAGTAGCGTTCTGTGTTTTACACATAAAATAGTGTTTCTCTGTGTTTATATATATATTTATATATATTATATATATATACAAAGTATATATATATTTTTTCTACCTGAAATCTTTATTGTTTCGAAATGTTTATATGTGGGTCAAATCGAATGAATTGATATTATCCATTTTGAGTTTTCAAAATATTATGTTGAGTCAAATTGCATGTTATTTTATATATAAAAAAATATTTATTAAAGTTTTGGGGGGGGTCGGCCTGAGCCGTACTTGTCCCCATCTGGCCTTGTGCAGGCCGCAGTCCTCAGGACTGCTACTGCAATCCTAAGGCCACAATAGTCCAAAGGAGTATTGTGCACAATAGTCCTTGGGACTGTGCGCGTACCTTGATGGCTGCGTTTTGTTTTATTTTTTTTATTTTTTATATTGCATTTTATATATATATAAAAGTTTTGTATAATTGCTTATTAATTAAAACAGAAAAAAAAATTATATGTAAAGTTTTCATGAGTATGTAATTATATATATATGTATATAATTATATATGCAATTTAATTGTATATATATATATACAAAAATAATATTATTATTTGTTGATTCTGTTTCGATTGGGTAATTATGGAAATTAGTATCTTTGTGTAATTAAAAGAAACAAATTTAGCTAAGTTATTGAAATTATTATTGTATTTTATTTAAAAGATTGATTTGAGGAAAATAGAAACTTCTATGTGTAATTGAATTAAATGTGTTCTCAAACTATAAAATCCTGTGGTCTTGAATTGAATCTTATATTTATTGTTATGGATCTTGTTTCTTAGATGTGGGAAGCCTGATGTAATTGTGAGCCAATTTTAGTATTGCGAATCTTGTTGCTTTCCCAAGGCACACTCTTAGCTTTGGTTGTTTATTCTCGTATGATGTGCTCGTGATGTTCCAAGTTGTAAAAGTATCATTTTTGGAAGGGTTGTACGAGATTGTGGTCATTGTGATTATGAGTTATCGTGAGATGGGTTTGCCTCACATGTCTTGTTTTGTGTTATATGCCTTATACTTTATGGTACAACCCTTGACTCGTTTTGGTTATTTTAGGGGTCTTAGGGAGAGTGGCTCTTCGTGGGGGCCAGCGCCCTGAATGGAGGAAGAGCATAGGATAACCCACAAAGAGTAGTATAACAAGTGATAACCTAGAAAATAGAACTTAGGGGGTATGGGTAGTAAAACACACAAGATAATAAATATTGGATAACTCATCTATGCATTAGGGCTATCGCAGACTAATGATAGACTAAGAAGGCCGTGGTCAGAAAAGTCGTAACCTCGTCCTCATGAGAGGTTATCGACTCTGCATGAGCTACCCTATGGTGTCAACGCCTCATGTAGGAGGAAGGGCCAGGATATCCATAGATGGGTGCCAACGCCTCAGTAAGGAGGAAGGGCCAGGATAACCCATGAGAGCTATGCGATGACACTCTCCACTAGACACCTTTGTGCCTTGTTTCCTGTTGCCTTTAGAATTGTATTCTAATTATTATTTCAGATTCTTTTGGTTTTGATTTATGGTTGTTATGTAGTTGCTTGGTTAATGTTTGTTGCTTTGGTTAGTTGTGATGAGTTTCATAGCTTTGTCTTGTTATGTTGACCTGTGAATGTTGTTGCTTATGTCATTGTAATCTTTGGTTTGTACTATGTTGTTCTATTGGAGTCGGTTTTAACTTTCATGGTCGTGATCTCTTCCTTGTCATCTCTAAGCACGAGGGGTGAGTTATTTATAACTCATGTGGTTGGGTGGAACGTGCTCCGCACCCGTTGGGTTCCCCATCAACATTTTATCTTCTTAGCATTCTGCAGTTGGAGTTGTACCAGTGTTCACTTTGTAATTCAAATTTTATTGTACTTTGTATCATCCCACATGTTTGGGAAATGTATTGTAATTCATTTATTCAGATCATGTAATGTATTGTTTAAATGATGATGTAATAGTTAGGATCCTTTGTAACATTATTAAAAGAGATTCTTTATGATTGTAATATGTGATGTAGTGATACCTTCACTCTTGGTTCATGGATGTACTCTTATTCATGGTTATTATAGTATTAATGGATAAGTTGTTTATCATTATCTTTTACTTTTGGTAATTAGTTGTTCTGCGATGTAACCTCGTGTGCCCCAGAGAACTAAGTGTGATAATGTTAATGTGCAATGTAAATGTATTTAATGTTTATTTGCATGTTTACTTTGTATTATTTAAAAAAAAATTGGTTGCAATGTTTGTTCTCTGGGGTTTGCATGTCGGGTGTTACAAGACAAATTGACACAACTATCTAGGTCACAAGTAGTAGTTGTCAAAAGATAAGATAACAATTAATGACAACTAACATATTCTAGAAAGAATTTTAGGACATAAGTAAACTTAACATGTGAATATGTCTCATAAGTCCCTAGTAAATGAAATAACTAGGTACAAGACATTTATTCACACTAACACATCCTATTCTTCGATCCACGAAATATTGGGTTAAATCAGCTATGGATATTTCTAATCTTTTGATCTCGTCATATGAAAAACCATTAGCATAGTCTAACCTCTTTTGATCTCCCCAATTTTGAAATGCAAAATGTTGTTGGGTGATGTCCCTAACATGAGAGATTATGACTTCTATACTTGGGGTCACTGACTCCAAATGCTCATGGGTACGGTATCTCTCAGCTATATTTGTCAATTCAGTTATATTTATTTCAATTAAGTCTTGAATTGAAGGAGGGTTTTTTGGAGGGATTGGTGGAGGATTTGCTAAAACTTGTTCCATTTTAACCCTGTTGTAGATTATAAATTTATAAATTAACATTATTTTCAAATAATTTCTAAAATTAAAACAAAAAACCCTAATACTTTATTGAAAAATTATATAAACAGTCAAAATAATTAAAAATTTGTGTAAAATAATTTTAAAAATATGTTTATACATAACAAAATATATGGGAATTCGGTTGAAGGAGGTGAAAATGGTGTCAAAGATGAATATGTGTTATATTTGATATCTATTCCTTGTTCTCGGTCATAAACAATCACTATTAAAATTACTATTTGTGGCCTAAAATATGTTATTTATACTATTAAATAACATATATTTGTTGTTTAGAGCTATGCACAGGTCTCCAAAATGGATATTCTCTTTTTAGAGCTACACATAACTCTCCAAAATATGACATTTATTAAAATGACACTTATTAATATATATTATATTACATTTATTATATATATATATATGATATATATATAATATATATATGATATATAATATATATATGATATATATAATATATATATGATATATATATAATATATATATAATATATATATAATATATATATATATATATTAATATTTATTAATATAAATTTATACCATATATTAATATACGTCTTATTTAAAAAAAATAAAAGTGTTCTCCAAAATGGATATCCGTTTTGGAAAACACTTTAATTTTTATCAAATATCGCATATATTAATATATATTATAAATATTATATAATATATAATATATAATATATATTATGTTTACTACTATACTATGGCAGACAAATATGAATACTATGGGTTGGCAATGAGAAACACTTAACAAAAAGCAACTTGCAACCCCACAAGGAGTAAACGACGACACTACAATGTGGCGGTGGATGATCAATTAACTGTTGGTGATTTTTCATTGTCCCAAGAAGGCCCAAAGGGGTGTGAGCAGGGTGGAAATTATATTGTTTAACTGCCATCTTGCAACAAGTAAAGTGGAGGCATGTTATATTGTAGTGAAGCATTGATAAACAAGGCAACCATGGCATGAGGTGGTGTGGCAATTCAACATGGTGAAAAGGCTAGCCAAAGCGGTGGTGATAGGGCTTCAAACTAAGGTGGAGAATAGAGAGAAAAATAAACCTTTATCACAGTATCATGGAAGTCAGTAGAAGTATGCACGGGATGGCAAAACATATAGGACAATACAAAATGTTTACCACTCTACTGCGGAAGTCAAATATGAACACTACAATCTAGCGGTGAGACAACAAGCAACTCGCAATACCATAAGGAGTAAACAACGACACTGTGATGTGGCAGTGGATGATCAATTAACTATAGGGCGTTACCCATTGTCCTACGAAGGTCCAAAGGGGTGTGCACAAGGTGGCGGTATGAGTTTTTCTTACCTTCCATCCCGCGAGAAGAAAAATGGGAGCATGCAGTATCATGGTCAAGCATAGATAAACAAACAAATCATGACATGAGTATGATGTTATTTTGGGAGACATAAATTTTATTAACGGTGTATAGTGTAATTATAAAATGTTTTCAATTAAGGGTGGTGTGGTGAATGATGGTTGGGACAAGATACAGGTGCAACAATGGAAAGATGTACATAGTCAAGCCAAGGATGATAGAGGGTGTTTGTAGAAAGCATAGTAGTTGTGTAGGTTGGGTTACATGGGTGTTGCTCTTTGAAATTCCAATGTATGGGATATATATATATATATATATATTGGGATGAGTATATATGACAACGTAAACCTCATTTTCAAAGTAATATAATGGGTGTTGCCCCTTAGCAACAATTTACCAATATATATATATAAATATATTATATATTTTATATAGATATATTTTACATATCTTATATATTCTATATTAATATAGCTAATAACGGATATGAGTTTTTTGTATTGGATATCCATTAATAATTGATTAGGGGGAAAATAGGATTTATAAAAATGAACTGATCAAGATGATAAACCACTATGCTTTTTACCCTAACATTATATGATTTGTGTGTGATAAGATGCAAATAACAATTAGAAACTAACTCTAACTGTTATAGCATCTATGAGGGAAGTTTTTAGAGCTCAATTAGAGCTCAAAATGGTGTGTACCTTGCTACAAGAAGCCTTTTTTTAGGGCACAAAGGACTCATTCTCCTTTAGTGGTGAACGAGTCCCTATTAGGGTTTCTAAAATTGAAATATGGGTTATTTTCCTTGATGTCTGCACTCTCAAATCATCGGTTGTCAACTCCCGAAAACCTGTAATAAATTTTGTAGCTTCCTTTCTATGTTCTTGCACTATAAAGGTCAATCTTGCAACTTGAAAACTTTGGAAATATTGATCTAAACTTCTTCTCCACTTGATCTTCAACCTGTAAATCTGCAAACACACACTCAAGAGGAGAAAAAATTGTTGATTGTTAGTGAATAGGGGTTTTCCTAAATCAAACCTCGTTTAGGTAATTAAACCAAATGATGAAATAAGGGAATTGAATTATGAAACATGAAATATGTAATTGATGATGCCTTGGATGTTGTCTTGGAGTGTAAAATGCAAACTAACATGAAGTGGCCATGAAGAATGTAGATCTTCATATTTGAATAAGATGTGTAACAATGCTTGAAAGTAGATCTTCAATGCTATGCCAACTATCTTAGCTCAACAACATGCATGAATGCACTAAACCCTTGACATGATGAAATGATCTTGAATTACTGCCATAAACTCTTGATAATCTACCTTGAAATGCCTTTGAAATGCTCTTGTAATTTTGTAATGCTTGAAAAATTGAATGCTTAGGCCTCTTGTAAACTTGCTAGGAGAAACAATGTGAATTAACCCCTTATTTATACTAAATCTAGAGATTAACCCCAAAATTCAAACAATTCAAGCTGACACAAGATCTAGAAATGAATATACTAAAATCTCGCTAGATTCAAATTCAAAAAGGGGGTCCTCATTAAGGGAGGACCCATTCGCCACCTAGGGTGAATGGGTCCTGGCACAAGCTTTTAGGACCTTTCCTTCGGGGGTTGAAATAACATCAAAAACCCATGTCAGATATGCAAAGAAAAGGGGGTCTTTAGAGGGAGGACCCATTCACCACCTAGGGCGAATGGGTCCTAGCACCTTTTTCTAGGACCTTGATTTTTCCCAATTAATTGTTTTATAATTTGAATTATGGGTGTCTGAATGGATCCTAGGAAGGTCTCACAAATAAGGCTTAAATTTGAATTAAAGGGGATAATTAACTCTAATTAACCACAATTAATTAATGAGATCCTAGATAAGTGTGAAGTATGTTACAACACTTTACAACACCATAAATAGGGTACAATTTAGGTGCATTTTATTAAAAAGGGGTCCAAGATCATTGTGAATTTGTGCAACACACTACAACATTAGACCTAGGTAAAATTAGGTCAATTCAATGACAATTATTCCCAAATTAAGGAAAATGGATACTTTCTCCATTACTACAGTTTCCCCCCACTTTAGTGAGAGGATGACCCCATGTCAAACTCACACGAAAGTAGATATTCAAGACACTAAGTATGCAACAATAACAAAGATACATAATCGTACCTTCTCAATGGCCAAGAAAAATAAAGAAAAAACAAAAGGATCAAGCACAATCTTTACAACATGATGTGGAATGGGGCAATTTTCCCATAACATATGTTGCTCACTCTAGGGTAGTGAAACCTTAGTCTATCCACTAGGTGAGTTGTCCCAAAATATATATATGCTCACTTTGGGATAGTGGAACCTCAATCGGTCCACTAGGTGAGTTATACCAAAATATGTATATGCTCACTATGGGGTAGTGGAACCTTAGTCTGTCCACTAGGTGAGTTATCCCAACGAGGTGGAAAATGAGAGAATCATATTAGCCTCTCCTTCAATAAGGCACCATAATGTAATGTTTTTTTGTAAATGTTTTTTTTAATGTTATGTATGTATTTTTTTGTTAAAGGGGATTTTGCTATGTTTGTGTAAGGTCT
The DNA here is from genome assembly GCA_007258455.2 of Sequoia sempervirens. NCBI lineage: Eukaryota > Viridiplantae > Streptophyta > Pinopsida > Cupressales > Cupressaceae > Sequoia > Sequoia sempervirens. The sequence goes on along the minus strand of VDFB02086081.1, from coordinate 150,441,914 downwards.
TCTTCTTAGGGAACATTTTTCCTAATGTCTCTAAGAGAGGACAAGTTCAGATCACCACTTGTGGGATGCCTCGTTCGCATCATGCCACAAAGGGAGATCATATACTTAGAAATATCGCACTCTTGGAGGACATCAAACTTAATGATACCACCAAGAAAAGGAAAAGTCACAAGAAAAATAAAAATCATGCCATGAAATATGCTGAAAAATGTCATCGATGTATGCCCCCACTTTAAAGCAGTTGCTACACCATCATTGTGAGAAATTTCCTTAAAGTAGCCAATGTTTTTCCCTAATCTACATGAGAGCTTTCCTTGGAAAAATCTATATCGAGTCATATGTTTCCAAAATTTAAGTTGCATCATGAAATAGGAAAGAAGGGTTGCCCCCACAAATACATAAGGGATCTGTGGATTTGGTGTCAGTATGTCTTGCTACAATATTTTCATAGAGCATGAAACTGTCATCATTCCCCAAATAGTCATAGAATTGGAAGAATGACACAAAGAGAGTGAAAATAAAGAAAAAACCTTTCAATTCAACATGGAAGAGACCTAAATGTCTCAATGCCTTGTGTCATCCCCAAAAATAAAACAAAAGACAAGTGAAAAAAAAAGATAAGAGAAAAAGCTTTTGTGTCAATACGAAAGAGACCTAAATATCTCAATGCCTTGCATCATCCCCAAAAGGAAAACACAAGACAAGTGAAAAATGCTAACAGCATAGAGAAGAATGTAGGAAAATATAGAGGAATGCACAAAAACAAAGATACACCATACGAAACATCATGGGGGATCACATTATGCACATGCAATCATATAAAAGATATATGAAAATGCAAAAAAAAACACTTGTAAGGCACATGTGAGTCAACCTAAAGCAGGTTGCTTGCATGCCAATATCGGTCGGTATAAATGGAATGCAGACAACTAGCCAAAGGGACAAGAGCAAGTGCCTAACTAGGGAAAGCACCAAGTTCAACACTCTTTTTAGGAGATTTGTCATTTAAGTTCATAGAAGAAGAAAACAATGTATTCAACTCATCATGCACTTCTTCATCAATCTTTGTAATGTCAATGTCATCATCTAGATTTATCACAATAGGAGGTTGAAAGATAATGTCCATGGAATGTTCCTTTTTATGTTGTGGTAAGGAGATAGAGTCATCATGCATTACTTCAGGTAAGTTTGGATTTTGATTTTTTATGTTGTTTTTGTCTTATTGAGTTTGTAACTTACAATCAATAGCATGTCACCTACTCCTACACTCTTTAGCACTTTGATTCCTTTTTAATCTATTGTCAATTTTCATTTGTATAAGAGTGGGTTTGTCAATTATAGGTGTCTTCTCTTCCTTGGGAGGAATAGAAAAAACAATAGTAGCTTGTTCAACTACTTTCTCTTCGACTTTATAAACTTGTTTGACTCTAGGAGGAACAACATGATTGTTTGTGTTATCTCATGGTCTCTTATAGGAAATGGTAGGAGGTTTTTCTATAGGTTCTTGTATATTCAGAAGGGCTTTCGGTTCAATCATTACTTCATCAAGGAGAGGTGTTTCAGTTATAGGTTGAGGTATGTTTCGAAGGGATAATTTTGCTATTTTCTTTGCCTTGAACTTTTTATATTATTTGAAGAAGAAATCCTCACAAGGTTTTGTTAGGTTCCATAGGCTTGGGCTAAAAGAAATCTAATAAAAAATTCCCTTGGGTCAAGGTAGGATTAAATCCACTATGATGCACAATAAAGATATCATTGCCAAATGGAAACTGTAGAAATTTATGCACAACTGAAGGGATGACATTCATGGAGAAAAGCCATGGATAGCCTAGCTTCACATGAAATTGGTTTGATTGTGGGATGATGGAAAATGATACATTTACTGTTTTTAGTCCAACCTTTAAAGGGAGATCTATCAATCCTATCATAGGGAAAGCAAACCCATTATACACCTTGATCCATCCTTTTGGTTTGTCATATGTTTCTTAATATAGTCCATGCACATATAAGAATTATTAAATGATCACATTCTCTCCACATATGGGATCAATCAATATCCCATTAGTGGGCTTGTCATCGGTTCGGCTAGCTATGTGATGAGGACCATCAAGTGCACGCGTAAGTATGTCTTTTTGTGAGAAAGCAATGCCAAGAGGATATTTAGTTGAGCCCTTACAAGCTATAGATTTGATAAATGATACCATTTTAATCATTTGTTCTTCATTTATGTTTTCATCATTTGTGTCAACATTCATTACTTTGTTCTTCATTTTGCTAGTTTTGGAAAATGAAGTATTGCGCTTAGGCATGGGATTTGTAAATATTTACAAATTTTTATTAGGAGGAGCTAAAAAATTATTACCTTGATCATTCACACCTCCAATTTGAAGTTGATTATTGTCAATAAGGTCTTGCACAAGATGTCTAAGATGATTACAATATTTTGTACCATGTGCATTTTGTTGATGGTAATGACAATAAGCATTTTTTTGAAAGCCTCTAGGAAATGGTATATTAGGGTTACATTCTCAAATAGGAGGTAATGTAAGTTCTGATCTCATAATAGTGGTTTACAATTTTTGGCCAAACTGGACACTAAAATAATTTTTTTTAACTAAATCTTCACTTTCGAGCACCTATAACAGCTAAACTGTGAAGAATTTGAAGATGATGCAAACTAGAGTTTTGTGACATTTTGTCTGTAGATTATAAATATATTTTTTTCAAAATTTTTGGAATTAGATTGCACTTCTTTTTCCATCTCCCTCGAAAATTAGTTTTTTTTAGAAAACAACATTTTTAAATAGTGACACTCACCATATAACGCATAACTTTTTTTCATGAAGGATAAAATTATAATTCTTTCAAATTTAGATTCGTAACTCAAATATCTAGTGCTTCCACTTGGTTAGATGGTTTTTTATTGAATAATTTCTCTTTAATCAATTTTCGAAGTCAAACCAATTAAAATTCAGACATAGCATGACCGTATAACACAACTTTTTTTGTATGTATCAAATTTTTTTTTTTTTGTTGGATGTGTAGAGATGTAAAATTGACATTATGCATCACATTCATTCATCAATTAAATAAATTAGTTTTATTTAATCAATCTCCTAAAGGTTATTGAATAAATCAATTAATCTTCTAAAGATATCCATTTAATTAAATAGATCAATGTTATTTAATTAAATCTCTAATGATCAATTTCTTCTCATTTAATTTCAACAAACCCAAAAGTCTAAGTTGAATGTCACAATCATCTAATATCAGCTTAATTAATCTAATCCTTGATTAAATGCTAACCACCCATCAAATCCTCTAGATATCTCCACTTGTACAAATAAATCAATTTATTGATTTATTCAATCCAACATTTTCCATCAACATGGCATTTATGGGGAATATTCCCTCAAGTTTGAAAAATATGACAAGTTGATTTGTCCCTCCAAAATTGCATTTATTTATCATTTTCTTGTCCCCCAGTCATCTTGCCTCTCAAATTCAAATTTGAAACTCCCTCTCATGGGCACATTTCCCAAATCTTGCACAACCCATAGCCTATCACCACTTGACAAATGGCCTCTTCTCATTGGTGGATCTTTAGTCCCACATTTCACCCATTTGGCCAATCTCTCATTAAAAAAATCTATAAATGAAGACCTTAATCCTCATCAATCCATCCACATTTTGGCTCTTTATCTCCATTGCATCTTATCATTTTAGCTTTGATCAAGGATTGGGAAAGGGTCATTAGAAAATTTGACACCAATCCACTATAGAATAGGTAACTTGTTAATTGTTTTCATGATGCTTTTAATCTTTTCTTATCATTTGTTGTATTTTGAAACATTTACAAGGTATTCCATAGGGACATTTTGATGGATTTGTGGATTTGTGAATTACTAACCCTTGCATGAAGTTTAGTGTTTGCAGATTTCAGAGGATGCTTCATTCTAGCGCTAGAAGGAGGGTTGTCTAAACCTTTTATAGAACTTATATGTTGTCTCTTTCAGAGTTTGTAGATTCTCTAGTTATCCATCAGAATGAAAAAAGCATCATCTAACCATTAGTTGCTTTATTTGCTTTTATGGAAATAAGATACTTCAAATGTTAATTTTTTGTTTTGTTTTACAACATACTATTGCTGTTGAATTTAATCTCTGATGCAGTTCGTTGAAATTTTTTTTCTTTCAATATTTTGCTATATCATTGAGATCTTGAGTTAATATTGATTTGCAATCACCAATCTTGGATATTTGTAGTTGTTGCTGCAAGATGTTTGGGCACTGCATTTTAATATTATCGTGGCTGACAGTAATTAAAGTCCCCATTACGTAATGTGGTCATTTATTAGTATGACTTATTTAATTCTTAGTCTTTTCTACAGTCACTGCTAAATATCAAACTAGCATAGAGCTTAGATCCCAACACTATATTTCATGGTTTGGGTTGAAAATTACAAGTCATTATTCCTTCACTTCCTTCATTCCTCTCCTATAGGTAGGATAACATTACTGTCAATCATAGTAGAAAAGGGTTGATTGTCCTTAGCCATCGAAAATAAAAGCTCATCCTCATGGTAAGTGTCTGGCCAGTTAATGAATTCAACAAAGCTTACACATATGGCTAAGCAATCGATTTAAAGAGAGACTGTCAGTATTCCTATGCTAAAATCAAGAATCATTACTTTTACATGTATCTCCAATGGACCATGGTCTGCCAAACATTACAACATAGCACAAGTTGTTTGCTCTTTGACATAAATGTGAGTTTTGTGAGCTTAAAAATGGAGTGCATGAAGCGATGATGGCTGAATAAGTTGTCTATTCTCATTAATTATCTGTTGAAAACGTTTGGTTGTAATGCAACATATTTCACCTACTACCATTGTATAAGTTCCTTTAATCCATTAAGGCAAGTAATCAAGATCTTTTTGTACTCATATCTATAGAAGCCGCAGGCAAAGATAAAAGAATGCAGCAGGTAGCACAAGATTCTAAGTAGACTCTCATAATACTGGCACTCGCTTGAAGCAATCGTACCATCACCTTATTCATCTCCCTCTTTCTGTCTATTGTCACACACTGTCACCTGGTGACGTCGCTTCTCAAGTTGAGTCTCATCTACCACAGAATCTGTGTCTTAGGTGATAATTATGGTCTGCACTGGTACGCCTTTCACTACGTGTTTAGAGATTGAGAAAAAGGATTTTGTTTCTTTTAAAGACCTAGAGTCCAAAATGTGTCATTCTAGTATATTGTTGTCCATCCAACATATTCTTTATCGATGCGTAGATGTATTAAAGATGAGATCTTTATAAAGAAAAACAAAACAAAAAAAAACAATAGTAACTTGAGCCATATCAAATCTTGTGCTTTGAAGTATCTCATCCACTTTTACTGGTCAAGAAGCAGTTGTAGAATATTATTTGACCTTAAAAATACAAGAATGCAGGGAATGCGCTGGTGGAAAGCCTACGTACACAGGGATGACTGATCACAGTGCATACATTTTGTTGGGGACGGTTGTGGGCATTGATGGGGAAAAGTCTTAGTGTCTTTTACTAAGATAAGTTTTCTTTTATATGAAATAAATACGCTGATGTTAGGTAATCCATAGCAAACATTCTAAACCAATCAAATCATCATTCATAAGAAAGTTCAAAATTCATACAAAGTGGCGCCAGAATTGTCAAGAATTCTTTGTTTAATGTTTTAAATCTGAATGTATCATTTTTTTTTTGTCTCGAATGAAACAAATGCCTACAAAGTCAATGCAAGTGGTTGTATGAGCTGGAAACGTATTATGGGAATCTCTTAAGGGAGGAACAAGTTGCTAAGATAGTAATTGCTATACCACCTATGTTTCTAAAATGTGTGCCATTTAGGGAATATAGAGCATTTTCTATTTTTTTTCTTTTAGGCATCAAAGTTTAAAGGTGGTATTTATTCCAATGATGTCTTCTCATTATCAAAACGTTGGATGAAATCAAAAGGAGACTAATGCTAAAGGTTACTTTGAAATTTGAACATACACGTTCTTTATTGTAAAGTTGCTTCCTTTTTTTTTAGAACATTTGAGATCATAAGGCTTTCTTGAGATTATTGTGCTTTTTTTATTTTAAGTTAAAATGTGTTTCTTTTTCTAATGGATATGTTGTGTCTATGCAATACTTTTGAGGATTTTATTTTTGGAGTAACAACTTTAATTTTTCAAAATCAATATTGCACATGGTGTATCAAAGTGATTTTGAAGAAAATCTGATTTTTATTTTTATGTTTGCATGATAGGTTGATGTCAAAGTCAAACATTGGAATCAAGCAAAAATGAAGGGAAATTGGTGTTAAAGACTTAAAATTGAAACCTAAAATAATTTTTAAATGCTTTGAGCTTTCGTCACTTACTCTAATTTCTGGTTTCATGCTAACTCACATTTGGTTTTTAAAAATGAACATTTCAAAATGTTTGGAGGGTTTGTCGTACGCCTTAATTTTCTATTTTAGGCTAACTCATGTTTCGTTTGGTGCTTTAAAACGAATTCACCATTGCTTTGAGGCTTAAAATGAACATGTGTTTTTCATGTTTTGTAATCTCTTATTCAAAGTAATCTCATCTAAAAAGGCGTATGCACTTCTCTCACGCTTCACGGAAATCTTGATAACCAAAAGTCTTTTTGATGACATTAAGTTGCATAAAAGATTTCCTCCACACTTCGATTTGGGTTTAAAATTGAATAAAATACTTTGTGAGTGTGAGTTAGGTATATCACGTGTGTTCTCCCTTTGTTTCTAAATGAAGGTTGATCGAACTACGGATGTGCTTGCTCGCTATTATTTACCTTTAGAGGGGCCTGCCTAAGAGACACATCTGAAAGGAGAACTTGAAGGCGACTCCAACCGGTTTTTCATTTGGGCTGGTATACAAATGGATAAGACTAGATTGTCAAGTCCTCATGGTATGTAGGCCTTAGTCGTACAATGTCTTTCAGAACGGGGTACTACCATAAAACGTATAAGAGCCCCTAGTAGGATTAATTAAAGCCTTTAGTGGCTTGCTGGATGCTCGCAAGGTGCCATGTCCCCGATGTTGTGTCATTAAGAACTTCTTTTGTAATTTCCAACCAGTCCATCCAATGAGTTTATCAAAGTGGTGCATTGGAACTTAGATTCCAAGAAGTTACTTGCCATGTCTGATCTTGGTTGAAATATAGAGGGTAAGACTTCATTCTTAACATACCGTTATATTTTATCCTTGGTTGCATGTAAAGTCATCTCTTGTACTACGTAGGGCATGAGGCAAGCCCACTAAGAAAAACGTACCAATTGAGCTAGGATGTTACATTGTTTGAAAACACAGTGCTTTGATTTGCAAACATTTGCAAAACAAACATTCAACATGATCCTCCAAATTTCAAACCCTTTAGGAGGAAAATACCATTGACCAAATTCTCATGTTATTGCTTGCCCTTGGGATTACATCCTTAGAGGTTTCTAAGCACTTGAATTTACATCTCAATTTGCCTACTAAAGTTAAACAATAGGTAACCCTTGCCTTAAGTTCATCAAAGTTTCACATAATATACCTTGTGAAATGAGACCAAGTTGAGAAATTGGACATTCAGTTTGAAATCTAATCAAGAATGTGTTTGTGGAAAAAATAATTCATTAAGCAAAGGCTAAAAACAATTGGACCCCACACATGTGTCTTCAATGATTTCACGCAAAATCAAGAACAAGAAACCAAAGGTGAAAGCCCTTAGTTTGATACCCCGTCAAGAACATCTCTCTATGTTATACAAAGTCAGACAAAGACTTCTTTTCAACTTTTACAAGAAGGCTTCAAGAAACAATCCTGGTTTATATTCATTCTATTACTTCCAAAACCCAAATCTTTTTAGAGAGTTTGAACATCTTGTTTAGAGAAAAGCTTGTTCTTCAATACCTAGGTCTAGGTAAACAAAGTGTCTTTTTTAGGTTTATCTTAGGATCAAATCAAATCAAAATCCTTTTCATCCATCCTTCAAAACATCAAAACAAACATCATCTCACAATCACCTTTTGGAGAATTTTGAAATCATCCCTAATACTAGGCTTTTTTGGAAAAATCAAAATCATCAAAATCTTTGAGACGAAATCCTTGAAAACATTATCAAAATCACCTTTGGCTAGGTATGTGTAGATGCATCCTTTTGCACATGCTTAGACAAGATTTATCAAAACCATCTCGTTTAGCTTAGCATATGAAGATGAATCCTTCACCATATGCTTAGTGAAACTATCATCTTGTTTGGATAGGTGTGGGTAGATACATCCTTCTCCTCACACATATTCAAATTATCATCATTGGAGAAAATTCATCCTTAGGTAATCATCTAAACATCTTAGGATCTATTTTCTCAAAATCCAAATCCAAATCAAACTCAAGGACAAAATCCCAAATACAAAAACAAGTCAAAATCAAAATCTGCAAGTCCTAAAAGCCTAGTGTCTCATTCAAGATTTATTAAAAGACAAAAAAATTTGTATTATCCATCTTAACATCATCATCATATCACCTTTTTGATCCTCAAGTTACCCTAAAATTTTCCACTTTGAGGCATAAAATAAAGATCAATTGAAAGAACCAAGAGATTCATCTCCCATTCTTAAAGATTGATCCTTGTTTTATGGTTCAAACTAGATCTCAATACAAGAAGAGCATGGAAACCAATAAAGAAACACTCGCTTCAAGTGAATTAAGTCAAACTACTCCGGAAATGAATCTTATGGGGTCCAGAATGCTCATGGTTAACCTTTCCACATCATCACAAAATTCACAAGAGGAAAACCAAGGAGAAGATCTTACTTTTGGAATGACTCATGACAAAATGACCAAAATGCTACAAAATCCTGAAAATCATAAAATCATCAACATCATGATGAGGCTCAACCCTTCGTTATACATGCTTGAACTAGCAAAACAAGGGGCCAAACTACCTTCAAATTTTGATGTGAGTACCATAGTGGAGGCATCATTTCCTCCAATATCATCCACCATTCCCATCTCATCTACACCCCCATCCCAAAGCATTGTGCAAAACATTCTGCAAATCATGACATCTATTGCTCCAACCCAACCCAATGTTAATAAGGGAAATACACTTCTCCAGGCTCTTCAAGCACATCCCCTTGTTAATAATCAAAACTCGGAGGCAAATAACACCTTGGAACAAAACATACTAGAAAACCCACTACAAAAAATGTTCCTCTCACCTTCCATCATGATCCATCATCATCATACTTTTGCGCAATGCCTCAAACTCATCTCCTCACAAATTCACAAGAGGAAGGGGATATGTTCGCATCAGGGGGCATTTTTGACACCACGACATTTCCACAAGAACTTGCACCCCTCACATTTCCACCTCTTCCACCATTACCATCATAATCTACACCACTCCTCGGTTTAGGGCTTCCCCCTCTACCAAATAACAATCAAACCACCATCCCAAATATCAACCAAAACATTTTACCAAATGCTCAAAATTTGTCGTTAATATCACAAATGACAAATACACAAACAATTGAAACATCAAACACCCCTTTAACGTCACAAAGAATGGTCTCTCAAGGACCAATGACATCAACAACACCATTCACAACACAAAATACCAACACAATATTATCGATCACCACGAATGCCATTCCAAATCCACCTCCACCCCCACCACCACCAACTTCCACAACATCAAGCCAAAATGATGCAGTATTGCAAGTTGCTTTTCAAAGAGGATACCAACAAGTTCAGAAACAAAAAGCCAAACAACTAGCTGCTCAAGCTGTGCAAGCCACCCAAATAGCACAAGCCAGATTACAAGTACAACAAGCCCAAGCATTATTACAAAAACAACAAAAATCCGCCCAAGCTGCTCAAGAATTGCAAGCACAAAAGACTGCACAAACCTTACTACAAGCACAAGCCGCACAAGCACAAGTTCAAGCACAAGCTCAATATCAGGCACAACAAGCTCAATATCAACAACAAGATCAATAACAAGCGTTGTTCATACAAAAGCAGGTGGAAGCCTACCTCACTCCACACAACACACAAATACCATCAAACAACACGCTGACCAACCCATCCATCCAACCCATGATTCAAACATCCCAAAACACTTTCATCCCACCCCCTAATCCATAAAATGATGTGACAACACAAATCAGGTTACTTTTGCAACAAGTGCTCGATATGCAATCAGGGTGAACAACCAAAACACCAAGCAACTTGTGTCCCTATCCATTTGATAGGAGCCTAGAGATGAAACAATTCCCCAAGGGATTTGAAAACCCCAAATTTGACAAATAGCGAGGGATGGGAAACCTTGAAGATCACATCAAGGAATTCTAGGTTCATTGCATGGAAGTCGCATATGATGACTCTTATCTGATGCGACTATTCCCTGGGAGCTTGGCAAGCCCCGCTATAGAATGGTTCTCTCGTTTACCTTCAGGCATTAGAACATTCCAAGAAATTAGAGATGCATTCATTAAAAATTATGCATGCAACATCGCAATGGATGTTAGCCTCGAAGAACTCTATGATCTAAAACAAGCAAAGGGTGAGTCATTCGCCTCATTCTTGCAACGATGGCGATCCAAGGCCAATCGGAGCAAGTGGATCATGCAAGAAGAACAACAAGTTTACACCATCATAGCCAACCTTGAAGGATGCTTGGAATTTCATCTCAAGATTCAGGGTATCACCACATATGATCAATTGATCCCCAAAGCGCTTAGCATCAAAAGAGCTCTTGTGACTCAACTCGCTGAATCAACATCATATCACGAACAAAAAAATAACCACCCACCATCAAATTACAATGATAAACCTCGCACGTGGGCAAGGAATAAAAATATCACTAATGATGGCATCATTGACACCAAGGTGGTCATTAGTGGTCCACACCAAAATACACCCACACCACAAACTCAAACACAACACCAAAACAATCATCACACGACATATCATCCAAACAACAATCCAACCATCAATAATCTCAATGACCAAAGAGGACCACCTCAACATAAAATTTATCCCAAAAGAAAATACACTACTTTGGGGGAACCACTTGAAGACATCATGAAAAAGCTCATCGATGAAAAACTCATCAAAGCACCTACATTTGAGAATTACCAAGAACCTAATGTCAAATCTCCTTGGTATAACGAGAATCAACTTTGTGAGTTCCATAAAATAAAAGGTCACACCACAAACAGTTGCATGAGACTCAAAAACATCATCCAAGATCTCATTGACAAGAAAATCATAAATGTGGAACAACCTACGGGAAATCAGGACCTTAAGATATACATGAATCCAATGTCGAATCATGGCAACAAAGGGAATAAAAATGATAAAGGGAAGGGCAGTGTAAATCACATTTATGAATCAGTCGTTGCCTCCCTAAATGCAGATTGCATGGTCATCACCATCAAGGGTGCCCATGCCGAAGGTTGTGGAGTCACCACAAGAGGCGACAAAGTCACCATCGTAGGATCATCCCAACCAAATAGAGTCCCTTCATCTAGATCTATTCCGCATGGTTACAATGTTGTAGACCAACTTAAGAGAATGCCAACACACATCTCCATCATGGAGTTGTTAAAAATATCATCAACTCATAAAAAGATCCTTGAGAAAGCATTAGCCTCATCAACTATCCCCGCAGATCTCGATGTAGAGCAATTCCAAGCTATGGTTGGAAATATCATAATGCTGAATCTCATTACATTCTCTGACCAAGATTTTCCCGCCCAACCATCTCACAATCGCGCACTTCACTTGGAAGCCATTTTAAATAAGAGCAAAATCAAAAGGGTCCTGGTGGATGGAGGTGCGGGTTTGAATATCTGTTCTCTTGGCCTCATCAAGCAGTTGAAAATATCAGAAGATTCCATTGACAAAAGGAAAGGCATCACGATAAGAGCATACGATGATCAAGAAAGAGTGTCTCAAGGAATGATTAAACTCCCTATTCAAGTAGGGCTGGATCTCATGGAAACCACTTATCAAGTCTTGGACCTTGATTTTCCATATAACATCCTCCTAGGACGTCCATGGATTCATGCAATGAAAGCAGTAGCATCAACCTTCCACCAATGTGTGAAATTTACACATAACAGACAAGAAGTTACCATCCATGGAGATCCTGAACCTTTTTCATACTGCAAAAATCTTAAAGCAAAATATTACAAAATTCCCCAAGTACCAAAAAATGATGAGGGCCCATCCATGCCATACATTGATCCTGCCACCCTCACATCCACTTCTGAGACAGAGACACCTGCCATTCCTACCATCTCTGATATCAAGCTCATCATCCAGGAGGATGTTTGTGGAAGCTACAGACTCCCTAACAATGCTTTTGTGATAGGAGAGTTACCACAATCTCCTAGATCACGAGGACGCCCACAACAAAATTAAGCTTCCATATCTCAAATGTCTCCTAAAAACTATCCTGAATTCACAAGTTGGGGAGATCTTGGCCATGAGGACATTGAGACAAATCCATCACATATGCTATACCAAGATGAGAGACCAACAACTAATTTACCAATGGATGAAAGAAGCAAAGGTTTCCAAATGATGCTTGCAATGGGTTACGACAGAAATTGACGACTGGGACAAAAATACAATGGCCTTATAATACCTATCATGCCAGAGACACGACCGATAACAAATCTTGGCCTTGGATGTACCCCTCTGAGTATAACCATACATGGTTGAAGTCCTTTGGTTAGAACAATTAACATTTCTCCTCAACCAATAGTAGCAAAAATACGCTCACCAACATCCATAGGTAGAAACATACATAACTTTATAACTGAGGACTATATTAGTAGTGATGATGAGGACACCACCCTTTGCATGATTAGTACCTTATCTTTTGAGCCAAACAATCAAGACCATGAAATCCGCTTAGTATATCCCCAACTCATCAACTATGACCAACGAGGACCACCAATTCTCGATACATTCAAAAATGATGAGGCACTCTCAGAGTTCATGGGGTTGCAGGACAACATTCCAAATGGAGATCATAAAGCAGGGTTTATAATGGAGTTGGACAGACATGCCTATTGTGGGGAAACGATTGAATCCTTTAGTCGCAAAAGTGAGAAAATAAGAATCATATCCAAGTCCTTGAGTGAAAACCACACTGTGGAACTCTCTGACAAGAAAAAAGTAAAAAGAAAGGAAGTATCCAACGGTGAAAACCTCTTTGAGGTGCCCAAGGATGAAGGATTTAATCTTCCTTTAGGAGCTATTCATCATAAAAGTTAGCAGTTTTGGCTGAAAAGTGCAATCCTGTCAACCTAGGAACAGAAGAGACTCCGCATATCACATTCTATGTAGAATCACTATTATTAGAAGAGCAAGAACTCCTAGCAGCATTCCTAAGGGAGAGGCAAATAAAGTTTGCATGGTAACTCTAAAAGTATATGGAGACTCTCAATTAATCATAAACCAAGTAAATAATGAATATCAAACTAAGGATGACAAGCTCACTCCATACAAGAAATTGGTGGAGACCCTTAAAGAATCCTTCATCGAAATAACATTTGAGCAAATTCCTAGAACCAACAACAGAGTAGCAGATGCCATGGCTACAATTGGGTCCCTACTGGACATCCCTAACAACGTTCCAAAATATGAATTCTTGATTGAGCAGCTTCTCGTTCTAGCATTCAAGGTACCAGAATCAGAATATGTGTGTGAAATCGTTGGTCCTGGTGATCCTTGGTATCATGATATATATACTTATCTTCGCATAGGAGTTATACCCACTGACCTGCCATCGAACCTAAAACAAAACTTTGTAAAAAAGGCATCCAAAATTTTCATCCTAGGTGATACCCTATATAGTAGAAGCATAGAAGGTACCTTATTGTACTATTTAAATGCTGAGGAGGCATTAACCTCTCTAACCGAAGTTCACAACAGTATCTATGGTTTGCACTCAAGTGGAATGACCATAGCCAAGAAACTATTGTCTCGGATGGGGTATTATTGGCCCACAATGGAATGAGAAGCACACAATCATGCCAAAAAGTGTCTAAAATGTCAGCAACATGGGGACCTCATCCATGCTCCAGCTCAAGAGCTTCATCCTATTGTCACACCATGACCTTTCTCATAGTGGGGACTCAATCTCATTGGGAAAATCACTCCCACCTCATCTAATGGCCATAAGTTCATCATAACTGCCACATAGTACTTTACTAAGTGGGTGGAGGCCATACCTATGACATACATAACTGGGAAGCAAATTTCAAAGTTCATTCTGAACTATATCATATGCCGCTATGGTGTCCCACAAGCCATTATCTCAGATAATGGGATACCATTCAAAAATTAGGATGTCTACGACTTATGTGAAAAATTCAAAATCCAACATCGCTTCTCCACTCCATATTATCCCCAAGGCAATGGCCAAGCAGAAGCTACAAACAAAACCATCCTTAAAATCCTCAAGAAAATAGTCAATGACGCAGGTCGTGACTAGCATCTGCAGCTTAACCCTGCCCTCTGGGCTTATTGAACCAACATCTGCACACCCACCGGTGCCACTCCCTTCTCTTTGGTCTACAGATCAAAAGCGGTACTCCCAATTGAGATCAAGCTCCCATCCCTTAGGATATGACTACAAAACCTCATCACAGATGAAGAATACTAGGTATCAAGACTAAATGAGCTAGAGCTACTAGATGAGAGACAGATAGATGCTCCAAATCACTTGCAAGTCTATCAAAATAGAATCAAAAGGAGCCACAATATGAAAACCAAAAGTAGGACATTCCAAGTCAAAGAACTGGTCTTAAAAGAGAATCAAAAGAATGTCCCAAACCCAAGCAACAAAGGAAAGTTCGAACCTAATTAGTTAGGACCTTTCATTGTCACGACAAGTTACAAATCAAGGGCATATCAGTTATCAACACTTGAAGGGGAACCTCTGTAGGAGCCCATGAATAGCTCCCATCTCAAAAAGTTTTATGCCTAAATATTTCAAGGTATAGAACCAAAAAAAATCTAAAAATTTAGAAAAAGTCCTGAAAAAATGGTTATTTCGGCGAAAACTTGGAAAACAAGCGTCTTGGTGACAACAAAAAAATCAAAAAGGACAAAAATCCAAAAAAATTAGAAAAAATGATCAAAAATAAAAAAATCATCCTCTAGTGAAAATCACTTCAGTGGCACTTTGGGCAAGTACCTTGGTGAAAACCTGGAAAATAGGTGCCTTGTGTAAATAAGCACTTTTCATCCATCAGGATCTCTATGGCTTGTTCGGCATCATCCATCCATTACATTTCCATCATCCATCGCATTTGGGTCTCCTTCCATCACTCATCCACTTGCATCTTCACCATAGCTTGGTCATGTTTTCTTATTGTGATCCCCCATAGTATTACTCAACTCATCCTCAAAGTCAGTTAGTCATGTCTTTATCAGAGAAGTCTATTGCATCACGTTGTGGGCACGTTCCGAATCAGATTCGTGTATGATTTTAAGGTCCTCAAATCAGAAAATCCCAAAACATTAGAAAATCAGAAAATAAAAAAACATTCAAAACATATCAAAATCCAAAAACAGGTCAAAAAACCAATCAAAAAAGTCAAAAAAACAAAGTCATCAGTCAAACTACGTGGTCTCTGCGTCTATAACGTAGGTAAGGCTAATCTGTTGATTAGCCCTTGAGGCCCCTAGGATATGTCTTTAGGTTAGTCTCTTGGTCAAAATCTCATAAAACCTAAAACATTGGAAAATTGAAAATCAAAACATTTGAAAACCTCAAAAAATACCAAAAACAGCCTCAAAACATTGCAAAACACCAAAAACATCCAAATATTTGAAAAAATCCATCCACCTCATCTTGCTTGCACCAACAATAACACCATCCATAATAAAATGGTCGTCATCCTCAACCTTTGGTGAAATAGTTAGAAACAAGTCTAGCAGATTAAGCGTGAAAACTCAAAAGTGTCAAGTCTCAAGTATAAGTCAGTACGTAAGCAAGTTGGTCAATTCTTTGTGTCGATAGTCCATCATCCAATTAGTCCCATATCAATCATCTGATAACATCATGTCCTAGGATGAATCCTTCCTAAAAGGGGCATTATTTATCAAAAGGAACACTTTGGGTAAACGAAATGACATGCCGCCATCCACTAACATGTCCTAGGATGCATCCTTCCTACAATGGACATTATCTTTTGGCAATAGTTTTAGTTCTTATCCTTAAAAACACATTCCCTTTTGGTTAACGGTATTGAAGAAAATCAACTTGTTTGTGTCCTTTATCTTTGTCTTTTGACTTATCTCATTGCGCTCAGTTCAAGGACCTCTCGATGATATCAAAACGGAGGATTTAGAGAGATAGGAATGGGGCAACAATCATTATCCTTTGTCTGCTATGCTTGTTGGACATTCTTGTAAAATAACTTGGTGAATACTTGTTTTGTTAGATATGTATGGAGGATGTTTTGGACAGCTTGTTGACTATTGCATTGATTGTTTATACCTTTCCATGTTTTAGTCTGAGTTGTTTAAAACTTCTAAAGTGCATCCTGCAAGGTTTCCATATGTCAGGTATGAACAAGAATACTCCTATCTATTTGTCGAATCAAAGTCCATCAAACTAAGTACAATGCCATCCTGGTCCTTTATACCTTGATGCATCATACTTACGTGTGTTATCAAACATAAGGTAAGTGACCCTTTTTAAATCCCAATCCTTGATAAGCAAATCATCTATATATCATCATCATTTATTATCATCATTTCTCATCATCATCTCTCATAATGTTGGCTTGTTGGATCCTCTTGTCATCATCTAATTTCTTCATTTTCCACACTAACATCACAACATGAATAGTTAATCATCATCACCAATAAATCCATCATGCATCCATCATGCATCTATTGTGCATTCATATCATCATCATAATATAGATCTGTTAGTCTAAGTATCTCTTAAATCATCATATTTGCATAAATCATACATTTGCATAATCACATCGTATCATCATCATAATATAGATCTATTAGTCTAAGCATCACATTGCATAATCATTGCATATCACATCATCCATCTCATCCATCATCACATCATATCATCATTTAAGTTGTTTAAGATAATATAGATTTGTTATTCTAAGCATCTTAAAATCATCTCATTTGCATCATCGACCATAACCATCCATTTTGAACCTCTTTATTGTGAGATCGACCCTCAAATTGAATCTTTTTTGCTCGACCTCTCGAGGGGGCAATGTACCAGTATACCTTTTTTTCGCTGGGGCATCCAAAAAATAAGAATTTTTTTGAATTTTGATCGTGGCAAGTTTATTCTTTGAACCAACACAACAAGTACATTGCTTCAAAGAGGGGAAAAATTTAGACATGTCAAATTGACATTATGCATCACATTCATTCATCAATTAAATAAATCAAGTTTATTTAATCAATCTCCTAAAGGTTATTGAATAAGTCAATTAATCTTCTAAAGATATCCGTTTAATTAAATAGATCAGTGTTATTTAATTAAATATCTAATGATCAATTTCTTCTCATTTAATTTAAACAAACCCAAAAGTCTAAGTTGAATGTCACAATCATCTAATATCAACTTAATTAATCTAATCCTTGATTAAATGCTAATCACCCATCAAATCCTCTAGATATCTCCACTTGCACAAATAAATCAATTTATTGATTTATTCAATCCAACATTTTCTATCAACATGGCATTTATGGGGAATATTCCCTCAAGTTTGAAAACTATGACAAGTCGATTTGTCCCTCCAAAATTGCATTTATTTATCATTTTCTTGTCCCCCACTCATTTTGCCTCTCAAATTCAAATTTGAAACTCCCTCTCATGGGCACATTTCCCAAATCTTGTACAACCCATAGCCTATCACCAATTGACAAATGGCCTCTTCTCATTGGTGGATTGTTAGTCCCAAATTTCACCCATTTTGCCAATCTCTCATTAAAAAAATCTATAAATGAAGACCTTAATCCTCATCAATCCATCCACATTTTACATGCAAAGTCACTCTCTTAGCTTGAGGATTGATTTTGGCTCTTTATCTCCATTGCATCTTATCATTTTAGCTTTGATCAAGGATTGGGAAAGGGTCATTAGCAAATTTGACACTAATCCATTATGGAATAGGTAACTTGTTAATTGTTTTCATGATGCTTTTAATCTTTTCTTATCATTTGTTGCCTTTTGAAACATTTACAAGGTATTCCATAGGGACATTTTGATGGATTTGTGAATTACTAACCCTTGCATGAAGTTTAGTGTTTGCAGATTTTAGAGGATGCTTCAGGATCAAGGACTTCAATATTTGGTGCACTCATATTTTTCAATTTTTTTTTTTGATAATCTTCTATTTTTCCACATATGTAGAATAGAGAGCTTGATTTTCAGTGAAAAACATACATTCGCAAGAAATAAAAAATAAATATAATAATAAAATTTAATTTAATTAAAATTATACTTTTTTGAAATATTATCATAAGGACTACATATTGACAAAAAAATAAATTTTAAATGAATTCATTTGATCCCCCAAATGGTAAATCAAAAGTGTATTTTTATCAGCATTTTGATAGGTGTAAAGGAGACTCCGTTATAGGTATGGTTTAAAACTACTAGGGTTCTATCTAAGGGGGATTGGTCTAAGGTGGTTTGATCAAACCATCTTCAATTGAAATCCTTTAAATGGAACTTTTAAAGGCTTAAATCATTATATTTTAAAAAAATATGTAATTTCAACAAAAATCAGAATCTCCCAGAAAGTGTAAACCACTATTGTGGTAGCACCTTAATATTTTGTTCTTGTTAATAAGCTGCAACATGATATTATGAAGGGTATCAGGTAAAGGAGTGAACTCTCTCTCCTATTCCCTTAAAGGAGTTGTCATCTTGATAACAATCACTTGATTATTAGTTTGTTGAATTGTTTGAGGTGAATTTAGTTGTAAAAATCCCTTATTCTACTTCTTGAAAGTTTGATAGCTATTTTGAGTTGTAGATTTGGATTGTTTAGTATGACTAGGGGGATTTTTCACATCTTGAAGGGTTGTACATAACTCTGTGAAGGATGGAAATATCAACATTTCAAGTTTTCTTTGGATTTTATCTTGAAAGTTGGCAATAAAATTCGTTGAAGGTCATCATCAAGAATCCTAATGTTTACTTGTGAATAAAGTGTTTGGTATCTTGCTATGAAATCAATCACTTTCTCATCCCCTTTTTGTTTGCATGTGATTAAATCAGCAAGGGTCATATTGGGACCCATGTGAATATGAAAGTGGTTGTAAAATGCATCAATGAGTTCGTTGAATGAACCAATTGAATTGTTTAGCAAAGAAGAGAACCACTCTAAAGTGGTATCTTTCAAGGACCTAGGGAATAGCTTAGCCAAAAGTTTATCCTCAAAGATGAAATCACTACAAAAGGATGTGAAAGCAAAAAAATAGATTACAATATCTCCTTTTGCACCATACTTCTCAAATCAAGGGACTTTTATTCCTTGTGGAATTTTCACTCTTAATATGTCAAAAGATAGTGGGTTGGATTTGATGTATTGCAAAGGTTGATTGTTGTTGTTTTGTTGTAATGTTGCAACTTGTTGTTCAAGGGATGTCATAGTTTACAAAAGTTATCTAATGAGAGGATCATTTTGATTGTAAGGTTGAGAAGAATAAGGAGGAGTGGTGTATGTATGCAGAGGGCTAGTGAATTGTTGGTTGGTGAAGCTGGATTGTTGAGGAGTTATTATGTTTGAATGGACAAGGTTGTAAGTATTTCCTATGAGAATACCTATGGAAGTGCACATAGTACTAGTAGGAATGATTTTTGTGGTTGTTTGAATGGTTGTGGTAGGTTGCAAGGTTGTTGTAGGTTGTAAGGTTGGTGTGGCTTGAAAGGTTATTGTGGGTTGTGTACTAGTGTATGTAGGAATGGACATTGGTATCATGGAGGATGGAATTGGAATTCCACCTTGGCTTAGAGTAGACCCCAAAGCTTAAGTGGAAGTAGGGATGGTGTTGTTAACAAGAGGAACAATAGTTGTAGGAGATGGAGTCATGGGAAGTGTAGTATGCAAATTATGAGCCATGGAGGGTTGATTATAAACACTATCAGTAGGAGAGTTAGGAAACCCAAGATCCACAACAAGTGAGATATCACAGGATGACATGAGCCTCAAACTACATCTTACAATAGTATTACTATTAAAACACCAAGTTGTAAAGCTCATACAAGTTTTACAAACCTAGAGTGAAAAACCTAAATGGAAAAGATGTTAATGCAAATACCTAGAATGGAATGAAATTTTTAAATTCTAAGCAATGCAATTTACTTATTACATAATGCAATAAATTGAAAAATGAGAATTTTGAATTTTGACAATGCACTAAATGAAGGAATTTAAGCTATATGCAATGAATTTGATGAAACAAAAAAATAGAAAACTAAAATAGGAAAGTAACAACAATAAGCAAAATCCTAAAACTAAGATTTTAATTTCCAAAAAATTCAAATCAAGATCTACCAGGGACTCATTTGCCAGAAAGGGCGAATGGGTCATGGTTAGGTACTTTCAAGATGTTTTTGTTGATTTTTGAGTGATTTTTAATACTTTTTCATATGCCAAAAGGTTCAAGTTTGACCTAATCAAGGAATCATTTACTAATAAAGGAGAATGGGTCCCTAATTAGGGTTTTGAAACTATTTTTGGATGATTTTCAAGCTTTCAGTAATGTCTTTCAATTCTAGGTCTGAGGTAGTAAGTTTCAATTTTAGATTTTCTATAAATGCAATGAAATGATGAATGCAAAGACCTAGGTTGAAATGTAATTTTATGAGATCTAAATAATATGCACTATGACTGATTTGTTTTTGTATTTTTCAAATTTAGAGAGATGTAAAACAGTACCAATCTAAACCCTAAATGAGATGCAAGTTTTAAATTCAAAGCATGAAACCCTAAATGAGATCTAATTCAATGCAAATGAGTGCAATATCCAACCTATGATGCAATGAAAGACTTCAAAATCAGAAAATTGCAATATTCATTATGTCGAGTTCACCATTAATGATTAGGGGAAGATAGGGTTTACCAAAATGAATTGATCAAGATGATAAACCACTATGGTTTTCAACCTAATATTATGTGATTTTGTGTGTGGTAAGATGAAAATAACAATCAGAAACTAACCCTAACTATTATAGCAAGTATGAGTGAATTTTTTAGAGCTCAAAATGGTGTGTACCTTGATGCAAGAAGCCTATTTTTAGGGAACGAAGGACTCATTCGAATTTAATGGAGAATGGGTCCCTATCAGGGTTTCTAAAATTGAAATCTAGGTTATTTTCCTTGATTTCTACACTCTCAGATCCTTAGTTGTTATCTCCCAAAAACTTGTAATAAATTATGTAGCTTGGACTTTCTTTGTTCTTGCACTATAAAGGTCAATCTTGCAACTTGACAACTTTGACAATCTTGCTCTAAACTTCTTCTCTACTTGATCTTGAACTTGTAAATTTTCAAACACACACTCAAGAGGAGAAAAACTTTTTGATTGTTAGTGAATAGGGCTTTTCCTAATTCAAACCTTGTTTAGGTAATTAAACCAAATGACAAAGGGAATTGAAGCCTGAAACATGAAATATGTAATTGATGATGCCTTGGATGTTGTCTTGGAGTGTAAATATGTAAACTAACATGAAGTGGTCATGAAGAATGAAGATCTTGATCTTTGAATAAGATGTGTAACAATGCTTGCAAGTAGATCTTTAATGCTACATCAACTATCTTAGCTCAACAACATGCATGAATGCACTAAACCCTTGACATGAAAAAATGATCTTGAATTTCTACCATAAACTCTTGATAATCTTCCTTAAAATTCCTTTGAAATGTTCTTGTAATGTTGTAATGCTTGAAAACTTATCTGCTTGGCATGCTAGCTACTTGGTGACGTAGAATGTAGGTGTATGAGCTATGTGTTATGCACCACTTTTTTCTTTTTTGACATTATCACATTGGGATCTTGTGCCAGTAATAATCTTTATTATAATATTTAGGTAGCATTTGAACTCATGAATTTGATAGAGAAACCGTATTGTCATAAAAGTTGGTACAAGACATAGAAATACTTTTTCAAACAAATTTTAAGAATAGAATTGTAGTAGTCACTAATCATAAATGGGTGTTTGAGTACACAATCTTTTACTTTTATTTGTTTTTTTTTTAGTGGAGAAATCCCCACCAAGGACTACCCTAAGTAGGTAGCAATTATCGAGCCCCACAAAAACACCTATGTACATACAAAAATGCATAAAAAACATACATAGCATCATGCCATCCAAGCAGGGGCCCACCAAAATTAAGAGCGATAGGAAATAGAAAACTGAATGGTAATGACCGACAATAGATGACAAAGAAACTAATAGCAAACAGAAGGCGCATCGATGGTGTTATCAGGTGATTACGAGTTCATCTATTTGAGATTTATCAGCCCACACTAGAATACTCTCTCTGTAATTGAACCTATCGAAGGATTGAGACTAGTAGAGGAATCTCCAATAGAGTATGATGTGTTCATTAACCATAGAGGCCATGATGTTATAGAAATTTTTGCTCTATAGCTTTATAATTCCCTGCATAATTTAGATGTGCAAGCGTTTCTTGATTCCAAAGAGAGGCAAATTGGATGCTCGTTTCCTTCTACAATTATAACTGCCATTCGATCCACTTCAGTTCACATAGCTATCTTCTCCCCGGGATACGTAGGGTCATTATGGTGTTTAGATGAGTTGCACTTAATGTTAGAGACAACTACCATGATCATTCATGTGTTTTATGGTGGTGTGTAGCCTTCTGATCTCCATCACATTGAAACAGGAAAGTATGTCGATGCATTTATGACTCACACACAAAAGCAGAGGTATAGCGAAGATCAACTTGAGGCCTAGGAAAAGGTCCTGACAAATGGATCACTTGCTGTTGGCTTTGAATCCAACAAGTATAAGAAGTAAAGCTTTTTTTTTGTGCTTTTAAATCTATCCCTTTTACTTTTCACAAAAAAATAGTCAACATAGATGTCTTTCTTATGAAATCCTCTTTTCCCTTGTAATTTTAGTAATAACAATCTATGCGAAAGCATAGTGTTAGAAGTGAAGAAAGAGCTAGAGAATGGAGTATTCAGTAATCTAGCATATAAAATAGGTTTGTGTTTATAAATTTCATTATTTTGTGTATTTTATAAGATCTAACAATTTTTTCACTGATCTAGACACCAAAATTGGATGGAATGCTAGTAAAGAATAGACTAATACTTTGATTGGGTGGAGTCACTCCCAAGTGTAGATCAAGTTATCCTCTAGTTGAGTTGGACTAATGAGGGTGGTATAGGTTTTCATTGTTTGAATCTCACCATTCATATGTTTTGACATCCTCACTTATTGGGACATAGACCAAAACACTTTTTGGTTTCTAGGACCTTTAGGGGATTGGAACACAAATTTCTCTTAGGTATATCACATAATGGGTGTCCTTGTATGAATGGATAGACTTGTATTATAAGAAATATTTATAGGATGAGATATAAGACAAGGTGATTTTGATGGGAGATGATAACCCAAAGGATACATTTAGGATCCAACTTACTTTTGTTCCTCCATGTCCCATTCCATCCTTATGAAAGGTTGCTATTGATTTAATTTTCACCCACTTTTCAAGAGACAAGAATACAACCATGCTTAGATGATGAAGGTAGTGATCATTGAGTAGAGTAAAAAATTTAGTCTTTACTTAGGGATTTGATACTATAGGAAGTTGATCATCCTACACTTCTTAGGGACATCAGGTGGCATAAAATTCATCACTTTGATATTGTCACATAAGCACTTGTGTGACTTTAACTAGGTGAGGACTAAATTATAAACCCTATAATGACAAAAAATGTGTCCCCTTACATTTTCACATTTTTTTGGCCCCCCCCTATTAAATTGAGCATAATGTTGCCTTGATTTAGTGTTGTAATGTGTTTAACATATTCACATTAGATCTCGGGCCCTTGTAAACTAAATGAACCTAGTTGTGTGTTATTAAGGGTCTTATAAAGTGTGCCTTTATACTTTCACACTAACCTAGGGATTTTGTAATAAATTGGGCTTCTTTATGCCTTATTTGGTCCTATATTGCATCCACAAGCTTTGATTAATGCATCTTTTCAAGATTAATCCTGACATCTACCAATATCCAATCATAATTCATGTGGTTTTGGATTGTATGACCCAAATTTAGTGATCTAGGACTCATATGCCACCTTGGGCATATGGGTCCCACCTAAGGTTTGGGGCCTCAATATGGATTTCACATCAATCTAAGTATTTCTTGAAAAATGTTTCCTAAACCTTAGCTTAATGGGACTCATATGCCACTTCTGGCATGTGAGTCTCGTGTGGATTAAACCTAAATTAAATTCAAATTCTTGGTGGGATTTTTTTCTCCCAGATCTAATGTTGGCTTGTAGTGTTGTAATTTCGGGAAATTTGGCATAAACAAGTATAAATTACAAAATTATTTCATGCATTTTTCACCTAGCAAGTTGAATAAGCATCCTTATAGAAACTTTGAGTTTACAAGAGTATTCAAGAGCTGATTATCAAGTGTTTTAGAGCATTATTCAAGTATCTAGCATCATGTCAAAGTCATCATGCATCATGTTTTTTTTTGAGCGAACATTTGTGATGTAGGGTTTTATGATTCAAGCAAACATTCAAGTCAAGATCCATATCATTCAAGCAAGAGTCAAGATCCAAATTCATGCTAGCCATCTCATACATGTTTGCAATAATTTTTTTCTAGATTTTGGTGAGTTGCAACATATTATTTTGTTCATTCAACATTCCTCCTTTCCATTTCATTTCATTTCAAGGTTTGATTACCTAAATGAGGTTTGACCAAGTAAAACCCCTTTCTACTAACAAATCAACATTTTCCACTCTCTTTAGTGTGATTGGTAGACCTAGGTTGAAGAAACATTGAAGAGCAAGATTGGAGAAAATTTTTCAAGTTTGCAAAGTTGTCACCTTGTTTACAAGATCACTACAAGGAATCTCTAGAGAAAAATTCAACATTTTAGATCTAGAAATCAGGTTGAGAAGACAAAGCAGAGATTGAAGAGCAACTTTAGATCTTGATCCTTCAAAAAATCCAAGTAGGAATGATACACCACTTCTGGTGTATGAGTCCCATTATAGTCAAATTTCTAGATTTCAAGAGTTCCAGACTTATCACTGCCAGATTTTTGTTCCCGTCAAGAAACCCTAATATGGTACTAAATCACCTAGCCTGGTGTATGAGTCCCAGTGTGCATTAAATTTAGCATTTTTTTAGGTCTTCATTCAAGCCTCTACAGGTTTCCAGGTGGACCTATATGCTTTTCCAATTTACTATTCTATTTTACATTCATTTCTAGGTCATCTATTCAAGTCTTACATATCATTAGGTTTGATTATTAGTTTTTGCATGTTACTCATATTTCCAAGCCCTAGATTGGTGGTGAACCTCCTTTTAGTCCTTAATCACACCCTAGGATACCTAATTGCAAGATCTCTTTCCCCCTTTCTACCTTCAGATTGAGATCTCTAAGGTTTCTTTGAATGAAACAACAGTGAAATAAGAACCCTATCCTTGTGCTCCATCTCCTAAAAGGTGGGGCACCCTATTTCCATTGTTACATTTTGGTGAAACCAAGGTGAACACCTATTTTTTGGTTTGGAGAGTGCATCATAGTCCTAGATCTAGCTTACATTAACTTTGTATTAGTTGATTTGCATCTAGGGTTTCTAAATCTTGCATTAGTGAAAGTGCATATAGGTTGCATTTTTGCATCTTGCATCCTTGAATTCCATCTAAAATATGTAATTTCACTTAACCTAGACATCATACAAACTAGAAAGCATGAATTTCACTTAGAATTTTATGAAATTCATGTAAAAACCTTAATTCAGGACTCATATGCCCCTTTGGGCGATTTAGTCCCAATACATGTGGTTTTGCCTGATTTATGGGTATTCTGTGGTGACTATTATTCAACATTTAAACCCCTAAAAAACCTTGATTGAGACTCATATGCACCTCTAGGAAATTTAGTCCCATTTTAGATTTTAAACTACATTTTCTAGCACTAAAAACTCTATTTCTATGTTTCTGTTTATTGTTGTTAGTTATCTATTTTAGTTTGTAGAGTTTCTATTTTCTTCTTTTCATTACATCCAACTTAAATCAGTTAATTTTGTGCATTGCTTAAATTCAAAATTAAATTTAGAGCATTTAATTTTAGATTGTTGTATAGTGTAAATAGTAAAATTACCTTGTTTAAAATCTGAAACTTGCATTCACACTTCATTTTAGGTCCTTGAATTTCCCTTTACCCTCGTTCCATTTTGGGTTTTTCCACTAAGTTTATGAAATCTTGTATGAGCTTTACAACTTGGTGTCCTATTATCAATACTATTGTGAGACGTAGTTTGAGACTCATGTCATCCCACAATAGACCATTCATCGTGGATCTTGGTTCTCTAGCTATCTTCCTGATAGTGTTGACAATCAACCCTATATGGATCCTAGTATTCATACTTCATTTCCCATGACTACAATGCCTTCAACTATTGTGTTTCCTATTAACAACACTATCCCTACTATCCCTAGCTTCACTCAAGCTTTGGGATACACTCAAAGCCAAGGTGGAACTTCCATCCCTACCTCCACGATACCTATTTCCATCCCTACATATCCTAGTACTCAACCTACCATAACAATTCAACCTACTAGAAGCGTGAACACTTCCTTAGGAATTTCCATAGGGAATTCCTCTAGCTTTGTGCCTTCGACTACAATATCTCCTCAAACCTCCTCCATCCCTAGTTTACAATTCACTTGTCCTTCGCACACATACACTACACCTTACAAAAAAAATGATGCTATCATTAACAAACTTTTACAAAGCATGGCATCCCTCCAACAACAAGTCACAACCCTAAATCAAAACAACAATTGTCAACCCTCATAATATATCAAAACCAATCGCTTATCCTTGGAGATATTGAGAGAAAAAATTACACAAGGTGTAGAGGTTCCTTGATTTGAGAAATATGGTGGGAAAGGAGATCATGTTAACCATCATTCCTCTTTTTCCGCTCTATGTAGTGATTTCATATTTGAGGACAAACTTTTGGCTAAACTATTCCCTAGATCCTTGAAATATACTTCCTTAGAATGGTTTTCCTCATTACCAAATAACTCAATTTGTTCATTCAATGAACTTTCTAAGGCCTTTATTAACCATTTACAAGTGCACATGACCCCTAAGATGACCTTGGCTGATTTGATGAGATGTAAGCAAAAAGATGATGAAAAGGTTACTAAATTCATTTCATGCTATCAATCACTTTATTCCCAAATCGATGTGCAAATTCCCAATCCTCACCTTTAAATAATGTTCATTGAGAACTTGCAAACTAAGATGCAAGATAATCTTGGAATGATGAAATTTCCTTCATTCACTTGAGTACCGCCCTTTGTGATTATCAAAACTTAGTTAGTAGTGGTGAAACAAAATCCACCTCTAGCCATCTTGAAAAGTCCGAATCTGTAAATCAAAACAATTACCAATCCTTTAGAAAATAGAATAAACATTTCCTTCAACTAAACCTCCCTCAATTGACTCAACATGTTTATGCCCAAGTTGCTGCTATAAGGAAGAAAAATCCTTTTGCATTTGTGGATCTGGCTAGCCAATTTACTCCCTTACCTAATACCCTTCATAACACACTGTCACACCTTTTAGAACATAAAATTATCACCTTACCTCCCGTCAGAGCACATGATCCTAATAAACTCTTCCCTGAACTTTAGATTGAATGCTTATTGCCATTATCACCAAAAAAATGGACACAACACAAAACATTGTAAGCATCTTAATCATCTTGTGCAAGACCTCATTGATTTCGGTCTACTTCCAATTGGAGGTGTTAATGATCAAGGAAAAAAGTCTGTTGCCCCTCCTAACAAAAACTTTCAAATATTTACCAACCCTATGCCAAAAAATGATGTTTCATTTGTCAAAGAAACTAAAAAGAATGATGTGATGAATGTTGACACGGATGATGACAACATTCCATATTGTTTAAAAAGATCCTATAGATACTAATGAACAAAGTCCTTTGGATGATATGATTGGATTGATTGAAATTCAACCTCATAAGGACCGAACTAAAAATCCTCTCGACATTGCTTTCTCCTCACAAGATATACTTTTAAACATGCACTCGATGGTCCTCTTTACATAGTCGGTCAAATCTATGATAAGCCCACCAATGGGATATTAATTGATCCTATCTATGGAGAGAATGTGATCACTGAGGAATTCTTACTTTTGCATGAACTCTATTAAGAAACATATGATAAACCAAAATCATGGATAAAGATGCATAATAGTTTCACTTTCCCTACGATGGGATCAATCACCCTTCCTTTAACTGTTGGACTGAAACAATTAGATGTCTCATTCTCCATCATCTTGATGTCAAACCAATTTTGTGTGAAGCTTGGTTATCCATGAATATGCTGCATGGAAGCCATCTTGTCGATTGTGCATAAATGCTTAAAGTTTCCCTTTGGTATTACTATGCATCATAGTGGCTTTAATCCTTTGTCAACCTGTGGGAAATTTTCCTTAGATTTCTTTTGGTTTGAGCCTTTGGACCCTATTAAACCTCGCGAGGACTTATTTTTCAAATCCTACCAAAATTTTAAAGCGAAGTGCATGGTGAAATTATCTCTTAAGAACATGTCTCCACCTATGATTGAGCCTTTTATCCTTGATGAAACTATGATTGAACCTAAAGACATTCCAAACAACCAAGACCAACCTTAGATCCTTTTCCTAACTCCTACAAAAGACCAAGATATAATGAAAACAATCCCGTCATGCCACCTAAGATAAAACAAGTATACAAAGCTAAAGAGAAAGTGGTTGAACAACCTTCCATGGTTCCTTCCATTCCTCCCCTTAGGGAAGAAAAGAAACCTATGGTTTATAAACCCGCTCCTACACAAACACAACTTGAAAGTCATACTAAAATAAATAGAAATGCTAGAGAGCATAAGCATATACTAGTGCTCTTTCTCAAAGGTTAAACAAAGAAACAAACAAAGAAAAAAAAAAATCCAAACTTGCCTAAAGCAATACAAAATGAGTCCCTCTTTTCCACAACAAAAATATCCTATACCACAACCACAACAAGAGCTAAATCCTTCTTTAAACATTATCATTCGACCTCCCATTATGATTAACTTGGATGACAATGATGAGGTTGCTAAAATTGAGGAGGAGGTGCATAATAAATTGAATACATTGTTTTCCTCTTCTATGAGCTTACATGATAATTCTCCTAAGAAGATTGTTAAACTTGGTAATGACCCTAGTTCCACACTTGCTATATATTGTCCCTTTGGCTAGTTGTCTACCTTTTATATACAATGAACATGATTGGGATCTGGATGACCTGATAATAGGTTGACTAACATGTTCCTTACTAGTCTTTTGCATTATTTTCTTTGTTTTCTTATATTTGATTGCATGTGTGTAATGTGATCCTCTGTATTGTTTTGTTTGATGTATCACTCTATTTTTGTGGCATTCCTCTATTTTTACTTACATTCTTCTCTATGTCGTTAATCTTTTACCCTTTTCATTTGTCTTGTGTTTTCCTTTTGGGGATGACACAAGGTGTTGAGACATTTAGGTCTCTTCCATGTTGACCTGAAAGGTTTTTCTTTGTTTTTTCTCTCTTTGTGTCATTCTTCTTGTTCCATGATTATAATGTTTTTTCTCTCTTTGTGTCATTCTTCTTGTTCCATGATTATTTGGTGAATGATGACAATTTCGAGCTCTATAAAAACATTGTAGCAAAGACATACTGATCTTGAATCCATGGATCCCTTGTGTGATTTTGTGGGAACAACCCTTTTTCATTGTTATTATTCTTTTACAATTCATGCTTCATTATGTAGTATTCTTCATTTGATGCATCTTTCGCTTTGTGGTGACATTGGGTGTAATGTCCCTCAAGAGCGTGATCTCTCTTAGCATATTATATTCCTCTTAGTGGCTTGATGTGATACATTGCATCCCCTAAGTAGTGAATCTTCTATTGTTCAATTGGTCCTCTCTTGGAGACATTAGGTATGATGTCCCCTAGGTTGAGACCTTACAGGAACTAAGAAAACTCCTTTGAATGTACCTTACACTATTTTTCATTTACAATAACTGTTACATGGCCACCTTGCATAACACACTTTTCTTGCCTATGGTGCCATCCTATTTGTTCATGAGTGTCAAGCATATGAATCTTTTCTTTCCTCTTAAAGATCGAAGTTCATTGTTGTGTGGAGCCTTATCAAATTTATCATGAGGTATAATTTTGGTATGGTTACCATATGGGAGTTGAACTTAGGCGTGACTTTCCCATAGCCACTTGCTTGTCTGTGTGAACACATACTGTTGCATGTGTATGCGTCTCACTAGGGACTCACCTAGTGGATACAAAATTCCACTAGCCCTTGTGAGCATGTGTTGGTTTGCATAGTGGAAATCACATTCCACTTGTAAACATTTCTTTTTGGAAAAAACAACCTAGATCTGATACACAATGTGTAAGACTAACAGTTGAAGCTTCAACCATATCTTCTTTTATTTTTGTTAAATTTACTTTTTTTTTGTCTTTGGAAGTGTATGCTTTTGCTTTGATGTTGATCCTTATATCATTTTCATGTTTCCTCTTGCTCCTATGTTGGTTTGTTGTAGGATCTTGATCCTGGGGTCTTGGCCATCTCCTTTGATCTTTGTCATCTTGTGTCATTCGCATTGGTACACTTTGACCCCTCTTGATGTGAGTTTGTCTACTTTAGTGTGAGTTTGAAGCAAGTTCATCCTCTCACTAAAGTGGGGGCTAAATTTAATGATGGAAAATGTATCCCTTTACATTTTCAAATTTATTTAGCCCCCTATTAAATTGAGCATAATGTTGATTTGATTTAGTGTTGTAATGTGTTTAACACATTCACATTAGGTATTTGACCCTTGTAAAATAAATGAACCTAGTTGTTCCTTATTTAGGGTGTTGTAAAGTGTACCTTTACACTTTAACACTAAATTAGGGCTTTAGTAATAAATTGGGCTTTTTTTTGCCTTATTTGGTCCTATTTTTCATCCACAAGCATTGATTAATGCATCTTTCTAAGATTAATCCCGACATCTACCAATATCCAATCATAATTCATGTGTTTTTGGATTGTATGGCCTAGATTTAGTGATCTGAGACTCATACACCATCTTGGACATATGGGTCCCACTGATATTTTGGGGCTTTGATCTAGATTTCACATCAATATAAGCATTTCTTGAAAAATGTGTCCCAAAGATTAGCCTAATGAGAATCATGTGCCACTTCTGGCATATGAGTCTTGTGTGGCTTACACCTAAATTAAATTCAAATTATTGGTGGGATTTTATTCTCCTAGATCTAATGTTGGCTTGTAGTGTTGTAATTTTGGGAAATTTGGCATAAACAAGTATAAATACAAGGTAATTTCACTCATTTTCACCTAGAAAGTTGAATAAGCATCCTTATAGAAAATTTGAGTTTACAAGATCATTCAAGAGAATTTAAGAGTTGATTATCAAGTATTTTAGAGCATTATTCAAGTATCAAGCATCATGTCAAAGTCATCATGCATCATGTTTTTTTTCAAGCTAACATTTGTGATGTAGGGTTTTATGATTCAAGCAAGAATTCAAGTCAAGATGTATATCATTCAAGAAAGATTCAAGATCCACATTCATGCTAGCCATCTCATACATGTTTAAAACACTTTATTTCTAAGGTTTGCTGAGTTGCAAAATATCATTTTGTTCATTCAACATTCCTCCTTTCTATTTCATTTCATTTCAAGGTTTCATTACCTAAACAGGGTTTGACCAAGGCAAAACCCTTTCTAATAACAAAAAAACAATTTCCCTCTCTTTGTGTGTGATTTTCATACCTAGGTTGAAGACACATTGAAGAGAAATATTGGAGAAAAGTTGTCACCTTGTTTACAAGATCACTAAAAGGCATCTACAAAGCAGAATTCAACATTTCAAATTCAAAAATTAGGTTAAGAAGACAGAGTAGAGATTGAAGAGAAGATTCAGATATTGTTCCTCCAAAAAAAACAAGTAGTACTAATACACCACTTCTAGCGTATGAGTCCCAACACAATCAAATTTTCATATTTAAGGAGTTCCAAACTTGTCACTGCCAAATTTGTGTTCCTACCAAAAAACCCTAATTTGGGACTAAATTGCCTGACTTGGCGTATGAGTCCCAGTGTGGATTAAATTTAATATTTTTAGAATTCCAGGTCTTCATTCAAGCCTCTACAAGTTTCCAAGTGCACCTTTGTACTTTTCCAATTAGTGTTATGTTTTACATTTATTTCTAGGTCATCTATTTAAGTCTTTCATATAATTAGGTTTGATTATTAGGTTTTACATGCTACTTGTCTTTCCAAGCCCTAGCTTTGTGGAAAACCCCCTTTTAGTCCTTAATCAAACCCTAGGATACCTTATTGCAAAATCTCTTTCCCCCTTTCTACCTTTGGATTGAGATATCCAAGGTTTCCTTGAATAAAACAATAGTGAAATAGGAACCCTATCCTTGCGCTCCATCTCCTAAAAGGCGAGGCACCCTATTTTCGTTGTTACAAACCCTTAAATAAAAAATTACCAGAGATGGATAGGAGTTCAAGCTATAGAAGTCTACTATTGAGTGGTGAGATATATGATAGATATAAATTGCCTAGTCAAGGCTTATATAATCTATTAGAAACAAGGCTAGGAACAACATACCAAATAGATTGTCATGAATAAAAAGTATAAGGCAATGTACATATTTTAAAAACTTAGAAAAATAAGTAAAAGACAAGAAGAAGATTTTATCATCAAAATAAAGGGGGGTAAATTATGAATGAATAATAGGATCCAAATATATAGATATCTCCTCTCAAGATAAATATGTATCCTCCAAATGTTGCTCAAAAGTCCCCAAACCCATGTAAAACAATGATGATCATGTGGATAAAGAACAAGAGTGTTTAAATTTTCCTTGATAACAACTAAAGAAGAATCAAGTCTCTCAAAGGGAAGGTGAATACAATCAATAGTGTCTCAAATCTAAAAGATTGCAATGTCTACCAAGTAATCATAACAAGTAACCATATCTTGAAGATAATGTATATCTTATTTTATTGAATCATAAGGAGTCATGGATGTAGCAACACAAGTATCATTAGAAGCAACAGGTGATGGAGGAGATGAGATCTCAATGCATGTTATCTGACTACATTGATCATCCCCAAATGATGGTATGCCCTCGCAAGATGTTGAAATAATAACACATGATGTAGTGATTAATTTTGGAGTGCATGAAGTTTCTACGGCATCTGAATATTTAATTTTTTCACATTCATCAAGATTCAAGTAATTTGAAAATCATATGATAGAAAAATATCAAGTGGTTTTGGAAAATCTACAACTAGAAAGGAAAAGAGTATTTGAATGTTTCTAAACAAAATGAAGTATTGGTAGAAGACCTAAAGGTCACACAAGAGTTATAAGGAAACACATTATTTGATCCAGTAAGAAATTTTACCAAATAAAGTTGTACATATAATGAGGCTAGTGGATATTAAAGAGTTGAGAAGTCAATAGTGGATGAAACTCTTATATAAATCATTTTTATTAGTAATCTATAATCAATCAAAAAAATTAAAAACCAAGAACACAAACTATTGAAGAGGAGATTAATTAGAGAAAATTTAAGTCCACATAAAATATATGTAGTAGTAACACCAAGGAGAAGAGGCAAATGGAGAATGTGTATATACTAAAAAGAAATAAATAAGATCATAATTAATTATATATTACCATTTCTAGGGGATGATTTGATAAACTATTTGAGTGGCATAAACTATTTTACCAAGACAGATTTGAAAATTAGTTATCGCTAGATCATAATAGAGGGAGGGAGAGAGAGAGGGAGAGAGAGAAGGGTAGGGAAAGAGGGAGATTGGAAGTGGTAGGGTGGGAGGAATAGAGTGAGGGATAGAAAGAGGGAAGAATGAAGATAGAGAGTGGTAGGTTGGGATAGATAGAGGGAGGGAGATAACCTAACACACACACAAAAAACACCTCTCTCCACATACCCTTCCGTCTCTCGCCAACTCTCTCTATACCTACCTCACCTACCCTACCTCTCTTGAGATGATATTTAATTTTTTTTATCATGCAATAATTTTTTCTAAATATTATTTTAATAAATTTTTATTGGCCCTAATTGTCATTTTTGTTACTCAATTTACCAAACTTATCATAATTTTGTAACTCAAATGACAATAAGGTATAGTGCTCCAATCTTATAAAAGATTTTCAATATAGTAATTGTAGGTTGGAAAACACTGGGTGTTACGAAACCTACAATCGACATACTATTGGAAAAACCTCTACATGTAACAACTCAATTAGTTAGTCACCCCTCAGGTCAATTTGATTAGTTTTATGTATCCCCAATCTATAACTCCTCCCTAGGCTCTCCACCCTTGAGCTTAGAAAAACCATAATCATATCACTCACAACCCACTGTGTTTTCTATCCCACAATTATTTTTTGGATTTATTTTTCCATCATATGAGGAAATTGAAATGACAATTTTACTCTAAGTAATAGTTGTGGTAAATTTTTATTGTACCTTTCATTGCATTCATACTCTCTAAATAAGAAAAGGTTTTAATTACAATAATTGCAGGTTGGAAAACACTGAGTGTTATGAAACCTACAACCCACATACTATTGTAAAATCCTTTACATGTAACAAACCAATTGGTTAGTCACCCATAGAGTTAATTTGATTAGTTTTATGTATCCCCCACATGAAACTCCTTCACAAACTCTTCACCCTTGAGCTTAGAACAAACACAACCATATAGCTCACAACCCACTATGTTTTCCAACCTGTGATTAATTTGGGCATTTATATTTTTATTATATGATGAAATTGAAATGCAATTTTTACTCTAACTAACAAATGTGCTAAATTTTGAAGGTGCCTTTCATTATATTCATACTCTCTAAATAATAGAAGGTTTTCATTGCACTATTTGTAGGTTGGAAAACATTGGGTTTTATGAAACCTATAACCCATATACTGTTGTAAAACCCTTTACACATAACAACCCAATTGATGCATATGAATTTGTGCAAGAAAAGAAAGTGGGAGATGATGCTATAACTAGAGTTGGACAAATAAATTCAAAGATTCTTGAACTTAATAAATTAATGGAATAAATACAATTGGAAATAGATGATGATAAGGAAAAGGAAAAATCAGATCTAAGTGCAGAAAAGCTTCAAGTAAGGGATCTTTTTGTCTTAAGGGTTGGTGAGGGAGCAACTGATCTAAAGCTTCAAGTAAAAGATATGAAAAAAAAAGTTACAAGATCATAAAAAGGAACAGTAAGGGGTGTTAACAAGTAAGAGCAATGTAGATGAGGGAATGTGTTATGATCAACTTGTTGATGATAAACGAGCCACCCCTTATTGACAAAAATACTCACCATTTCATTGTTCCACCTTCTTTACTCACTAGCCCTTTGATATCATTACATTTTTGAAGTACAACTTCAAACTTTAGAAAAAATATTTGGTATAGTAAAAGTGGCATTTCACTTTCTTCATATGATTGGAACAAAAAATGCTCAGATTATTTGCATTGTTGGAAAACACATTGTCCCCTGCCATTTATTTCCTTATGAAAAGTTTTTGTTTCGTACGCACCAAGAATGTAATGAATTCGACCTTCAAAATTTAGAACTCTTCGGTATAGTAAAAATCAAATTTCACTTTCTTCATATAATTGGAACAAAAAAAAGCTCACATTATTTTGAGTGTTGGAAAACACATTGTCCCTTGTTAATTTCTTATGAATTTTTTTTATTTTGTATGCACCAAGAATGTAATGAAGTCCACCTTAAAATTTTACAAAAACTCTTTAGTACAATAAAATGGCATTTCACTTTCTTCATCTGATTGGAACAAAAAAATGCTCACATTATTTGTAGTGCTAGAAAATATACTGTCCCTTGTTAGTTATTTCCTTATGAAAATTTTATGTTTTGTACGCACCAAAAATGTAATAAAGTCCACCTTCAAATTTTAGAACAACTCTTTGGTACTCTAAAAATGACATTTCACTTTCTTCATATGATTGGAACAAAAAAATACTCAAATTATTTGCAATGTTGGAAAACACACTATCCCCTGTCAATTATTTCCTTATGAAATTTTTTTGTTTCATATACACCAACAATGTAATGAAGTCCACCTTCAAATTTTAGAACTACTCTTTGGTACACTAAAATGGAATTTCACTTTTTTCATTTGATTGGAAAAAAAAAATGCTCACATTATTTGTAGTATTGGAAAAAACACTATCCCTAGGATCAATTATTTCCTTGAGAATTTTTTTGCTTCATACGCACCAATAATGTTGTAATACCTCTCATGTTGTTGATACTCTTTGGTACTCTTATGTGTTGGTTTGATACTTGGTTTGTGATTATTAGTTCACTGACTTGGTTGTGCGTGGATTCATAGTTTGGTTGGTTTGAAACACCTGACATTACTTATGATGTTTGATGATACATTATGTGGTGGTTATATTATCTGGTTATGCCATGGTTTTCCTTAATAATAGATGTGGTGATGTTGTGATTCTATGTTGCTATGGTTTCTGATATGTTTGTTAGTGAGTCTTGGTGAAAGGACAGAGTGGCATCACTCACTTGCGAGAGCCCTACTACCCTGCGATTAACTTTCATGGTATGTCCGTAATGGAGATTTATATGTTACTTGACGTTTGTTTGTATGCAGGGATTGCAGGAATAAAGTCTTGATTCCACCTGCTTTGACAAGACAGGGCAAGCATTAAATTAACCCAACGTGTATGATGTTGAAAAAGGGAGTTGATAAGGAAGTGTCCCCATCCCAAGTCTGTCACCTCGTTGTGAGTATTGCGGTGTCATGGTTTTGGCTTTGTTCTTGTCTCGGTATTGGTTGTTGCTGTTTATTTATTTTAATTATGGTTAGTTGTTATTTAATTTATTTTTACTTTAAATGCAATAAATTAATGATATTTTGTGGATATGATTAATTGTGAGTAATTGTAATTTTGAATTTAAATATTGTAAATTAAAAGTGTTTAATTAAAAGGTGTAAGTAATTAATTTAAATAAATAATGTTGGCGATAATTATAAATTGTAATTTTCAAAATATTAAAATTTGAAAATCAGAAGAGAATATCTTGTGAGGATAATATCATGTGAAAATAATGCATTTTTAATGAAATATGTGAGATAAGTGTGAGCTTTTAAAAGAAAGAAAAGGAACCAATGAATGTTTTAGATTTTTGAGAAAAAAAGAAGAGTTTTATTTATTTTATTGTGAGGAAGTTTTACACACAATATTTTTTGGTTTTTGTCAAAAAAAAGAAAAATATAGGTTTTTGTGCTTCTTTGTGAAAATTGTTTTGTAAGAAAAGAAGAAAGGATTGATTCAGAAGTTAGCTGAAGGAAGAAAATTGAGAAGCTGCAGAGGGGATTCTACTTTTGAAAAGGAAGAAGGCTATTGTGTTGGATTCATTTTTGAATGAAGGACTCCAAGTTCTTTTAATTTAATTTAATTTTTTTGTTTATTGTTCTGTAAACAAAATCTTGTCTACCAAGTTTGAAAATCAATTTCTCTATTTTTGAAAAAGGGTTTTGTGATAGAAATTTGTTTGTAATAAACCCTTGAATCTTCTATAGGAAACTATAGTGAAATCTTCTAAAAATTTTCTATAAAATTTAGTTGTGAAATTATTGTGTTGATAAGAAAATCATTTTTTTTATGAGTTAAATGTATATTCCCTTATTTATTATGAGTTTGATTAAAAAAAATAGATTATTTATATTATTTGTTTGAATATCTTGATAAATATATATATTTAAATAGAAATAAATATATACATATATATATATATATATATTTAAAAATAAATAAATATATACCTATATATATTTACATATATATATATAATATTCTATTCTTTTTATTTTTTTTAAAAATAGATATATGCGTGCAGGGTTTTGACCTGTGCATCGAATAAAATATATTTATATAAAAAAAGTTTTTCGAATTTCAGGTTGTTGGAAACAAATTTAAAAAAAAATATGGGGAAGGAAGTGGTCAGCAGTTGCCATACCACCCCCACTCTCATGGAGTTGTATGCAGCGACCATGGCTGCGCACAACAACGCTGGGGACTGCGTACCTCCCTACAGTACTGTGGGGGTTGCGGCCTCCCCTATGGGAGGTATGTAGTACTCTTGCATTGGTGGTGTTTGATAAAAGATTTATATTCAATTTTTTTATTTAATATTAAATTTTATTTTATTTTTTTATATTTAAATTTGATTTGTATGGTATACATATTATATATAAACATATGTATATATATATGTATATGTATATGTATATGTGTGTGTGTGTGTATAAATAAATATATATCTGTGGTTAAATCTAAGTGAATTATTCTGTTAATTTTTATAATATGATTTAAAAGCATGATTTTTAATATATGTTTTATTTTATATATACATATATATGTATGTACGCATAAAAGCGTATATATGTATATATATTTAAATATATAAAGGATTTTATATGCTATGATTATGAATTAATTAGATAATTTCATAAGTTGCAATGTTATAGTGTAATCGAGGAAATTAGAAATAAACTATGCAATGTTATAGTGTAATCGAGGAAATTAGAAATAAACTATGTGCTTTGAATTAAATTGAATATTCTCGAGTAGGTAATTTATTTATTTGGTGAAATTATTGTGTTTTGAAATGTGTTGGATTTTATGTTTTGGGTTCTAGAGAGAGTGGCTCTAAGTGGGGGT
The DNA here is from genome assembly GCA_007258455.2 of Sequoia sempervirens. Classification (NCBI taxonomy): domain Eukaryota; kingdom Viridiplantae; phylum Streptophyta; class Pinopsida; order Cupressales; family Cupressaceae; genus Sequoia; species Sequoia sempervirens. The sequence continues at coordinate 150,402,736 of VDFB02086081.1, read as the reverse complement.
TGATTCACAAAGGGGTTGTCAGGGTAATCCACATAGAGTTCGAGTAATAAGTGATAACCTAAGTAATTAATTAGGGGGTGGGTAGCTAAACATAAATCAAGATAATTATGGATGTCTCGCCCGCCTGTTAGTGCTATCATAGACTAAAGGTGGGCCAAGAAGGCCATGGTTGGAATGATCATTGCCTCGTCCTCATGAGAGGTTAATGATTCCGCATGAGTAACCCTATGGAGTGGCACCTTGAGATAGATAGTTAGGATAACCATAAATGGAGGCGGCACCTGTGATAGGTTTTTTGGATAATCCATGTATAGATGGAGGCGGCACCTTGAGACAGGATGTCTAGATAATCCATGTAAGGCCATGTGATGACACTCTCCTCTAGCATTGCTTTTGAGATGTTTTTATTGAAATCCTTTGGAAGTGGTCTATTGGTATTATGTCTTGAGTTTTATTGATGATATGTTTTGTGACTTATTGTTGTAATATGTTGGAAGTGGTCTATTGTTATGTTTTGGTGATTTATCATTGTTTAGTTTTGTGAGTGGTCTTTTGATATTATGTTATCTTGTTTGGAGTTAGTCTTGTGTTACTGTTTGGATGTGCTTAGTCAGGGATCCTTCCTTGTTTACTCCCAACACAGGGGGTGGTTGGTTGGAATGGGCTACGCACCCCGTTGGGTCCCCTTGCATGCAATTGTACCATTCAGTGCAAAGTTTTGCAGATGTTGTTGATCCAAGATTCATATGTTACCAGATATATATTTGTACTACAGATGTATTTTATATATTGATGTATCACTCCCACGTGCATTGGGAAGACTCATGATGTAATTTTGTATATGTATCCATTAGATTGTACTAGAACACTAATGTAATACTTGAACACACTCTCTAATTTGTCCTTGTACTATAATTGTATATATTGTTAATGTTATGTTGTATATGTGGAAATATGTACTTTATATTTCCATGTTTAATTAATTGTAAATGCTATATGGTTTATCTTGTCACATTGTTTATCATTTATTAATGTTTTGAAATTGATGTTAAGTGAATGAATGAGTTAGTTATGTAATGTCACATTGTGTACCCAAAAGGACTTAGGTGTTTAATTTGTAATCTTTTATATCTAATGTATACAATAATTTATGCACTTTAATTATTTTTAAAAAAAATTGTACCATAAATGCTAGAAGTATTAGTTTTCTTTTGGGTTGCGTGGCGGGGCATTACAAATGTAATGAATTCCACCTTCAAATTTTAGAACAAATTTTTGGTACATTAAAAATGACATTTCACTTTCTTCATCTGATTGGAACAAAAAAATTGCTCATATTATTTGTAGTGTTGGAAAACACACTATACCATGTCAGTTATTTTCTTATGAAACCACTTAGAAAAGGATGTAAAAGATAAGAAGAAGATTTTATCATAAAAAGAAAATGAGTTTAATACTCTAAGTAATAGTTGTGGTAAATTTTGAAATTTCCTTTCATTGCATTCATACTCTCTAAATAAGAAAAAGTTTTCATTACAACAATTGTAGGTTGGACATTGGGAGTTATGAAACGTGCAACCCACATATTATTGTAAAACCCTCTACACGTAACAATAATTAGTTTTATGTATCCCTGACCCTACATAGATCTGTCTCTTTACCTACCTATCTCTATTTTGTTCACCTTTCCTCTCTCTACTTACCTCTCCCTATCTCCTTCATTCCCTCTCTCTCTCTCTCCCTCCCCACACAACCAAAGTGAATGAGATAGATAATGTATTCATTGAAGATATTCTTCCTACTCTTTATAATTGATGAAGGAACATGTGAACTATGTGCAATGGAAAAATGGCAATGCATAAGTGGATAAATTCAAGAGGTTTTCGAGTAATGGATAATAAAAGATAGGGAGTGGTAAGATTGGAAGGATAGAAGGAACAATATACAAAAATCAAATATTACATAGGGATTTTTTGGTGGATGCAATCCTCTTGAAAAATATTTTCCTAGCCTTTGTTTGGTGGAATCATCCTCTCCAAATATACATAAATCACTTCGGTTTTCTTCTTTTCACGTGTTTTTAAGAAAATTCCTTTTTCATTTCATACATTCTAGTACCTGTTGCCTCTAGTTCTACACTTGCATTTTAACATTGCACCTAGTGCACATGCTCCTTTCTCAACTTCTCAAGAGTAGGAATAATCTCTTAAGTCAATAAATTATCTATTATCATTCTTATAAACCATTTCTCACAACCCCTCTCCATCATGCCAACCCAAAAACATTATCTGTATTCCTCCTCCATCCTATAAATCCATTTTGGGTGCCTATTTTCCATAATCCACCATCACATCTCCCCCTCTTACTAAGTCCACTTTTGGTCCTTCTATCCCTCCCACCCTACCTACTCTTCATACTTCTGAGAATTTGATGAAGGAGCATGTACACTATGTGCAATGGGAAAATGGAAATGTGGAACTAGAGGTAGAAGGTACCATAAAGTATGAAATGAAAAAGGAATCTACTCTAAAAACACTTAAAAATGAGTAAACCAAAGTGAATAGATAGATAATGTATTGATTGAAGAGATTCTTCCTATTCTTGAGAATTTGAGGAAGGCTTGTGTGCAGTATGTGCAATGGGAAATGGTAATGCAAAATTGGATAAAGTCAAGAGGTTTTGTAAATTGCATATGAATTTGTGCAAGAAAAGACAGTTAGAGATGATGCTATAAATGGAGTTGAACAAATGAAGTCAAAAATTCTTGAACTTAATAATTCCATGGAACAAATACAATTGGAAATATATGATAAGGAAAAGGAATAATCAACCCTTATCTAAAAAGGTAGACAAGTCTTGTAAATAACATATAATGATGTATGCCTATGTGAATTTTTATCTACAATCCTAAACTTATTTGACTTTATTGTATATATGTTATGCTTTTAATGTCATATAATGATGTATGTCTATGTGGATTTTTAGTTAACACATTTTTTTACCAATGTGTTCCATATTTGTATTATAAATGATTAATTGAATAAATTCAATAATGAGCTGATGAAAAGTCTATAAATGATTACGATTATCCATATTTCCACTATAATTGATTAATTAAATAATTGAAAAAGGATCAATTTTACCATGTAATTGATGTAATAATTGTAATTAATCATTCATAATTTTCCTCAAATGTGTTTATAAGGTATGTGGATGACAGTTTGAAATATTCAAATGCCTTATAGAAGCCGTAGACATGTAAAATTGACCTAACAACTATCACACACTGTAATAACCCTCCTATTTGCTAGTTGGACTCATTATTTTCTATGCTTTGATTTGATACTTTTATACTGTGATGGTACTATATTATTGTTTGGTTTGGTTGTTTGGTTAGTAGACTATTTGGTGATTATGCTTATACATTTGAGGACATGGATTTTTCTTATGATATTGTGGTTTGGTGATGTTAGTTGATTTCAAAAATATATTATGATGCAGTGATTTACTAAATTATGTTATGATATGATCTGTTAGTTTAGAAATGCTATATCATCATGTATATTATAATTGTTAGAATAGATGTGATGAAAGGACAGTGTAGCATCACTCGTTCACGATTGCCCTGCTACGCTACAATTCCTTCTCACAATGTAATGCTTTAATTTTATATATGTATGCACATGTACATGACCTGGTTTGTATGTAGGGATTGCAGGTATAGAGTCTTGATTCCACCTACTTCGATAGGGTAGGGTGAGCATCAAATGACCCAATGGTATGATGTTGAAACAGAGATGACAAGGAAGTCACCCCATCCCATGTCAAACCATCTTGATTGAATGGTATTATGCATTCTTGTAATTGTCATTTCTGTGTTTTATTACTGTGTTTTGTGTAGTGTCTTGTTCATATGTATTTTACGTCAGTATTTTATACATTGTGATCTATTTAATTAAGTGGTGGTAACAAATATTTATTATAGTGTTAGATTAATTTGTATTTAAATAATATATTTTAAAAGTCATGTGTTTTAGTTAAATGCTAATTAAATATTAAATTGTGTTTTGTTAATTTAATTAAATTATCTTGTTGAGGATAATTTTTTAAATAAATTATTTAAATAAATGAAATTATGTGCATTGCAAGTAAAGCTTGTAAAATCAGAATTAAAACAAAAAGTATTGTGGAATGGAAAAATAAATAAATAAAAGAACAAAAAAGATAAAAAGGACGAATGAGAATTAAGTGTTGACTGAAAAGCTTGATTTAAAATAAATAATTTCTTTTATTTTGAATTTTTAGAGCTTTTAGAAAATAAAGGCAATATCTTTTATTTAATTGAAAATTTGTGAGTTTTTCATACACATAAAGATTTAGACAGAAGTAGGAAAAACAAAAAAATAAAATAATGGCTTTGAATGTGGGGATCTTCTGAAGTTTTCTGGAAAGGGATTTGTCATTTTATTTCTTCATGTTTCTGTAAAGTATTTTTTGAGTAGAAGATTAGATTTGAATTTGAGCACAGTATTCTGGAGAGGAGATTCTAAAGAAGGAACAAGAGCACTGCAAAGAGGCTATCGGGATCAAGTGAAACTTCGTCAAAAACTTCAATAGCACAAGACTACAGCTTCCAATTTCTTGTCCTTAAATTGTTGATTCAAAGAAGAGTAAAAATAGTTAAATATGATATATATGAGGAAAGAAACGATATGAGACTTTAAAAAAAAAAAACTCTTTCAAGAAATAACTAAAAACAATATTCATTCTATGACAATACTCAACCTGTCTATGATTTGATTTGAAGAGAACATCGTACTTTTCCTCTAAACAAATAAATGTTAGTTATATACTCATATATATATATATATATATATACATATTTAAATATACTATGCCTACATTTGTATGTTAACCAGTCCTCCTACATAAGTTGGTTTTGAAATATATATATATATATAATATAAAATACATATTTTTATAAGTTTATTTATTTGTTTGTTACTGTTTTTTTTTTAAATGATATTCAAAATTTTGTTTTCCATGCCGAACCAGTGTCAGGTCAAAAATTTTCATGCAAGTACAGGTTTATTTGTTATTAAATAGAAGTTTGTTTTTGGTTGTTATTAAAAAAAATGAAATAAACAAAATATATAAAAAAAATTATATATTAAAAAAGGTTGTTTGGGTGAAGGGAGGGATGGCACAGCTGTACCCCTCCCCTCTCCCCCTTCACCAGTCATAAGACTGGTACAACAGTCACATGGACTAACGTGCGCAGTCCTATGGACTACGACAATACCCATATGGGGGTCGCAGTGCTTATTACATTTGTTGTTGTTTTTTTATTATTTAAATGTGTTTATATATATATGTATATATGTATATGTATATATATACATTGTTTTATATAAATATATTTTTTGTATTATTAAAATTAGTTGCATGATAAATTTATATATATATAAAATATATCTATCTATATATAATATATATATAGGCATATATATATTTATTTATAAAAAAAAGAAAATAAATAAGTATAGTGATATATATTGTTTCATGTTTGTAATTTGACATCTTGATTGTGATGGTTTGTGATTTGAGAAATTAATCTCATTGGTCAATTATGAATGAATTATATTTAAATTGTGCAATTTAGTTAATTAATTTTATTATTTTTCTTTATTTCTATTTGATTGTTTTAGTGTATTGATGTGGGATCCCTATTGTGTTATGAACCCAATTGTTGGAGTTGTGAACTCTAGTTCTAGAGGCATATTCTTAACTTTGAATGTTTACTCTCGTATTATGTGCTTGGGAGGTTGTATGATTTTAGCATTATTGTTTTAGAAGGGTTGTACGAGATTGTTGAGATTTTTATTATTAGTTATTGTGAGATGGGTAGTGCCTCACATGTCTTGGTTTGAGTTATATGCTTATTCATTGTGGTACATCCCTTGCCTTATTTGGTTTGTTTTAAGGGTCTTAGGGAGAGTGGCTCTTCGTGGGGGTTGATTCCTCGAAAGGAGGAAGAGCTTAGGATAACCCACATAAGAGTAGTTTAACAAGTGAAAACCTAAAAATAGAATTTAAGGGGATGGGTAGTGTAACGCCCCACTAAGAGACCTGATGGATTAATGCAAAAGACCTTCAACAACATGCCAATAATTTTTTTTTTAAAGAAACTAAAGTAACACTAACTAATGCAACTCAACAAATTAATATGGATGACATCATTACATTAACATTATATCATAATCACATTATGACCTAAAAGTAACATTAATCATAGCCCATTTACACACCTATCCACCATGGTCCCCTAACGTCGCTACTATGATACACCTACATCAACTAAGCCTATAGAAATAAATTTGATACACTAAAACATATACAGTCAATTCTTTCAATGTAAATTAAATCTCATACATCAAATTATATATAATAACATAAATTAATTATAAATAACCTCATCTAACACTATGCCAATACGATCATAATTTAATCAATGTCATAAAACTAGTACATAAAAATATATCACATCTACTACTAAATTAAGTTCATATGCATCTTAAATATAAAATATCTATGTTAACCTTTTTATTACAGAACAAACAACAATAAATATATCTTCATGGCTACATCAACTTATTTACAATTTTCTTACAAGAATGCTACAACATACAAGATATATTCATCTAAGAGGAATATATATATATTACATAGGTATATATATATATTACATAGGTATATATATATATATTTATAGGTATATATATATTCATCTAAGAGGAATTGCAATGTTTTTTTAGTTTTATTAAACATAGGTTTTTCACCAAAAATCAAGCTCTTTATTTTGCACATGTGGAAAAAAAGTAGATTATCAAAAATAAATTTGAAAAATATGAGTGCACCAGATATTGAAGTCCTTGATCTAACAAAAAAAAAAGAATTTCGATACATACAAAAAAGTTACGTGTTATACGATTGCGCTATGTTTGAATTGTAATTGGTTTGACTTCAAAATTTGATTAAAGAAAAAATATTCAATAAAAAGCTATCTAACCAAGTGGAAGCACTAGATATCGGAGTTACAAATCTAAATTTGAAAGAATTAGAATTTTATCCTTCATGAAAAAAAAGTTATGCGTTATATGATGAGCGCCACTTTTTAAAAATGTTGTTTTCTAAAAAAACTAGTTTTCGAGGGAGATGGAAAAAAAAGTGCAATTTGATTCCTAAATTTTTGAAAAAAATATATTTAGAATCTATAGAAAAAATTTCACGAAACTCTAGTTTGCATAATCTTCAAATTCCTCACGATTTAGCCGCTATAGGTGCCCGAAAGTGAAGATTTATTTAAAAAATAATAATTTTAGTGTCCAGTTTGGCCAAAAATTGTAAACCACTATTGTGTGATCACCCCTTCATAAATTTGATTGACTAATGCAGTCCAGACGACGTGGGGAATGGTGTGATGGGATGCAGGTGTTTGTTTGGGGTTAAAAAGTTGTTTGATGGTGTAATTGAATCATTCTCTTCGATGGAATTAATGGAGTCTCCTATCAGTCTATCATCTGGTAGGAAACTCTGAGCATTTTATGGGTGCATATGACATGGACGTCTGAAGTTTTTGTTTAAGGTGTAGGATGAATTGGTTCTTGGAGTGGCAGAAATTCTGCTTGGCGAGGAGTTTATGTGTTCATCTAAGCGTTGGAGGACCAATGTAAACATTGCTACTAGGTTTCTCGCCTAGCTCTTGGACCTGGAAGTGCCACGAGCTATGGATCTACTAATTGTGAAGAAGCCAGTGTGGGAGAATCTTCTAGAGGGTTCCATGGATGTGTTAATTGTTGCAGTTTTGGGAGTTGGGGTGTCACATCCACAAGATATATAGAGGGCTCTGGTTCCAGGGGAGAGGGTGGAGATATATCCATTTATCATGGATATTGTTGGTGAAGAGCTTAGGTGCCACCATGAGTAGGCGAGATGCAGATTCATTTTCCTAAAACACTTCTTGTTTCTAGAACCATTGGGTGGGGTGGACTGGCGTTGTCTCTTTCGGTACTTCTTGATTGCAGATGGTGTGTTGTGGGTTGATTGCAGATGGTGTGTTGTGGGTCGATTGATGTGCAGATTTTTGTGTTAATGTTAAATGTTTTTTTGTATAAATATGAATGGGTTTTTTTGGTGGTGGGGATAAGGATGGTCTCGGTTGCAGGGTTGACGCGTTTGGCTCAATGTATGATGAGTTGGTCTAGCTTCTAGGTGGTATGGGGTTTGAATTCCTAGACAGTTACAGTGCTGAATGTAAATCTTTTTTCAAATGAATTAATATTAAATATTTACGAATCAAAAAATAAATAATTATATCATATAAATAATAGATTATATGTATTAATTTTTTTCAATTTCAATTTTTTTATTTTAATAATTATTATATTATAATATATATGTAATATAAAAATAATTATTTTATATATAATAATATTATTATTTAATTTTTTAAAATATATAAATACATAATAATAAGTTTTTAAAAAATATAATTATTTTTCAAATAATAATATTACTAATTATATATATAGAATTAAATAAATCAATAAATCATGCATTGACTTTTTACTAAATTTCATTTAATTTTTAATTTTTAAAGTTTGATTTTACTTGTAAAAAGTTAAAATTTTAGTTTTTGCAATTTATTTTATTTTATTTTTAATATTTTATTAAAGTATAGCTTTAATTTTTTCAATTTAATTTATTGAAGAATTTAACTATATTTACATTAAAATTTATAATAATTTTATATTTGTTGAATCTATCTTTCATTTAATATTAGGGTTGTTTGTAATTTATTCATTATATTTTTTGGTACATATTTTATTAATATTTCAATTTTAATAAACTAAAAAATAATTTTACTTAATGATTTGATATTTACATGATCCATATTGACTATACAATTAAATTGATTTGATTGTGTACAAGTTTTTCCATCAACATTTCAGATCACACTTTGTGATCCATCATCAAGATAAAGAGATGAAGGAGATGAAAAGTGGTAAGTTGCAGACCTAGACCATCTTTAAGAAGGGTTGAGAGGGAGAGGGGTTGGCACAATATACAAGGAGACTCTAAAAAATGCATAAATAAAACAAATAATGGAAAATTAAATAAAGAGAATATAATAAATGCATACTCAAGAGAAGAGTGAGAAAGACAAATGAAACAAGAACATGAATAAAGAAAACAAAGCATAAGGATAAAGATATGAAACCATTAAATAGACATAGAAGAATCATTATGATAACTATCTCTTTCCATATCATCAAATTTTGTAAGACTCCACTTTTTTTAAGCACTAGCCATCAAGGAGACTTGGTCTTCATGTTGGTTGTCAAACTTTGGACCTCACCTTTTTGTTGGTCATTCATTATTTGGACCTAGTTACCACTTCTTTACTTTGGATTCAAATCAACTCATAAATCAATAAATTTAGCTATAAACATCTCTAATGTCTTCCTAATCCTATTCATGTTAAAAAAATCACTTTATCAGGTATAATTTGCATCCTGTCAATTTGATTATAAATGCAATACTTTCAATTTGTACCACATTTGCAAAGAAACATTTTAGGTATAAGCTAGAAAACCCTCACATGTACCCTAATCATATTGTCTAAAATCAACCCATTTGGTCACAATTATTCATTATCTCATCTATCAAGTGAACCCATTTCATGATCCCATGTCCCTAGTTTATTTCAAATCTTACATTTGTTAGGAAAAGGTGTGTTGTACACCTTTCATAATGTGGGTATGTGCAGGATCATGATGGGCCAAAAAGTGGCAATATGATGGGTATGTGGCTGATGATTATTTTTTTACCCAAAATTGATGAAACAAAAAGAGTTTTTAAAGAATATTCTCAACTTTCCAGCAATATAAATTATGCTTTTCTTTGAATTTAATAAGTAATTATTATTCATTTTTTATTCGAATTATGACTAAAGTCCTAATTGATAGGCTGATTGAAAAATATCTATAACTTTCAAACGGTTTCACATGTTTTGAATCCAAAACATGCATCACATTCTATGCTACACATACTATAGGATTAAAAAAAGAAAAATTGAATTTCATGTAGTTTTGACCAAGTTAAGGTGATCAGACATACGAGTTTTTTATTATTTTAAAAATTGTAATAAAAAATTCATAATTAATTATTTACTTGGAAAAAAATTACAAAAAAACATGCATCACATCAGGACATGAGTCCTCTACTTATATATAAAATCTCATAAAAAAATATTATCATTTTATTGTGGTTAGGGTGGTTAGACAGACACCTACTTATTTTTTCCCTGAAATTTAAGTACTATTGCATTTAAATTTCAAATTTTCACCAAATAGATTTCCTTTTTTTTCAAACAAACCTAGTAGTTTAGAAACTACATTCAATTTGGTACAGATTCTATTCTTACATATTTTTGAAATAATATAGATAACTTATTCCAATTTTTATGTCAAGCTGCCTAACTCTGATTTTTCTAATTTTTTTGCCACTTAAGGGCTTGTTTTTTCCATGATTGATCCTGCACATACCCATCTTTATAATGTAATTATTGATTCATTATGCGTGTGGTGCACCTAGGTGACCTAGAAGTACGTGCATCACTAGGAGTTAATATTTTTGGGGCCACTTTATGTTGTATGTAACATTGTGACATAGGTTAAGTTGTAAAATGTAATTATTTAATATTGGGGAAAATAATTTAAATTAAATACCTATTATTAAATGTGGGGAAATGGTTTTGTAATCTCATGGTTTTAGTCACATGGTTTTATGTAATACCACATGGTGGTTTTGTGGGAGCTTGATTCTATAGAAGCAACCACAAGGGTAGTTGTTTAGGTTGGTCAATTTTCAGGTTAGCTCTTGGTAGTATTTGTGAGGGCTTGAAGCATGGCATGGGATGTGTGGTTACATGTTTGTTTACATGGATTGTTTGGATAGGACTTGATTCTTGAATGGTGTTCATGGAGACTCTGAAGATGTATTGTAATCTTTATTGTTGAATAATATATGAGATATGGATGCTTTTGGAGGCAGGGTTTTTCCCTCTTGAGGGTTTTCCTAGGGTATATCGTATGTCATCTTTGATGGGTATGTTGTTTATTCTCTTGCATATGGATTCTGAGTACTTAATTGCATAGATTTCTCTTTTGGGTTATGTGGAAATTGTCATTAGATGGCTGGAAGTTTCCTTTCATTTGGTATTAGAGCCATGGTTGTGGTTGTATAACCCTAAGTTGAGAAAAATCTTGTTTGAGTTTAAATCTATACATTGCATGAGAGAATCAAAGACATGGCAACATATGAGGATTTTGTAGGTTTTTTATTGCAGATCTAAGGGTTTTTTGTTTACTGTTATGACAGGTTGTTTGCAGATTTGGGGTGTGAAAAATATTGGGTCAAAAGGGCTTGTTGGTTATGCATTCAAATGAGGGTTTTGTGGGGGAAATTTTGTAAATGACCTCCTAGGACAAAATGGACCTCATGGTTGGATTTAGGTTGGCCAAGAGATGAAGATTGATATAAAATTTGACATATTTCTATGACTGTGAAAAAAATTGAAAAAATTTGCCTCCTACCCCTGTTTGCTCGTACAGTCATCAATTTTGGTTTGCAGAAAAATAAAAATAAAAAAATATGATATTCTCGTTGGTTGAAAATTTTACCCTACAAAAATAAATTAAAAAATAAAATATCGGTAAAATGCCGATAGAAAAAGTTTTTATTGATTTTTTTATTTAATAATAATATGTGGGGGGACCCCCATTGCATACTCCCCTACTAGATGTGCTAGTCATTTCATCATCTGAAAGGTATCTAGCAAGACCAAGCAATTTTTGAAATCATTAGTGATCAAGAGAAATTATTATCAAATCAAGAGTAGTCAATAGCAGGTTTATTGTAGCAATTCAATAACAAAGCAACATTCAAGTTTTATGTCATTTTGTTCATGTTTATGCTATCATTTTATTTTTAAGGACTACCCCTTGTAGGTCTTTCAAGAAAATAAAACCAAATAACAATCAAGCCTTGAGGTGATGTGCATGAATTCAGTCCTTTAAGGAAATCAGATTTGAATGGTGAGTTGCGGTCCATTGTTGATTCATCATTCATTTGTCATTTAGTCTCTACCCTCAAAATGATAAGCTCTTTTTCAACTTTGTCATTATGGAGGTGGAAACACCAACACGTGGTTTGACCGAGGCAAGCCCCTATATGGCACAACCCTTCCTTTCTTTTTGAATGTGTAGGTTACATATCTAAAGAAGTTTAGAGGAAGATTAAGGATCATTTATTCATTGTTGCATTCAAACCCTAAAACTTTTTCTTTTTTTTTAATAAAAAGAGGGTAAAAACTTTATTGAATCATAACAACAATACAAAGTCCAAAGAAATAAACCCACAAGGGTCCCAACAAAACAAGAATTAATTCACACCCAAGAAGCACCTCATATCCTCAACAACCCACTCCTCAAGAATAGGGGCCATGTCAGTAGGAAGATTTCCCCAACCATCCACATACCAAGAATCAGGCCTCTCTATCGCCCATCTAGCTAGTCCATCAACCACCCTATTCCACTCCCGCAGAATGTGGTGGAAAACAATGAACTCCAGAGTAGAGCACATAGAAATAATCTACTTGACAACCATACCTAGCTACCAATTCACATCCTCCAACTGTCGCTTATGCAACATATCAATAACCACCTGAGAATCAGACTCACAAACAATTCATTGCCACCCAAGGCCAACCGCACACTCAATCACCATAAGAATGGCACTAGCCTCCATAAGATTATTGGTATGCAAGCCATGATACATAGAAAAGAAAAACACCACCACTCCCAGGTTGTCTCCACCAATACCACCAACTCTAGCATGCCCAGGATTACCCCTAGATGACCCATCTGTATTGATTTTTAGCTCCCCCAGAGCAGGTGAACACCAAAAGCCGTCAAAAGCCACCCTCTCACACCCACGCCTACGATGCATACTGCTCAAATTTCTCCTATCCCCTACAACAAGACCCAAGGAATTAACAACACCCAAGTCCCCAGGATCAACTGGCACAGACAAATCACTCTTTGCAGACAAAGTCTCCTGCAAAGCCCCAAGAATTCGCCTCCAAAGTTGCTCCAAGATCAAATTTTTATCCAAGAAAATTCGTCTGTTGCGCTCCAACCAAACTTGCCAAACAATCAAACTAGGGCCAATGCTCCAAGCAATTTTAAGAAAAGAGGTTTTGGCAGGAGATGATCCATGTCTCCTCCAAAAATCATCCAAAGCAAAGACATGGCAACACGGTAAGCTCTAGAGATTCCATCAGTGATGCCAGATAGAAGAAAGGAATAGTGAAAAAAGAGATGCAAGAAGCATTCTTCATGCTAACCACACAAAACACACATGGAGGGGCCCTCGAACCCCCGCTTCCAAATATTGTCCCAAGTAAGACACTTACCTTGGAAAACGAGCCAAGAGAAAAAATTACACTTAGGCCAAGCAAATTTATTCCAAACATGCTTCCACCAAGAAACCTCAGAGCTCCCAAAGATCTATTTATCCAAAACCTGATAACCAGAGGCAATCAAAAATTTGCCTCACAAATCTAAACCCCAAGCAAGCACATCTCTCCTAGAAAGAGAGTTGCAGGCACGATCCGATAGAATCTTAGCAAGCACTTGATGATCCTCCATCACCCCCCCAGGAGGCCAATCCAGAGGGTCCTTCCACCTAGCCACAGTAATGTGACTCAAATATTGTTGAGATTTGAAGTCAGCCACATGACACCAGCCCGCCTCCTCAAAAATCTAGCACAATTCTTCAAGGTAGGGATGAGATGACAAAATAGGGGGATGTCCATCCCAGGAGTCATGCCAGAAGAGAGCTTCTCGACCCCCATTACAATTCCAAAAAAGTCCCTGTTTAACAAGCTTGGCACCCCATTTGAGGGTACTCCAGATCATAGAACCTTTCCCCTCCATATTGAATCTTGCAACCTCCATGCTTTCCATTGCACCCAAATATTTGAGGGTAAGAATTTTATCCCACCACATATGTTGTTGTGAACACCAACGCCAGTATAGCTTAGCAGCCAAGGCCTGCCCATTCAAATCAGTCCATCGTAGACCAAGACCCCCCTCTTGCTTCGGCCTACAGACACATCCCATTTCACCAAGCTCCACTTTCTATGAAGAAGGTTTCCAGACCACATAAACTAATGAGACAGTCTCTCAAAATCTTTAATAAATCTTGATGGAGCAGAAAGAACAAAGCACCTATAAAGAGGGAGAGCCTGGACCACCGAGTGTAGAAGAGTCACTCTTCCAGCTAAAGAAAGCCACCTACAAGTCCTATGGCTGACCAATCTTCGAAACTTGTCAAGAGTCTCTTGCCAAAACCTTTTAGGGAGAGAACAAATGGCAAGAGGGATTCCAAGATAGAGAAAAGGAAGTGAACCGATCTGGAAACAAAGAATACATGCTATTCTCCTTTGGATAACCTTAGGAGTATGGAAGAAGTAGATGAAAGAGTTCCCCTCATTAATGCATTGCCCAGAGGCCGCCAAGTAGCTGTCCAAAACACTGTGCCAGTTCAAAGCCTCCTCAACCTTCACCCTACCCATCAAGGTAGTATCATCTACAAAATGGAGATGAGACTGAGGGGGAAGATCATTTCCCCAATTCCAACCCTGAATCAAGCCACCAGCTACCTAAGCACGAATAAGCCTTCCCAATCCTTCCACAGGTAGGATGAATAAGTAGGGAGACAAAGGATCTCCTTGTCTGAGGCATATAGAAGTACCAAACAACTCTGTGGTCTCACCATTGATAAGCACTGAGAAGGAGGAAGAAGTAACACAACTCCTGACCCATTTAATCCAACCACTAGCAAAGCCAAAAGCTCCAAGAATCTTAAACAAAAAGTTCCATTTAACGCGATCAAATGCTTTAGCCATGTCCAGCTTGATAAACATAGATTTTTCTTTTGAGGATTCCATAGAATGGATGGTCTCAGCTACAATCACAACACCATCCATGATCTGTTTGCTAGCAACAAAACCCCCCTGCTCCTTAGAGATTAACCCACCAAGCCAAGGTTTCAGCCTTTCAGCAATCAACATAGTAATAATCTTATAAACAACATTACATAATGTAATAGGCCGAAAAAGATCCAAAGAATTAGCTCCCTCCTTCTTTGGAATGAGAGCTAAAAAACATCTGTTTATTCATGAATGATTCCTTAACAACCTCTAAGAGGTCCAACTTAACCACCTCCCAAAACTCCTGAAAGAATTCAACAGGGAATCCATCAGGCCCTGGTGCTTTATCTTTCTTCATCTGGAACACAACATTCTAAAGCTCTGATAAGGTAGTAGGAGAAACCAATGATTCATTCATTTCATTAGACACCAGCTGTGGGATACAATTCAGAATCCTTGTTTCATCCTCCTCTGCTAGAGGCTAGTCCTTAGAAAATAATGAAGAGAAATATCGAATGCATTCTGCAGAAATAGAAGCGGAAGAGGACAAAATCTCCCCATCTGACAACAAGAGAGAAGAAATAACATTACCTTGCCTCCGATCTTTAACTGAGTTGTGAAAAAAATAAGTATTCCTATCACCAGCTTGAATCCATTCAATACGGGACTTTTGTTTCCAAAAAAATTCTTCTCTTAACTCCCATTCCTCTACCTCTTTTGTTGCAGCAATCTCTAACAAACTCAACTCTTTCGTTAGGCCTTGATCACGAATCTTCCTGGTGATTAAATCTAGGTTATCTTGAGCCTTCTATTTTCCATGAAACAAATTACTAAAATGTTGCCTATTCCATCTTTTCAACTTGTATTTGACATACTGTAACCTCTTTGAGAATGAGTACATAGCGGTGCCATAAGCTGGCTTCCCAAGATCCCACTAGCCAGAAATAATATCATGACAAGATTCATCCCCAAGCCACATGATTTGGAACTTAAAAGTCTGTCTAGCACGTCATTGAGGCACTTCAACCATAAGCTTAATTGGCCAATGGTCAGAACCTCAACAATCCAATATTTCGGAGCTAATCATCCACATGTCTCCCATCCAAAAACTGGAAACCAAAAATCTATCTAGTCTTTCCGAAATAGCAGCATCTCTAGTTCTCCTATTATTCCATGTGAAGACCCCATTAGTTGGCTTGATATCAACTAACCTCAAAAGAGCCATATTATCCTGCAAGAGCCTGGAGGAAGGTGTTAGCTCTCACAAACGCAGGTTTTAACCACAAAAGGTTGCCAAGCTTTCACAACATTTCAGGGTAGCAGAACAAGGTTTGAAACAATCAAACCTTCTACTCTTTAGGTGCTACAAGACCAAGGCGGGTGTACCCTTCTGAATAATACAAACTTAACTTGCAATCAATCCACTTACAACACTTGTTCATAATGGCACATGGGAGTGAACAAATAAAATTCAATTTTGAAAACAGTGACAACATTCTGCTCTAAGTCCTAAATACTCAATTAAAAGTAACAGAATAAGTTTATAATGATGAAGTGCAGAGACTAGTGCCTTGTTGGGTATGCGGAGTCAAATGAGATCAAGATAAGCAACACTTTCTGGAGAAGACACAAATTATCTGGCATATGTTTTGTTTACAACTTGATAAACATGCAATAATGTGACTGCTAAGTTCTACTTCAATAATCCAAAATGAATTTCTCTGATTACTATGATCAACAAAAGGATTTAATCTTTTCTTGAAAGAACTAGTTGATTAATCACACAACTATAGCAAATGTGTATAGATAAATTGAACATAAACTTGTTATGTCAATTTAAACAACCAAAAAAGTCAATTATGGAGACAACTTAGCAGCATTTTTTCATTTTATTTCAACAGATAATTGACACCAGAGAAATGTAGCAACATCAACTGAATCTCATAAATACCTCCATTGTGAAAATCATGCAATAATAGCCTCTGATCTGATAGTTTTATTCTATTGTATCTATTTGCAATGTATCAAAAATCTAATGCCTAGTCCCCCCCAATTAACAACTACAACATGCTTATTTATACACTAGCTTGAGAGAAAAATATCAAAATAAAATATCATGTTGGCCTCCACAAGATTCGGGCTCCAATCGAGTTGGTAGGCAATGGTTGCAAAACATTCAACATGTCGGCCACAAGATTATGAAAATCTGTATTTACCAGTGAGCAGTCAACGAGACATCCATATCATCCTGCCAAAGGCAATTCATTCACTTATCACTCCGCTTGCATCCCTTTTTTAATCGCATTCGCCGTAGTTACCCGTTAGTCATATCGAGATCAAATAATGTTCCTTTGTTTGCACTCTGCTTCGCTATAACTCATAGGTATCGCGGAGACCTCACACATAATGTATTAAGTTTCATCGAGAGCCCATACTATTTTCATAGTCGCCAAGACACAGGGAGAGTCATATCGAAAAGCACACATGTTTTGTCCACTATCGTTGTGACCACACGACTTCAAAGAGACCTCATATAGATTGGAACTTGTTTTGCCGAAGATCTTCACATACTTTAAGTCATCAAGACACGAGAAAAACTCTCACCGATGAACTCCCCTTGTTCAATTCATTGTCGCCGTAGCTTATCTGGGTCGGTAAGAGGTCATATAGATCATCTTAAGTTTCACCGAGAGCCTCCATCCAACTTCATGTCGCCGTGACAGATACAAAGTCCTGCCAAAATTATATTCAAAGAGAAACTATGTGTAAAGTCAGCAAGATTGAAGGTCACTCGCCAAGACCTTACAACGATAGCCATATCTCCCACCGAGCTGCTCCATCATCTACCGGTTGGTAAAAAAAAATGAAATCGCCAGGACATGATGCCGATACCCCAGACCTCTGCCGATATACCCCATCCATAGTCGCCAGTCGTCGTGACAATAAGAATGTCCTGCCAACCACCTGAAATAGAAGAATTTAGCGGAAAAAACATAGTGGGTCGGGGAGACAAATGGGGACCTATGTCGATACATTCCCAAGTGTAAAAAAATGCAAATGTGGATAAAAACTATGGGGCAGAAGGGGCAGAATGTGGATAAAGCACCATGAAAATAGTGGAAATGTGGCTTAGGTAAATATCACATGGAGACTCAGGGGATATGAAGATATGAAATATAATCATCAGATTTTGATAGTTTCAATAGTGGCTCCATATGGGGATGAATGATAGTCAGATCATTTCAAGGATCCAAATCTTTGGGAGAGCAGGCTAGACAGAGAAAGAACTAATGAGCAGCAATGCAATGAATGGTAATGGAAATGAATGCAAAGTGAATGCAAGATGGAGGTGAATGGAAAATGGGAGTGAAATGGAGGTGGATGAAAACCTAAAACTATTGTGCATGGAAAATAATTTTAAAGAGGATACACAAGAGTTGTCCATGCACTGGCAACCCTCAACCCTCTGCATAGCTCAAGAGAAGAAAAGCTTCAAGAATTTCCCATGAATAGGAAATTCCTAATCTTCACCAGCCATGTTCTGTAGATAATATTAGTCTTCTCCCTTTTTTCCAACAACAACAAAAGGTCCCAGCCAAAGAGCTTCAAATTTACCATGCTTGCCTTTCTCCTGACACCTTGCATTCCACATCAACACCAAATCATTTTCTTCAAACTTTCTATCCTTTGCCTTCTTATCAAAGAGATACTTCATCTATGCCTGTAACTTCATGCTTTGGCTTTGGGCCTCTCTCCTTACTTCATCCAGTTCAACAAGTTGCTCCATCCTGTCTTCCATGGGTTCAAGAACTCCCAAATCCTCCTGCAAGAAAAACTTGTAGACTGGTAACAAATTCTGCAGGGGCATCCTAGCCTATGCTCCATACACTAATTCAAATGGGGATTTTCCAATTGCCTTTTTCACAATGATCCTATCAGCCCACACAGCTAGTTTTAACTTTGAATCCCAAGCCTTCTTGTTCTGTCCAAGCATCCTCTTTATAATCTTCAAGAGACTCTTATTGTTGGACTCTGCTTGACCATTGGCTTGTGGATGATAAGGGGTTGCATAAGAAATAGTAATGCCATACTTATCACAAAAAAATTTGAATTCATCTGACCTGAAGCACATCCCATTTTTTGTGATTATCCTCAATGGTGTACCAAATCTAGTGACAATGTTATCCATCAAGAAATTTGTTACAACTTTACTTGTAGCCTGCTTGGTTGGGATTGCCTCCACCCATTTTCTAAAATAATCAGTAGCAACTAGTATCCATCTATGTCCTCCACTTGACTTCTCCTATATCTCTCCAATGAAATCAATTCCCCATTGATGAAAAGGGGCATCAACCTGTAGAGGTCAAAGTGGCAAAGCACCCTAATATTTCAATTTTCCAGAAAAATTTTGGCAAGCCTCACATTTTCTCACATGTGTAAAGGAATCATTAAAAACCTTTGGCCAAAAATATCCATCCCTGAGAATTTTGTGTGCAATTGTCCTTGCTGAATAATGACCTCCACAAACTCCTTCATTCATTTCCTTCAAAACATGCTTAGCCTGTGACTCATCCAAACATAACAACAATATGCCATCCCTGTTTTTCCAAAACAAATCTCCATCCATGAAAACATACTTTGATGCCTACAACTTCAAAGTTCTCCTCTAGATGTCACTCAATCCGTCTTGACACTTCATGTATTTAAGATAATGCATAACATCAGTATACCAAGGAGTATGTTCAATGCTTGCAACTGCAGCCCCTTCTTCAACATTGTAGATCTGATTTGCCTCAATATTAGTTTCTGCCATCACCTTAGCCAAGCCTTGGCCTCTTACCAACTTAGTAATTTGTATTTCCATGTCAAATCCTTGAATCTTGTTGATCCATCTACATATTTTCCCTGTAACTTCAGATTGTGTTAAAATGTCTTTAACAGCGGCATGAGGGACAAAAGCAACTATTTTTGCTCCAACAAGATATGGTCTGAATGCTTTTATAGCCTTTACCAATGCAAATGCTTGTTTCTCCATTATGTCATATTTTAATTCAGACCCTTGTAATGATTTACTAAAGAAAGATATAGGCTATTCATAACCATCATTATTCTTTTGTAACATGACAACAGCAATAGTATGCATTGAGGCAAATGAAAAAATCTAAAAAGGCTTTGTAAAATCTGGAGATTTAAGAACAGGAGCCTCTTTGATAGCCCTTTTGATAGACATAACAGCATCCAAAGCTTCAGCAATCCAATCCATTTTCTGTCCTTTTTTTAACATTTTTGATATGGGCTTGATGATCTCAGCAAAATATGAAACAAATCTTCTAACAAAATTAATTTGTCCAATGAATGATTGTATAGCCTTGAAAGTTTTGGGAATAGGAACCTTATCAATAGCTTCAACTCTCTGAGGGTCTATTCTAATTCCCTCTTTTGAAACAATATGACCCAAGAGTTTACCTTCTATGACTGCAAAATGACACTTCTTTGGATTTAAACTAATACCATATTCAAAAGCTTTGATAAATACCTTTTCAAGATGTTGCACATGATTTTCAGCCTTCTTTGAGTAAGCAGTTAAGTCATCTTGATACACCACCATGATAATGTTAAACAAATCAGCAAATGCAACATCCATGGCTCTTTGAAAAGTCACTCCAACATTGATGAGACCAAATGGCATTCTTATGTATACATATGTTCCCCAAGGAGTTGTAAATGTTGTCTTGTATTGCTCAGATTCCTTGACTTTAACCTGATTGTATCCAAAAAACCCATCCATCATGGACAACAGCTCACAACCTGTCACCTTATGTAATATTGCTTCCATGTTGGGTAGAGGATAATTATCCTTGAGAGAAGCCATGTTCAGATTTCTAAAGTCCACACATAATCTAATTTCACCATTTTTCTTTCTCATAGGAACTAGATTTGAAACCCATGTTGAATGTCTGATTGGCTTAATAATTCCTCCATCCCTGAGCTTTGTTAATTCTTCCTGCATCTTAGGCTCCAGTATTGGATTTATAGGTCTTTGATTTTGTCTAAAAGGCTTGGCGTTTGGCTTCAGTGGTATTTCATGCTGAAATAAATCTTCCATGTATGCTTTTAGATCTTCATATGACCAAGAAAAAACATGTTTGTACTTTCTCAGCAACTCTATCAGCATTCTTCTAATTGCAGGGTTGATCTTCTTTCCAATGTATACCTTTCTTGGTGCTATTTCAGTCCCCAAGTTAATCTCCTCAACATCTTCCTTTCTAACTAGTATTTGCTTCATTAGTGATCTATCATTTCCATCATACACCCTTTCCAATGCCACTAGACCCTTGGGCAATTTATTTGTTTTGAGTTGTAAGATCTCCTTGCCAAGAACAGTTTGTTTCCCATTTACTTCCTCAACAAAAGTATTGAAATCAATTTCCTGAGCTTCATATTGATCAATACAATTGAGGAATTTCAAAAGATCAGTATCATCATTGAAGACCTACCAACTATAAACATTATTAGGAACAGTAGGCCTTGTTTTGAACTTGGTCTGTGATACCCCAACCAATGTGATATCATCTCTTTTCAACGCCACATTCGCTAAAAAATCAGCCATTATATTCTTCGACCTATCAATCTAGTCAATTGAGAAGGCATCAAACAGTTCAATTGTGTCCCATGCAACATTCATGTATTGCTTCAATCTTTTGTGCTTTTTTGCATACTTGGATTTAATTTGTGAAACAACCAACTCAGAATAACCAAAAACAATTAGCAACTATATCTTGTGTTTCACAGCTATGTTCAAACCTGTCAATAAAGCTTCATACTTTGCCACATTGCTTGTACATTCAAATTCCAACAAGAATGAATATTTAATAGTACCCTCAGGTGAAACAAATACAATCCTAGCTCCATTACCTTCTTGGCTACAAGCTCCATCAAAATACATCCTCCAAACATCATTGCAATTTTGTGCAGCATGTTTTTCAATTGGATCACTATTAATTAATTCTGACTGAGCTGGTTCTATTTTAAAACTCCCCAGATCAATATCACAAAAACAATTAATTTGAGTCTGTGGTAGACATTCAACAAGCTGGCTCATTCTTGGCTTCCTGTACAATTTGACTTCCTGGCCATTCACTGGTATTGTAGCATAAGATAAATCAAATTGAACATTTCCACCTACAACTACAGTCCACTGTCTTGACAAAAGCATACCGAACTGCGGAGGAGTATCAATGACTGTAATGTCTATACTATAAGCCACCTGTGGATAAGTAGCCAGCTTGACTTCAACTCCTCTCATAATGCCCACTACAGGTACAGGTCTGTTATCTATTGCATAGCACTTCCCTT
>VDFB02086081.1:150353282-150380222 GCA_007258455.2 Sequoia sempervirens | reverse complement strand
TTTTGAAGTACAACTTCAAACTTTAGAAAAAATATTTGGTATAGTAAAAGTGGCATTTCACTTTCTTCATATGATTGGAACAAAAAATGCTCAGATTATTTGCATTGTTGGAAAACACATTGTCCCCTGCCATTTATTTCCTTATGAAAAGTTTTTGTTTCGTACGCACCAAGAATGTAATGAATTCGACCTTCAAAATTTAGAACTCTTCGGTATAGTAAAAATCAAATTTCACTTTCTTCATATAATTGGAACAAAAAAAAGCTCACATTATTTTGAGTGTTGGAAAACACATTGTCCCTTGTTAATTTCTTATGAATTTTTTTTATTTTGTATGCACCAAGAATGTAATGAAGTCCACCTTAAAATTTTACAAAAACTCTTTAGTACAATAAAATGGCATTTCACTTTCTTCATCTGATTGGAACAAAAAAATGCTCACATTATTTGTAGTGCTAGAAAATATACTGTCCCTTGTTAGTTATTTCCTTATGAAAATTTTATGTTTTGTACGCACCAAAAATGTAATAAAGTCCACCTTCAAATTTTAGAACAACTCTTTGGTACTCTAAAAATGACATTTCACTTTCTTCATATGATTGGAACAAAAAAATACTCAAATTATTTGCAATGTTGGAAAACACACTATCCCCTGTCAATTATTTCCTTATGAAATTTTTTTGTTTCATATACACCAACAATGTAATGAAGTCCACCTTCAAATTTTAGAACTACTCTTTGGTACACTAAAATGGAATTTCACTTTTTTCATTTGATTGGAAAAAAAAAATGCTCACATTATTTGTAGTATTGGAAAAAACACTATCCCTAGGATCAATTATTTCCTTGAGAATTTTTTTGCTTCATACGCACCAATAATGTTGTAATACCTCTCATGTTGTTGATACTCTTTGGTACTCTTATGTGTTGGTTTGATACTTGGTTTGTGATTATTAGTTCACTGACTTGGTTGTGCGTGGATTCATAGTTTGGTTGGTTTGAAACACCTGACATTACTTATGATGTTTGATGATACATTATGTGGTGGTTATATTATCTGGTTATGCCATGGTTTTCCTTAATAATAGATGTGGTGATGTTGTGATTCTATGTTGCTATGGTTTCTGATATGTTTGTTAGTGAGTCTTGGTGAAAGGACAGAGTGGCATCACTCACTTGCGAGAGCCCTACTACCCTGCGATTAACTTTCATGGTATGTCCGTAATGGAGATTTATATGTTACTTGACGTTTGTTTGTATGCAGGGATTGCAGGAATAAAGTCTTGATTCCACCTGCTTTGACAAGACAGGGCAAGCATTAAATTAACCCAACGTGTATGATGTTGAAAAAGGGAGTTGATAAGGAAGTGTCCCCATCCCAAGTCTGTCACCTCGTTGTGAGTATTGCGGTGTCATGGTTTTGGCTTTGTTCTTGTCTCGGTATTGGTTGTTGCTGTTTATTTATTTTAATTATGGTTAGTTGTTATTTAATTTATTTTTACTTTAAATGCAATAAATTAATGATATTTTGTGGATATGATTAATTGTGAGTAATTGTAATTTTGAATTTAAATATTGTAAATTAAAAGTGTTTAATTAAAAGGTGTAAGTAATTAATTTAAATAAATAATGTTGGCGATAATTATAAATTGTAATTTTCAAAATATTAAAATTTGAAAATCAGAAGAGAATATCTTGTGAGGATAATATCATGTGAAAATAATGCATTTTTAATGAAATATGTGAGATAAGTGTGAGCTTTTAAAAGAAAGAAAAGGAACCAATGAATGTTTTAGATTTTTGAGAAAAAAAGAAGAGTTTTATTTATTTTATTGTGAGGAAGTTTTACACACAATATTTTTTGGTTTTTGTCAAAAAAAAGAAAAATATAGGTTTTTGTGCTTCTTTGTGAAAATTGTTTTGTAAGAAAAGAAGAAAGGATTGATTCAGAAGTTAGCTGAAGGAAGAAAATTGAGAAGCTGCAGAGGGGATTCTACTTTTGAAAAGGAAGAAGGCTATTGTGTTGGATTCATTTTTGAATGAAGGACTCCAAGTTCTTTTAATTTAATTTAATTTTTTTGTTTATTGTTCTGTAAACAAAATCTTGTCTACCAAGTTTGAAAATCAATTTATCTATTTTTGAAAAAGGGTTTTGTGATAGAAATTTGTTTGTAATAAACCCTTGAATCTTCTATAGGAAACTATAGCGAAATCTTCTAAAAATTTTCTATAAAATTTAGTTGTGAAATTATTGTGTTGATAAGAAAATCATTTTTATTATGAGTTAAATTTATATGCCCTGATTTATTATGAGTTTGATTAAAAAAATAGATTATTTATATTATTTGTTTGAATATCTTGATAAATATATATATATATATATATATATATATATATATATATATATATATATATATATATATATATTTAAATAGAAATAAATATAGACATATATATATATATATATATTTAAAAATAAATAAATATATACCTATATATATTTATATATATATATAATATTCTATTCTTTTTATTTTTTAAAAAAATAGATGTATGCGTGCAGGGTTTTGACCTGCGCATCGAATAAAATATATTTATATAAAAAAAAGTTTTTCGAATTTTAGGTTGTTGGAAACGAATTTAAAAAAAAAAATATGGGGAAGGAAGTGATTAGCAGTCGCCATACCACCCTCACTCTCATGGGGTTGTATGCAGCCACCATGGCTGCGCACAACAACTGCTGGGGACTGCGTACCTCCCTACAGTACTGTGGGGGTTGCGGCCTCCCCTATGGGAGGTATGTAGTACTCTTGCATTGGTGGTGTTTGATAAAAGATTTATATTCAATTTTTTTATTTAATATTAAATTTTATTTTATTTTTTTATATTTAAATTTGATTTGTATGGTATACATATTATATATAAACATATGTATATATATATGTATATGTATATGTATATGTGTGTGTGTGTGTATAAATAAATATATATCTGTGGTTAAATCTAAGTGAATTATTCTGTTAATTTTTATAATATGATTTAAAAGCATGATTTTTAATATATGTTTTATTTTATATATACATATATATGTATGTACGCATAAAAGCGTATATATGTATATATATTTAAATATATAAAGGATTTTATATGCTATGATTATGAATTAATTAGATAATTTCATAAGTTGCAATGTTATAGTGTAATCGAGGAAATTAGAAATAAACTATGCAATGTTATAGTGTAATCGAGGAAATTAGAAATAAACTATGTGCTTTGAATTAAATTGAATATTCTCGAGTAGGTAATTTATTTATTTGGTGAAATTATTATGTTTTGAAATGTGTTGGATTTTATGTTTTGGGTTCTAGAGAGAGTGGCTCTAAGTGGGGGTTGATTCACAAAGGGGCTGTCAGGGTAATCCACATAGAGTTCGAGTAATAAGTGATAACCTAAGTAATTAATTAGGGGGTGGTTAGCTAAACATAAATCAAGATAATTATGGATGTCTCACCCACCTGTTAGTGCTATCGTAGACTAAAGGTGGGCCAAGAAGGCCATGGTTGGCATGATCATTGCCTCGTCCTCATGAGAGGTTAATGATTCCGCATGAGTAACCCTATGGAGTGGCACCTTGAGATAGACAGTCAGGATAACCATAGATGGAGGTGGCACTTGTGATAGGTTTTCTGGATAATCCATGTATAGATGGAGGTGATAACTTGAGAGAGGATGTCTGGATAATCCATGTAAGGCCATGTGATGACACTCTCCTCTAGCATTCCTTTTTAGATGTTTTTATTGAAATCCTTTGGAAGTGGTCTATTGGTATTATGTCTTGAGTTTTATTGATGATATGATTTGTGACTTATTGTTGTAATATGTTGGAAGTGGTCTATTGTTATGTTTTGGTGATTTATCATTGTTTAGTTTTGTGAATGGACTTTTGATATTATGTTATCTTGTTTGGAGTTAGTCTTGTGTTACTATTTGGATGTGCTTAGTCGGGGATCCTTCCTTGTTTACTCCCAACACAGAGGGTGGTTGGTTGGAATGGGCTATGCACCCCGTTGGGTCCCCTTGCATGCAATTGTACCATTCAGTGCAAACTTTTACAGATGTTGTTGATCCAAGATTCATATGTTACCAGATATATATTTGTACTACATACATGTATTTTATATATTGATGTATCACTCCCACGTGCGTTGGGAAGACTCATGATGTAATTTTGTATATGTATCCATTGGATTGTACTAGAACACTAATGTAATACTTGAACACACTCTCTAATTTGTCCTTGTACTATAATTGTATATATTGTTAATGTTATGTTGTATCTGTGGAAATATGTACTTTATATTTCCATGTTTAATTAATTGTAAATGCTATATGGTTTATCTTGTCACATTGTTTATCATTTATTAATGTTTTGAAATTGATGTTAAGTGAATGAATGAGTTAGTTACGTAATGTCACCTTGTGTACCCAAAAGGACTTAGGTGTTTAATTTGTAATCTTTTATATCTAATGTATACAATAATTTATGCACTTTAATTATTTTAAAAAAAAATAATACCATAAATGCTAGAAGTATTAGTTTTCTTTTGGGTTGCATGGCGGGGCATTACAAATGTAATGAATTCCACCTTCAAATTTTAGAACAAATTTTTGGTACATTAAAAATGACATTTCACTTTCTTCATCTGATTGGAACAAAAAAATTGCTCATATTATTTGTAGTGTTTGAAAACACACTATACCATGTCAGTTATTTTCTTATGAAACCACTTAGAAAAGGATGTAAAAGATAAGAAGAAGATTTTATCATCAAAAGAAAATGAGTTTAATACTCTAAGTAATAGTTGTGGTAAATTTTGAAATTTCCTTTCATTGCATTCATACTCTCTAAATAAGAAAAGGTTTTCATTACAACAATTGTAGGTTGGAAAACACTGGGTGTTATGAAACGTGCAACCCACATATTACTGTAAAACCCTCTACACGTAACAATAATTAGTTTTATGTATCCCTGACCCTACATAGATCTGTCTCTTTACCTACCTATCTCTATTTTGTTCACCTTTCCTCTCTCTACTTAGGTCTCCCTATCTCCTTCCTTCCCTCTCTCTCTCTCTCCCTCCCCACACAACCAAAGTGAATGAGATAGATAATGTATTCGTTGAAGATATTCTTCCTACTCTTTATAATTTGATGAAGGAACATGTGAACTATGTGCAATGGAAAAATGGCAATGCATAAGTGGATAAATTCAAGAGGTTTTCGAGTAATGGATAATAAAAGATAGGGAGTGGTAAGATGGGAGGGATAGAAGGAACAATATACAAAAATCAAATATTACATAGGGATTTTTTGGTGGATGCAATCATCTTGAAAAATATTTTCCTAGTCTTTGTTTGGTGGAATCATCCTCTCCAAATATACATAAATCACTTCGATTTGCTTCTTTTCACGTGTTTTTAATAAAATTCCTTTTTCATTTCATACATTCCAGTACCTGTTGCCTCTAGTTCTGCACTTCCATTGTAACATTGCACCTAGTGCACATGCTCCTTTCTCAACTTCTCAAGAGTAGGAATAATCTCTTAATTCAATAAATTATCTATTATCATTCTTATAAACCATTTCTCACAACCCCTCTCCATCATGCCAACCCAAAAACATTATCCGTATTCCTCCTCCATCCTATAAATCCATTTTGGGTGCCTATTTTCCATAATCCACCATCACATCTCCCCCTCTTACTAAGTCCACTTTGGGTCCTTCTATCCCTCCCACCCTACCTACTCTTCATACTTCTGAAAATTTGATGAAGGAGCATGTACACTATGTGCAATGGGAAAATGGAAATGTGGAACTAGAGGTAGAAGGTACCATAAAGTATGAAATGAAAAAGGAATCTACTCTAAAAACACTTAAAAATGAGTAAACCAAAGTGAATAGATAGATAATGTATTGATTGAAGAGATTCTTCCTACTCTTGAGAAGTTGAGGAAGGTTTGTGTGCAATATGTGCAATGGGAAATGGTAATGCAAAATTGGATAAAGTCAAGAGGTTTTGTAAATTGCATATGAATTTGTGCAAGAAAAGACAGTTAGAGATGATGCTATAAATGGAGTTGAACAAATGAAGTCAAAAATTCTTGAGCTTAATAGGAACAAATACAATTGGAAATATATGATAAGGAAAAGGAATAATCAACCCTTATCTAAAAAGGTAGACAAGTCTTGTAAATAACATATAATGACGTATGCCTATGTGAATTTTTATCTACAATCCTAAACTTATTTGACTTTTTTGTATATATGTTATGCTTTTAATGTCATATAATGATGTATGTCTATGTGGATTTTTAGTTAACACATTTTTTTACCAATGTGTTCCATATTTGTATTATAAATGATTAATTGAATAAATTCAATAATGAACTGATGAAAAGTCTATAAATGATTACGATTATCCATATTTCCACTATAATTGATTAATTAAATAATTGAAGAAGGCTCAATTTTACCATGTAATTGATGTAATAATTGTAATTAATCATTCATAGTTTTCCTCAAATGTGTTTATAAGGTATGTGGATGATAGTTTGAAATATTCAAATGCCTTATAGAAGCTGTAGACATGTAAAATTGACCTAACACCTATCACACACTATAATAACCCTCCTATTTACTAGTTGGACTCATTATTTTCTATGCTTTGATTTGATACTTTGATATTGTGATGGTAATATATTATTGTTTGGTTTGGTGGTTTGGTTAGTAGACTATTTGGTGATTATGCTTATACATTTGAGGACATGGATTTTTCTTATTATTGTGGTTTGGTGATGTTAGTTGATTTCAGAAATATATTATGATGCAGTGATTTACTAAATTATGTTATGATATGATCTGTTAGTTTAGAAATGCTATATCATCATGTATATTATAATTGTTAAAATAGATGTGATGGAAGGACAGTGTAGCATCACTCGTTCACGAGTGCCCTGCTACGCTACAATTCCTTCTCACAATTTAATGCTTTAATTTTATATATGTATGCACATGTACACGACCTGGTTTGTATGTAGGGATTGCAGGTATAGAGTCTCGATTCCACCTACTTCGATAGGATAGGGTGAGCATCAAATGACCCAATGGTATGATGTTGAAATAGAGATGACAAGGAAGTCACCCCATCCCATGTTGTCAAACCGTCTTGATTGAATGGTATTATGTGTTCTTGTAATTGCCGTTTCTTTATTTTATTACTGTGTTTTGTGTAGTGTCTTGTTCATATGTATTTTACGTCAGTATTTTATTTATTGTGATCTATTTAATTAAGTGGTGGTAACAAATATTTATTATAGTGTTAGATTAATTTGTCTTTAAATAATATATTTTAAAAGTCATGTGTTTTAGTTAAATGCTAATTAAATATTAAATTGTGTTTATTTAATTTAATTAAATTATCTTGTTGAGGATAATTTTTTAAATAAATTATTTAAATAAATGAAATTATGTGCATTGCAAGTAAACCTTGTAAAATCAGAATTAAAACAAAAAGTATTGTGGAATGGAAAAATAAATAAATAAAAGAACAAAAAAGATAAAAAGGACGAATGAGAATTAAGTGTTGACTGAAAAGCTTGATTTAAAATAAATAATTTCTTTTATTTTGAATTTTTAGAGCTTTTAGAAAATAAAGGCAATATCTTTTATTTAATTGAAAATTTGTGAGTTTTTGATACACATAAATATTTAGACAGAAGTAGGAAAAATAAAAATAAAATAATGGCTTTGAATGTGGGGATCTTTTGAAGTTTTCTGGAAAGGGATTGGTCATTTTATTTCTTCATGTTTCTGGAAAGTATTTTCTGAGTAGAAGATTAGATTTGAATTTGAGCACAGTATTCTGGAGAGGAGATTCTGAAGAAGGAACAAGAGCACTGCAAAGAGGCTATCGGGATCAAGTGAAACTTCGTCAAAAATTTCAATAGCACAAGACTACAACTTCCAATTTCTTGTCCTTAAATTGTTGATTCAAAGAAGAGTAAAAATAGTTAAATATGGTATATATGAGGAAAGAAACGATATGAGACTTTAAAAAAAAAAAAACTCTTTCAAGAAATAACTGAAAACAATATTCATTCTATGACAATACTCAACCTGTCTATGATTTGATTTGAAGAGAACATCGTACTTTTCCTCTAAACAAATAAATGTTAGTTATATACTCATATGTATATATATATACATATTTAAATATACTATGCTTACATCTGTATGTTAACCAGTCCTCCTACATAAGTTAGTTTTGAAATATATATATATATATATAATATAAAATACATATTTTTATAAGTTTATTTATTTGTTTGTTACTATTTTTTTTTAAAAATGATATTCAAAATTTTGTTTTTCATGCTGAACCAGTGTTAGGTCAAAAAATTTCATGCAGGTACAAGTTTATTTGTTATTAAATAGAAGTTTGTTTTTTTGTTGTTATTAAAAAAAATGAAATAAACAAAATATATAAAAAAATATAGATTAAAAAAGGTTGTTTGGGTGAAGGGCGCGACGGTGCAGCTGTACCCCTCCCCTCTCCCCCTTCGCCAGTCATAGGACTGGTACAACAGTCACATGGATTGACATGCACAATCCTATGGACTACGACAATACCCATATGGGGGTCGCAGTGCTTATTACATTTGTTGTTGTTTTTTTTTTAATTATTTAAATGTGTTTATATATATATGTATATATGTATATGTATATATATACATTGTTTTATATAAATATTTTTTTTGTATTATTAAAATTAGTTGCATGATAAATTTATATATATATATATTTATAAAAAAAAGAAAATAGATAAGTATAGTGATATATATTGTTTCATGTTTGTAATTTGACATCTTGATTGTGATGGTTTGTGATTTGAGAAATTAATCTCATTGGTCAATTATGAATGAATTATATTTAAATTGTGCAATTTAGTTAATTAATTTTATTATTTTTCTTTATTGCTATTTGATTGTTTTAGTGTATTGATGTGGGATCCCTATTGTGTTATGAACCCAATTGTTGGAGTTGTGAACTCTAGTTCCAAAGGCATATTCTTAACTTTGGATGTTTACTCTCGTATTATGTGCTTGGGAGGTTGTATGATTTTAGCATTATTGTTTTAAAAGGGTTGTACGAGATTGTTGAGATTTTGATTATTAGTTATTGTGAGATGGGTAGTGCCTCACATGTCTTGGTTTGAGTTATATGCTTATTCATTGTGGTACATCCCTTGCCTTATTTGGTTTGTTTTAAGGGTCTTAGGGAGAGTGGCTCTTTGTGGGGGTCGATGCCTCGAAAGGAGGAAGAGCTTAGGATAACCCACATAAGAGTAGTTTAACAAGTGAAAACCTAAAAATAGAATTTAGGGGGATGGATAGTGTAACGTCCCACTAAGAGACCTGATAGATTAATGCAAAAGACCTTCAACAACATGCCAATAATTTTTTTTTAAAAGAAACTAAAGTAACACTAACTAATGCAACTCAACAAATTAATATGGATGACATCATTACATTAACATCATATCATAATCACATTATGACCTTAAAGTAACATTAATCATAGCCTATTTACACACCTATCCACCATGTTCTCTTAACGTCGCTACTATGATACACCTACATCAACTAAGCCTATAGAAATAAATTTGATACAATAAAACATATACAACCAATTCTTTCAATGTAAATTAAATCTCATACATCAAATTATATATAATAACATAAATTAATTATAAATAACCTCATCTAACACTATGCCAATATTATCCTAATTTAATCACTGTCATAAAATTGGTACATAAAAATATATCACATCTACTACTAAATTAAGTTCATATGCATCTTAAATACAAAATTTCTATGTTAACCTTTTTATTACAGAACAAACAACAATAAATATATCTTCATGGTTACATCAACTTATTTACAATTTCATTACAAAAATGCTACAACATACAAGATATATTCATCTAAGAGGAATATATATATAATACATATTGAATACAATTTTCATAGAAATATCATCTACACATAAATTTAATCATAGAATTAAGTGAAAGGAAAAACTCTCCATATTGCACTTAAATTACACCACCTAAATCCTAATGGATGGTTCGGAAATACCACCCTATCACGTGGAACCCTAAGGCCCACTCCCTTTGTGCTAGGAGACAACACTAGGCCTCACACACACACAAATAACATATATAACAAGTGGCTGACACAAAACATCCAAAAAAAACTACCTAAAACAAAAATCAATTAAAAATCGCAAGGACTTCCACAAAAATTTTAAGATACTTCTAGATGACAAAACAAAAAATATAACAACTAGATATTTTCCAAAATATAAAATATTAAAATTTTAATTAATTTAACAACCTTAAAATTTTTATAAATTTAAGATCCTAGTCTCCTATTGACTGGTTACAATTACAAAGAGAAATAAGAGAGCATTCACAGTCATGGAGGAGCAGCTTGACAATAGTCTCGTGTTACAACCATATCTCAAAAACTACAATATGGGTTTTCAATATTTTTTAATATATTTTAAATAACAACAAAACGCAAAAACCATTTAAACTTCTCACCAACCCAGTTTGTAAAAATAGAATTATGGACGATGCAATCAAACCATTTTATTAGTAGAAAACTGAAATAATAAACATATATCAATTTTTATTCTGAAATAAATAAATGTTTGAGTCACATAGAATAAAAGTATTTATTATTTATTTTCAAAATAAAAGAGAAATAAATCAAATTTATCTTGTATTCAAAAATAAAATTTAAATAAAAAATATCAAAATCCAACCTGGATCCAATGCTTGACATGAATGAGATTTCAATGCTGAACTCTAAAAAAATTTGAACTTCTGACTCTCCAATCTAGAATTTTCCAAAAACAACAATTCTCTAACAAAATATTTTCCCCTCAAATTATAATTGAATTCTAAATCACTCTCCTCCAAATTTCAATTCAAAACTACTCTCCATTTTTCCAAAAACCTAAAAAAAAATGGCTAAAAACTATGTAAAATCTCACCCTTCTCAAAAACTCTCAAAAATCTCCTTTTTATTTATTTATTTATTTATTTATTTATTCAAATCCTCTAAAATTTGTGAAACTCTCTTTTCCTATTTTTCTCATAAATAAAACTAATTACATTCCAAAAAAGAAAGAAAAAACAAAAATAAAAATAACTTTATTTGTTTTGCCCAAAAAAACTCTTTTTTTAAAATAAAATAAGGTAATAAATACTTTTATAAAATAAATTACTAAAATATTAAATTGAAGCACATATCCTCATCTCATTAATAAAATAATTAAAATAAATAAAATAATTATATTAACTCACATAATTAGCTCATTTGTTTAGAGTTTCCCACTAAATAAATTTAAAATATTATAAGAGATTAAAAAAAAAACCTCTTTAAAAATAATCACTCTACCAAAATAGTAAGTCAAAACATAAATATAACATATGCTTACATATTAATATTTAAATATTTACTAATAAACATTAGAATATGTTAATATTTATAACTTTATTTTCATAAAACATAATATACATATAATCATAATAATATTAATAACAATTAAATAATAACTAACATATTGATCAAATACCTAATTTCACGGGGCGCCAGTCCAAGCTTAGTTGGTTAAGGTGTTCCCTGTCGCAGGGCGCCCACCATGGGTTTGACTCTCCGGCGCTCCCGTGGTACTAGTTGGTGTGTCCCACCAGCACTGCCGGTCACGGTAAAAAGTTTACCGGCGGTGGGGGGTTATATGGGGGGGCGTGCTGCACTCGATTCCCCTCATTTAAAAAAAAAAACCTAATTTCACTCAAATAATTCACAAACCAAGGTTAGACATAAAACATGAAATAACTTCACATGAAAGAGAAACATTCACATCAAAACATAAATAACATTAATCATAATCATAACAACCTAGCTAACTACAGGGTTTAACACCAACAGGTTATGATGTAAAACCAAGATTAGACAACAAAATCAAATAATCACATATCCCATAAGAATCACACATAAATGCAACACTCCAACCATAGGGTAAAGGAGATTAGGCATTGTCCCATGACAACTTGAAAATATGGTCACACACTGACTCCATTGTCCCTAGTTGGGGACAATTACTAGGGTTAGGTTATAACTTGGGCCTAGATGTTATCTCCTCAATGACCATTGGGATTAAAGACACGCTCACACCTGCTAATTCAAGTGAAGACGTAGCCTAGTATATGTTCACTCAAACATATAAATTAGAGCACATGTGCATAATAGCCAAAGCACTAGGAATTTTTTTTTAGCAATCGTATCTCATTTTTGTATGTCTTCCATACGTCCAATGGTACGATGCCGCCCTTTCCACTTATCCTAACAAACATACTACTGCATCATTTAACTATCCAAGTAAATCTTTGCATAATAATAATATGACATTATACACCATACTCACCAAAGCACTAACAAAAGTGCATATCTTATATTGCAACCACAAAGCTTGAACACAAGTCAATACATCTTCATCTTCAAATTTCAAAGTCAAACTTCATGCACATCTACGGTGAGAATGGAGGGGCACTACATTCCCCCCCTAAAACTTGACTTACTCCTGGAAGTCACAAACTAGGTTGGAAACATAACACATTAGTACCAAAATTTCTCTACTCTATATTTTATATATATCTTTTTTTTTTAAATCATTTCGATTAAAATCACTATATGACTACACATTTGAAAGTAATATTTTCTTAACTACCTTTACTTAGAAATCCATACCTCTTTTATGATATGATACTTATTTTTTACACTAACAAATATAGCAAACACTCCAATTAACTCTATTTTCAATTCTAAATACAAAATTCTCCATAACCTCATACAAGAAAAATACATCAAATGATTTCTTGATATTAAAAATTGAACATCATTTCATGTTTTATAACATATTTGAAATTACAATTTATGATTTTAATATCATTACTCCATTTAATTACACAAATTCACAATACATTCACATTTAAGATAGCATAGTTATCCCTTGTTTACATCAATAAGCAACAAAATATAAGAAATATACATCTAACACATACATATACAATCACATCACTAGAAAGTGCACAACACAAGGCTACACAAGGGTCCATCTAGACACCAAAAAGCAATATATTAATCCATAATACATAATCTATGAGCCAAGAGCCAATATCCATCTCACAAGATCCATACCTCACACTTAGTGGCTTGATGTTGTTTGTAGTACCCCTCCATTTATGCTTGTGTTTTCTGGTTACATGTTTTCATACTATTAGATTTTGGTACTTTGGTTTTGATATTTTGATCACTAATTTTGAGCGACAGTGGATTTACTTTGTGGCATGATGATACATGGTATTGTGATATTTGATTTATGACATGCTTTGATATAGCGTAGATGTTTCCTTCACATGTTTTGCTATATATATATATGTTTATGATGGACTAATTATTATTTAATTCGTCAGTCTGATGTGACGTGTATTGGTGTGGAGAACGGAATTGTATCACTCACTTGCGAGTGCCCTGTGATGTCTGTGATTTTCTTTGCACGGTGTGCCTGTATTATGGATTATATGTATATGCATGTTATTTGTTTGGTTGCAGGATTGTAGGTACATGACACTGACTCCACTTGATTACTTAGGTCCGAGCGTGTCAAGACTCAACGGAAATGTTGATTGGGAGGTAGTAGCATGGTTCATCCTAGTCTAGTCTTTAACCTGGTCATAGTTCATCGTCAGTTTAGTTTAGAGTTTTAGATTGTCTTGTCTTTTCCTGTTTGGATTATTTGCTTGAAAAGGAAAATCTTGTTAATTTTAATGATAGTTTAT
Organism: Sequoia sempervirens; assembly: GCA_007258455.2. Classification (NCBI taxonomy): domain Eukaryota; kingdom Viridiplantae; phylum Streptophyta; class Pinopsida; order Cupressales; family Cupressaceae; genus Sequoia; species Sequoia sempervirens. The sequence goes on along the minus strand of VDFB02086081.1, from coordinate 150,366,250 downwards.
TATTCCTTAATTTACTGTTATTTAAATTAATTTTTAAATGTTAAAGGAATAAGCTTTACATTTTATTTAATTAATTAGTTAGTTTGTTTGATAAAATAATTTGATCATTTAGATTAAATTTATTTAATTAAATAAATAAATAAATTAAATTAAAAATTGTTTTTAAATGTGTGTGAATAGATTTAAATTTAAAATTAATTATTATTTTGGAAATGACATTTTTATTTGTAAATAAATTTTGTATTTTGGAAATTGGAAAATTAAATAAAATAAATTCATGCAAATCTTGAAATGCAAGATTGCTGAGAAGTTGTTGAAGATATTTTCTTCTTCTCGATAAGTATGCTAGTTACATTTATTGCTTTTTGTTGAGGAAATTCTCAGAGGATATTTGGGATCTAGGAAAAACACAGAAGTTTATCATTTTTTCTTCACGGGAAAGGAAAAAATTGTCCTCTGTTAAAAAAAAATATTGCTTTTGATTTTGTGTATTTGTTGGTAATTCTGGAAGTTTTCTGGTTGGGGATCTTGGCTTTTTGGGATTTGGTGTTTGGGAAAAGTTTTGGAAGCTACATGCAAAGCTCTTCTCTAGACAAATTTTTGAAGCTAGGGAAACAGGTATTTCCCTTGTGTTTTAAATTTGTTTGTTTTATGAAAATAATCTCGAAGAAAAGAAAGTTACATTTTATTAAAAAATTTGTATTTCTCGGGAAAGTTATTTTCTGTATATTTTCTGAAAGGATTTGTAGATTTCCTTTAAATTTCTGAAAACATCCTTCTCTATTAAATTAATGAAAGGAAATCATTTAAATGGAAATACAAATTGAAACCTCTGGGGTAAATTAGGATTTGAATGGAAATACTATGTGTGTTTCCTTGAAAACCCGGTTGAAAATTTTACAATTTCCCCAATTACCCCATTGAAACCTGTAGAAATTTATTTTATTTCTCAGTTGTAAAATGTAGTACCCCTCCATTCTCACCTGGGATGTGCAGGTAGTCTGGCTAAGGAATCGGAAGAGGAAGATGGGACAAGAGCTTCTAATGGTATTTTATATGTTGTGATTGAATTAATTAAATAAGGGTAATATTTTTATTAAAATGTTAGATTAAATTGTATTTAAATTTTTAAATGTTTTATTTATGTTTTAAAAGTCATGAGTTTATTAAATGATAATTAAAATATTAAATAGTGTTTATTATTTTAATTAATTATTTTGTTGAGGATAATTGTTAGAATAAATTATTTAAATTAATTAGATAAAGTTCCTTGCAAGTAAAGCTTGCAAAAGCTGATTAAAACAAAAAATATTGAAGAATAGAAAAATAAATAAATAAAAATATTAAAAAGATGTGAGAAGGAATGAAAACTCGGATCTAAATGAAAAGCTTGCTTTCAAATATATATTTTCTTTTATTGATGATTTTTAGAGCTTTTGTAATGGAAAGGGATTATCTTTTATTTTAAATTGAAAATTTTGTGAGTTTTCACACACAGAGGTTTTATGGAGACAGAGTTTTCACAAGTAGGATGGTTCTGGAGTTTTTGGGGAAAAATAGTTCTTTCATTCTCTTGCATTAAATTGGGAAGGGTTTCAGAATAAAGCATTGGATTCGAATTCGGGCACAAAATTCTGGAGAGACAGATTCAAGTGGAAACTGAAGCTCGTTGTAGAGGTCATCAGAATCAAACAGGCATCATCAGATTCTCGAGAGCGTAGGACTCTAGGTTCCACTTGTTTTTCCTTTGTTTTCTCCTCCATTTTTCTGTTTCAGAGAAAAATAAAATTAATCAAAAATAATTTGTGAGAGAAAAGAAAACTTTTGTTTGAATGGAAAATTACTGAATGAGATTAGACTAGTTTTCTAAAAAAAGTTAATGGATTGATTTCAATTTGTCAAATCAAAAAAAAAAAACTACATCTCGTGAAATGTTTAATTTGTCTATACGAGAATTTGAGAAAATTGATTTCCTCTTTAAAATAATGAATTTGAATTTTTTCTAAAAATACATGAAAATATTTTTATGCATGAATGTTTTTATTGATCCTCTGTATTTTTATTCTATTATATATATCATGCTATATTTGTTTTTTTTGCATCGGCCGTTCATACAAATGAAAGAATTTATTTTTTGAAATTTTAATTGTTGTTTTGATTTTTTTTATTTTTTTTAAAATTATGAAAAAAGTTTTTAAAAGCCCAAAACTTTGGAAGGCTTTGGGAAGGGGCCGGCCATAGGCCGTACCCTGCTCGAGCCAGTGGCCCTGTGCACGCTGCAGTCCCAAGGACTGCCGCGACAGTCCCAAGGACTGTTGTGCGCAGCAGTCCTTTGGACTGCCGTGCGCAGTCCTTAGGACTGTGCGCCGGTACTGATGCGTACCGGGAGCAGTTTAATAAAAAAAAGATTTCTTTTAAATTTTTATTTATTTATTATTATTTTTTAATTTGTTTGTTTTTATATGTTAAATTTAATATATATATGTTAATTATTAAATTCCTTATAAAGTTATTTTTAACGAAATTTAATTTGGCACTATATATAGGTAAAAGTAATATGAATGTTGATATATATTATTTTATTCTATTTTATTTTAATCTTTAAATAAAATAGAAATTATGGTTAGTTAGATTATAAATATAAAATTAACAAAAAATAAATAACTAAAATAAAATATTATGGGGAATGATTTTTATTCTTGCATATTTATTTTTTAAAAAATCTTCTAGGGTAAAAGCACAAAGCTGTGTCACACTTTCAGCCAACTTATCAGCACAACTGAATTTAAGTATTTCTAACTAAAAATCAATTTTGGTCAAACATATGATCTAGTAAGATTCATTCTAGCTAAGTTAGATGCTTCCACAACTTTTCTAACTAAAATTGTTGGCTAAAAATGTATGGAGCATCACTTTGAGTCCAATTTACCAAAAAAAATAAATTATTTGAAAATCTTGAAGTTTTAATAACTCTTGCTAATGTAAACAACATTTTTTTTAAAATATAAAAAATACCCTTTTGTAGATCTATAAGTGTAGTTTTCAAAAATATATTTATTTTAATAGTTTAAGTAATTTTTATATTTTATTTTTTATTTTTACTAAAAGTAGGTTTCCAGCACAAAATATAAGGTTGATTACTATGCCAAGGAAAAATACTAAAACTTATTAAAAAAAATTGAAAAAAATATGATGCACTAGATAAAAGAATCTATTTTAAGATGGTATTTTTTTTTTTCCATTTTAGATAAATATTTAATATGAAAGTTGACGTCTGAGGAAAATAATTATTTTTTGATTCACTCACATTTTAATATTTATTTAAAAATATATATTTATCAAAATTGGAAAAAAATATATCCATGCACTAGAATTTCAAGTTATAAATACACAAAAAATTTGGAGGAAAAAAAATAAAATTTACTATAAAAAGTTTGACGTCCCATGCAACTTCATTTTTCAGCATTTTATCAGCAACTAAATTATAGTTTTAATTTATTAAAAACTAGTTAAAAATATTTTTTATATTTTTAAAAATAATACAAACATAAAATATACTAAAAAATACATATCTTACTAGTTTACATCATTTCAAAATTCAAAACATATATGCCACTTTTTAGTGATTCAAGTTTAAAAATTGGATCAGCGTTGGCTGTTTCTTTTATAAAGTGTGACACAACTTTGTGCTTTGACCCTCTAGTGATACGTTGTATGATAAATAAAATGTTGATTATGGTGTTTTAAACTTGAAAACCTTGGAAATCTTCCTCCCATGCTTTGAAATAGGTGATCTGAGTCCTTGTAAGTCGGTTGTGGATGAATCTAATATTATGTAAATTACTTTCAGAATTAATTTAGTGTGTGTTGCTCGAAGTACTTAGCCAATTCATAGTTTACCCATTGGCTTTCCTATTCAATTAATGCTTTTATAATATAGTAAATTCGCCAATTTGGAAATAGGAAGTCCATCCCATATAGTTATAATTTATGCATTTATGTATATTGTTGTATGCATGTAAAGAATATGTATATCATAGTGGTTAGGATAGATTATTTCTTGATTATGATTGATATTGTTCTGGATTTTAGTCCGATGAAAACATTAGATGTTGGTGTTTGGAAATGGCATTAATAATGTCTTATATTTAATGTAGACTGAAAGATACCTTCATTTATATATATATATATATATAAATATATGTGTGTTTATATTATTGAGTAAAATGATTTCTTTTGATGTTTAATTTGTGAAATTAAGTGAAATTTATTTTGAAAGCAACGTAATAAATTGTGTTGGATTATTGTTGAATTTTATATCGACATGGAGCAAATTTGGAGATTGTTATTTAAATTTTCCATTCTAGCCTTATTGTGTTGACTTTTTAAATCGATGAGGAAAACTTCTTGTCAATTTGTGAAACTTTGTTCCAGAGGCTTGTTTAATTTCAATGTTCTCCTCATCTTAGCCATACTTTTGGAATTGAAACTTTTTGGTTTAATGCTTGGAAGAGATGAACAGTTTTAGTAAGACCTTTGGTTATGAGTTGTCGCAAGAGAGTTAATGCCTCACATTTTCCCATTTTGAGTATTATGCTTATCTAGTTCATCAGTCTTCGGCTTCACCTAAGTGGGTGGCAGCTGCCTAAGGAACTGTCTGGGGTGATGGACCCTAGAAAGGGTTGCATACCCACTCCTCTTGTATGTAATTTTGTATGGGTCACATAATGCTTATGAATAGAGGATTGAGTTTAGCGTGTATTTGTGGTGTTGTGTTACTTTTGTGTTGGGGTGGATTTCTCCTTGAAAGTCTTATGAGTGAACCCTTGGTTGGTCAGTCAATGAGTTGGAGCAGCTCAAGTTGTCAAACTATGGTGCCTCTACGAATTATATATGTAGGCAAGGCCATCAAGTGATGAGCCCCCGAGGCATTAGGTCATGCCCCTAGGACTGTTCTTCTGAGTCTTGTTTGAGACTTGTCATTTATTTCTGATAACGTAAAAACTACCCTTTATTTATATAGCTTCTCTTAGTGATCATGTGCTAACTATCTTGATCTGATGTGTGTGCCAAGTCATGTAGACCTTGCAGGTATAGGCATTGGGAGCAAAGACTTGTTAATAAAATAGAATGTAAGAGGTATGTTAAGCTGACCTAAGTATGTAGACTCTATTGCCAAAGTTAGTAAATCACTTCTATCTTTTCTTGTAGCTTGTGTGATCATAGAATATAGCTATAAGTAGTGAATTGTGTTGTTGTTATCTTTGTTTTCATTGTTAGTTGTTTGTGAAGTAACCTTGCGTGCCCCAGAGAACTAAGTGTAATAGTGTAATGTAATGTGTTATGTGATTGTGGTTAATGTTCTTGCATGTTCAACTGTGTTGTTTAAAAAAAAAAATTATTTGCTTGTGTGTGTTCTCTGGGGTTTGCATAGCAGGCGTTATATAAAACCCCGTTGAAATTATATATATATATATATATATATATATATATATATATATATATATATATATATATATATATATATTGTATGTATTCTTCCTCATATACAAATTGGATTGTAAAAAAATTTATATTTTATATATGGTTTTTTCTTATAAATTGCCATACAGGCGCATTTAAGAATTGAATTAAAAAAAAAGAGACGAATTTTGGCATTCGCCGTACGACGAAATTCATAGAAAATTTATTTTAAAAAAAATAATAAAAATTAATGGTTTGGGGAGGGCCGAAACTCTTCCCCATTCCCGAAACTCTTCCCCATTCCCATTGTGAGTGGCGCATCCACCATGGCTGCACACACCAGCCAGTGGTTGCTGGGCATAGCCTTGGTAAAGGCCGCATCCTCCCCACAGGGAGGCCGCGGTTGGGCTGTGGGTTTCTTAAAATTTTATTTCATTTTAAAAAAATATATTAAATGCATTTTTTGTAATGTGTTATAAAATTTGAATTTTATTAAATGTTTTTATTATATATATATATTATATATATATATGAATATGGATATATATTTGTAGGATTAAATATAAGTAATTATATATTTATATAATTACATTTATTAAGTTTTAGATAAATGATTTTGGTATTTTTTTTTTTTAAAAATATTGCATGTAAATTTTAAGATTAGATATTCTTAAAATAGTAAAATTGAAAGAGAAAATATAGAATATACTTTAATGTGAATTTGAGAAAATCAAGAAATCAATTAAATGAAACAATTTCTTTTATTGTCTTAAGAAAATATTTTTTTAATTAAGTTGATTTATTTCTTGTTATTTTTGATTGAATTGAATGGATTTAGTAAATCCAAATGATAGTTTACTATTGATATCTAATTTGCTTTAAATAGTATTTTCTCTTTTATTGGTCAATTTGGGAGTGTCTTAAATGTACAAGTCTTCCAGACAAATTGTAAAACGTGGGGGTTGTGTTTATTTAAGTTAAATTCTTATGTTGGCTAAGGTTGTGTACGTGGTTTTGTTTGGTGTTTAGACACCTAATTTTATGAACATAGTCATTGATGTACATTATGAAAAGTGCAAAATTGTATGTTGTATGTTTGTACATCTTGTTGCCTTAGTTAGGGAAACCTAGAATTCCTATGTTATGTTTAGGGGAGTGGCTCTGTGTGAGGGCCAACACACAAAGTGGTGTCAGGGTAACTTACAAAGAGTTAGTAAGTCAGTGATAACTAAATAACATAGTAGTTAGAATTAAAATCTTTAATAAGATGTATATGTCTCACTTATGGACTCTTGAGCTAGTTCAGTCTTGAGTATAAAATGAGAAGGCCTAGAATGGAAAATCGATATCTTGTTACCTTAAAACACTGGACGCTCTGGGTAATAATGAGCCCATTAGGTTGACATAGTACGTAGCGTCGCTATCTGTTAGCCTTGGTTGATTGGTATCTAAGACTCATTATTGTTATGTGTAGGAACATGCCTAGGTGAGGTGGAAGAGGTAGTGGTGGAGGTCGAGGTGGAGGCCGAGGGCCAATCCCTCAAGTTACTCCCCCTCTAAGCCCTCATCAGAGTGATCAGGCAGAGTAGTTGGATTAGAGGAATGAGGGACAAAATCCTGAACAGTCAAGAGTAGAGGGTTCACAGATACATCCTCTATTAGAGGAGGTCCTAGCTCGACTTGGACCTAGACAGGAAGTTGAGCAGGAGGTTGTTAGAGAGAGAGATAGGTCCCCCAGGAGAGTAGATGATATAGTGCATCATGATGCTATTACTGCAGGATACATAAGGGATTTACTGAGGGCACGCCCTCCTACTTTTGATTGTACAAGAGGTGGCTTAGAGGTAGAGACCTGGCTATTGGATTTGGGTAGATGCTTCACCATGCACCCTTACGGTAGCAATACCCGTGCAAGATGCGCTATTATGCATATGAGAGGATTCACCTCTACTTGGTGGCGCCTGGAGGAGTAGAAGCTCCACTTAGATATTGGGTCAGTGTCTTGGGAGATGTTCCTAGAGAGGTTTAGTTCGTGGTTCCTATCGAAACACTAGAGACAGCGATGGGCTGACGAGTTTCATGATCTACATTAGTTGGCTCTATCTGTTGAGCAATATGAACCTAGATTCTATGAACTCAAGCAGTATGTTGGTATTGGTGATGATGAGCCTATGCTAGTACAACACTTCATCAGGGGTTTGAATGCCTGCATTAGTGGTGGAGTCAAAGTCTTTGAGCCAAAGACTATGGAAGTTGCGGTGGAGAAGGTTCGCATAGTGGAACAGAATCTTGTTATGGCATTAGGTGGTCACACAGGAGTAAAGATTGGCAGTGCTCCTGCAATAGGTTTTAGTCCATGGGGTGGAAAGGCATAGACAGGGGGTTCCTCTAGGAACCAACAGACACCCTCAAAGGGTGGGTAGCAACAGCAACAACGTACATCTCGAAAGAATAATAATGCACAACCACAACAAGGTAATAGTCCATAAATAGGAAAGGGTCACAACTGGTGGTGCAACAAGCACAATAGGTAGGATCAGCCTGCGCAGAGTGCTCAGTCTACTGTCAGTAGAGGTAGTTTCCAGAAATCTAATGCACCTTTGAGTGGCAGAGGATTCGGTAGAGGAACAGGTTGTTACTCGTGTGGATAGCAGGGACACATTGCTAGGCAGTGTCCGATGAGAGGTTCTTCTAGTTTTGGGCCTTGACCTATAGTTTCAAAGCCTACAGTGGGTGATGCAGGACGATCACATACAATTTATGCTGTGGTTAATGACTGCCAAGTCAATCACCAGAACACAGTGGTCAAGACTTCAGGTAAGTTACATGGTGTTAGTGTTTCCATTCTTTTTGATTCTGGAGCTACCGACTCCTTTATTTCACCGACCATCATTGACCATTGTAGTCTTGTGGTGGTAAAGAAAGGTGGTAAGTGGCAGGTTGAATTCACCTCTGGGGTGAAAGTAGCAGTAGAGAACTTAGTATATAATTGTGAACTTAAAATTGGTACGTTAACTACTTTAGTAGATTTATATGTTACACCTTTAGGATCGTATGACATAGTACTAGGTATGGATTGGTTAGCATCTTATCATGCTGTGATTGAATTTTGACTTAAGATAGTTAGTTGATTAATGATTTAGGTGCGAAAGTGGAAATCATAGGTATATAAAGACCTATCTCTTTGTGGATGATATCTACTATGCAATTAAAGAGATGTCTTCGTCAGGGATGTCAACTGTTTGCAACAACAGTTACTGATCTGGAAGAAGGTGAGAGTCGAGAGGTATCTCTTGATGATCATCCTATTCTTAGGGAATTTGTTGATGTGTTTCCTGATGATATACCTGGAATGCCACCGAAGAGAGATATTGACTTTAGAGTTGACCTAGTTCCTGAAGCCGAGCCTATATCTAGGGCTCCATATAGAATGACGACTCAAGAGTTAGAGGAACTTCGTATTCAGTTAGAGGAATTATTAGAAAAGGGTTTCATTCATCCAAGTGTTTCCCCTTGGGGAGCACCTGTCATCTTCGTAAAGAAGGATGGGTCACTTAGACTGTGCATTGACTATCGTCAATTGAACAAGGTTACGATTAAGAATTGTTATCCTTTGCCTAGAATCGGTGATCTTTTTTATTAGATCAAGGGAGCTAATGTGTTCTCTAAAATCGATTTGAAATATGGTTATCATCAATTGTGTATTGCTGCAGCAGACATTCATAAAACTTCATTTTCAACTCGTTATGGGCACTACGAATTCACAGTAGTACCATTTGGGTTAACAAATGCACCATCAGTATTTATGAGTTTAATGAATGGTGTTTTTCATACATACCTTAATCGCTTTGTCCTTGTATTTCTTGATGATATTTTGATATATTCAAGAAACATGAAAGAGCATGAAGAACACTTGAGATAGGTATTGCAATGTTTAAGGGAAAATCAATTGTATTCGAACCTGAAGAAGTGCGATTTCTTTCAAACTGAGATAAAATACCTTGGACATGTGATTTCTGGAAAAGGTATTACTGTGGATCCTTCAAAGATTCAAGCTATTGTAGATTGGCCAGCTCCTACTAATGTGGGTGAAGTGCGTAGTTTTATGGGTCTAGCTGGTTATTATAGGCAGTTTGTTGAGGGATTTTCTAGAATTGGTCATCCTATCACTTCTTTCTAGAGAAAAGGGAAGAAGTTTGTTTGGACAGAGCAGTGTCAGTTGGCTTTTTAGACACTTAAAGAAAAGTTGACTAATGTGCCTATACTGATTGTTCCTGATCCTACTAAGGATTTTGTAGTTTGCATGGATGCATCCTTAGAGGGTTTGGGAGCAGTTCTGATGCAAGATGGGCATGTGATTGTTTATTAGTCTCACAAACTTAAGGATCATGAATTAAACTATCCCACTCATGATTTAGAACTAGCTGCGGTAGTGCATGCATTAGTTCGATGGAGGCATTTCTTATTAGGTCATCATTTCGAACTTCATACTGATCACCGTAGTCTACAATACATTTTTATGCAACCTAACTTGAATGCTAGGAAAAGACGGTGGATGGAGTTCTTGTGTGAGTATGATTTTGAAGTGAGATATGTTCAAGGAAAAGAGAACGTAGTGGCTGACACTCTTAGTCGTCGTCGACATGAGATCTCTACTACTACTCTTGAAGTAGATTTGAGAGGTCAAATATTAGCAGCACTGCCTACTGATAGATTATATCAGGAAGTAAGGTCGAAGATTGAATCTGGTAGACCTTTAGAAGGTCAATTTGTAGGGTATGTCCTTGAACCAGATGGTATATTACGACATTTTGGTCATATCTATATACCACATTTTGAGGGTCTTCATACATTAATTATGACTGAAGCACATCGAGCTCCATACTCAGCTCATCTAGGTGTTAAGAAAATGCATGCGGATCTTCGGCAATTGTATTTTTGGCCTGGTATGAAACATGATATTGTTGATTATGTATCGAGATGTCTTGAATGCCAGTGAGTCAAAGCTGAGCATCAACAGCCTACTGGATTATTGCAGCCACATCTCATTCCTAAATGGAAATGGGATATTATATCTGTTGACTTTTATTGTAGGGTTACCTACGTCATCACATCGACATGATGCCATTATGGTAACTGTTGACCAATTGACTAAGGTAGCTCATTTTTCACCAGTATGATCATCATATAATGCTTCATCCATAGCTAGGATATTCATGGAGGACATATATAGTTAGATTGCATGGGCTTCCTCATAGGATTATATTTGATAGAGACCCCGTATTTACATCAGCCCTTTGGACTTCATTACAACATGCTCTAGGTACACAGTTGAACTTTAGTTCAGCATATCATCCTCAAACTGATGGACAAATGGAGAGAGTTAATCAAATATTAGAGGATATGCTTAGAATGTACGTAATGGACCAACAATCACGTTGGGAGGATTATCTGTATTTACTAGAATTTGCTTACAATAACGGATATCAGAGTTCCATAGGTACGCCACCATTTCAGGCATTATACAGTCATCCTTGTCAAACTCCTTTGAGTTGGGATTGACTAGAGGATAGAGTATTACTTGGTCCTTAGATGCTTTGAGACATGGAGCAACAGGTTGACCGTATTACGAAACATTTAATAGCAGCGCAGGATAGGCAAAAGAAGTATGCCGATGCGCATAGAATAGACCGACAGTTTGCTGTTGGTGATAGAGTGTTTCTTTGAGTGCGACCGCGAAAGAGTCCAATCCGTTATGGAAAAGGCTCTAAGCTTGCACCTCATTTCGCTGGTCCATTTGAGATCTTAGAGAGAATTGGTCCTGTGGCGTATTGACTCACCTTACCACCCAGTTTGTCACGTATTCATGATGTTTTTCATGTATCAGTTCTTAGACCATATCATCCCGACATTTCTCATATACTTGATTGGAATGCGTTATAGGTAGAGGACAGGCAACTGGCTTTGGAGCCCATGGCCATTCTACAACATCGAACGCTCGGTCTCAGGGGTTGAGATGTTGATCAAGTGAGCGTCCAATGGGATCCTAGCCATGAGACTTCTACTACTTGGGAGGATGTGACACACATGAGGGAACTTTATCCCTATCTATTCGCAGGCTTTTAGGAGCAAGCCTAATCCTAGGGGGGAAGGATGTAGTACCCCTCCATTTATGCTTATGCTTTTTGTTGATACTTTTTCATACTATTAGACCTATGATGTTTTGTTGGATACTTTGATCGCTGGTCTTGAGCGATGGTGGATTATTCTGTGACATGATGTTACTTGTTTGATGATTATTGTTTTAGACATGATATGATTTAGTGTAGATGTTTACTTTTAGTTGTTTATGGATATGCACATGCTTATGATGGACTAACAACATTTATTTCATCAGTTTGATGTGAGTGTATTGGTGTGGAGAACAGAATCGTATCACTCACTTGCGAGTGCCCTGTGATATCTGTGATTTTCTCCGCACAGTGTGTCTGCTTAATGCTTTATATATATATATATACATGTATGCACGTAATTTGCTTGGTTGCAGGATTTATAGGTACATGACACCGACTCCACTAGTGCAATCAGGTCTGAGCGTGTCAAGACTCAACGAAAATGTTGAACGGGAGATAGTAGTTAGGTTTATCCACTACAGGATTTGACACCATTTTCCGACGGTCGTTCGTTGGTCGTTCGACAAATCTCTGTCGGAAGAGCGACGCAATGGCCAAAAATTTTCCGTCGCTATTTTTTCGTCGCAAGGACGACGAAAAAGTAAACGTCGAAATAACGGCGAAGAATCGTCGGTCGGCAGGATCGCGACATACGTCGGGATTTTGTCGGAATATCGACGAAAACTTTGTTTATCCACCGACGAACTGCACCAGAAGTTCGTCGTCGGCTCGACGAAACGGGCAAATATTTAGCGTGGAAACATGGAAATTTCGTCGAAATAGCGACGAAATACAAAATTAGTAGCGTCGAAAGAACACCAAAAGTTCGTCGAATATGCGACAAAATAGGCAAGTAGTAGCGTCGGAAGAACACTAGAAGTTCGTCGAATGTTCGACGAAATAGTCGTCGCAGCTATAGAAACTTCGTCGAGGCTTTCTGTTGATTCGTTGGTTGTTATCGTCGAAATTTTGACGAAGAAGCAAAATTTAAAAAAAAAAAATATTATATATTCGTGGAAATGTACCATTCTTGTTGGCCGGTGATCATACATACGGTGCATATTGGTTTGATGCTTCAAGCCGATGCATTTCTTATATTGAAAAATGCATTACCTTATTGAGCTTCTCTTTGTTTCAAGAATAGTTTAATATTCTCTACTTAACAGGGCCAACCATGTGATGGTGGAAGCTCATTTGGCCCCTCTCCGCCCCCTCACATCACTCTCAATTCCCCATACCAATCATATAACGGTAATCATTGATTCATCCATTAATAACATGTAACATTCATTCATTCATCCATTAATAACATATAACATTCATTCATTCATC
>VDFB02086081.1:150334742-150353182 GCA_007258455.2 Sequoia sempervirens | reverse complement strand
TCAAATTCTAATTAATTTAAAAATATTAAAATATAATTAAAACAATAAAAATAATTACCATGTATACCACTAACCTAAACTAATGAGAAAAGAGATAAAAAGTCTTACTTTGTAAAATTGGAAAGTCATTCAAAACTACATCTTATAGAAACTCAAAATATATACCTTTACTTGGTAAAATTGAAAAACTTAATTATTATATTAGCACATTACATTTTTATGTATTAAGAATGTAGAAATTATTATTTTAAAAAATATTATTTATTAAAAATTTAACTCTTTTTTATGAAAACAATGAAAAGAATAGTCAATTTATAACAGTAATCTAAAAGAATGTAAAAAATCTAAATTATATATAAAATAAATATTTCAAAATATAAAATATAAGTATAAATTTAATGAATAGGTTGAATGATAAGATTAGCCATAACATCTAAAAATTAAGTTATTCAAAAAGACTAAAATTTAAATATAAATTTGTTGATTAAACTATAATCTTCTTAAAAATTAAAAATATTAATATCAATATAATTTAACTATTTTAATTTAAAAATATTTTAAATCAATATGAAGTATGATTTGTACGTTACAATATATATAAGATTAATAGATGAATACTAAGTATGATTTGTTACAATGTAGGATTATACAAGTGATAAGATTAATAGATAAATACTAAGTATGATTTGTTACTACTATGCAGATTACCCACCATTCCATAATAATCGCACGGAAGTAATGGAAGGCCAAAACTTTTATATCGGGTGAAAATTGTGTACCAATTAGATTCAAGAGAATTGATTTTTGAAATATATTTTGTTATATAATTCGCATCTATACATTGATAATAGATTGAAAGAATTCAAATAGAAAAATTATTCAAGTTCTCATTGGTTAAAGGGAGAGTTATTAATAACTAGTTAAATTCTGGTGGTGCCTATAGTTCCTTGGCAGGAACTAAAAATTATATTTATAGAAGAAAAATAAAATAAATCTACTTTTTGTTTTATAATTTCACTTTTAACTTTAAATGTATGTTCACTCATTAAGTTCTATTTTTTTTTACAATCAGATTTTTATTTTAGATATTTGCTTATAAAATATAAAGATGCATTAAAAATATATTAGAAATATTTTTCATTATATTATATAGCATTCATAACATTAATTTAACATAGAATAATTTCACAATATCACTTAACATTCATAACTTAAACCTTTTATACACAATATCAAGTTAATTATAAAAAACACATAAAATTATTTATAAGCAACTTAAATTTTTTAACAATTTAATAAAATATAATTTAATATAATTAAGAAAAATTAAATAAGACTTATCAAGAAAAAATCAATTATAAATTTACTTATTATTGATAAATTTACTTATCAATATATTTTAACCATCAAAAAAAAATTAATCATTAGTGATTGCAACATTATTGGCACATTTTTAAACTGGCAAATAAACATTGAAAACACATTTATTTTTTAGTTCCTGCCAAGGGAACTATGCAACCCCTTTTCCTTAACAAGTTATTAATAACTTTGATTTTAACAAATGAGAACTCAACTTTTTTTTCTCTTTGACAAATATTTGTATATAGTTAAAGTAAATATGCAAGATTTTTAACTTTTCAAATTTAAAAAATTAATTTTCCTAATTTTATTGGCTACAAAACTTTGAGTGATAAGGGCGGATTTTCAGGAAGCATAAACTTTTTTATTTTTTTCACTTGTAATTAATCTATTTCGTTATTTTCAATCTTTTTATTAGTTCCAGCGAGGGAACTATAGGCACCACCAAATCTTAACTAGTTATTAATAATTCTCTTTTTAACCAATGAGATCTGAAGCATTTTTTCTATATTTCAAAATTCAATTCTCTTCAATCTAATTGGAAGACAAATTTCACCCGATATATGATTTTGGCGCTTCCATTACTTCCATTTCGAATCTTAACTAATTTTTAGGAGTTTTATTAAACTTAGGTTGTTTATTTCCAATAATTCAATGAGGTAAACCATACTAACTATTTTGAAAATTAAATTACACTATAATGATAAATTACTTTTTATTAAATTACACTATAAAAATAAATTACTTTTCATTAAATTACTTACTAATTACCCCTCACATTGGGTACGTAACATTTATTTACTATTTTCTTTTGCATTATTAAAATAATAATAATAATTAATAAAATTTATACTTTGAATAACAAATGCTAACTAATTAATCAATATAACATCAAAATTCAACTATTTTTAATTACCTTTATTACTAAATTGATTTGTAGCATAAATTTAATTGAGCTAATTCTTTCAAAATATTAATACCAATTACTCCAAAAAATTACTTTTTAATATAAATTAATTAATTATTATTTAAAAATAAATAGAAACCTTGTAAATTATTTTTATATTATAATTTAAATAAATTAATACTAATCACCTCTCTTTGTCATAAATTAATTCTAAGACAACACTTATTAAACATATATTTAAACTAACAAATTTTCAATTGCTTTGAAATTTGAACTAACTCTAATTACTAAGATACGTTTTGCAAAATAAATGAATTAAGACTAGAATAATTATTTAGAATAAATACTAATTACTTTTATAAAATATAATTTATTATTTTTGAAAATCAACTTTAAAATTAACAGTAATTACTTTTAAATCAAATTGAAATTAATATGAATAAATTAATCATTTAAATCAATCACAAATTCTATATCTCTCAGTCCTAGATGAGCATGTCTCAAATGATGATGTGAACTAATGTACCCATGCCATTGTTCTCATTTGCAGTAAAAGATGGTTAATATATAGCAAATTAAGCCAGTATTGACATGGTGTGTTGGTTTATAGGTGGCATTGTTGTGTTTTCCAGAAAGGTTCAAACCCCGTTGGGATGGTATTGTTGAATGGTTGTATCCTGCCTGCCCTAGCCAAAAGCGCGAAATTCTGAATAAAAAAAAAAAAAAAAAAAAAAATATATATAGCAAATTAAAACTATTGCTTCACTTTGTATGATCCTAGTGCTAAAAGAGAATACCACTAGTTGGTCATGTTTCCTATGAAGAGATTCAAGAATAACTTCATCAATTAACTCTACCTTTGTGGTCTTGGTCTAATGAATATTGCTGCTTTTGTCCACTACCTACAATCAACAAAAACGCAGCATATGGGTTCAATTGAGATTGATGTTTGATCCGTGCCTTTGCAATACACAACAAATACAAACAAAACTATTCTAAAACTTTTATAGAACTTCATCAAGCCTGCAGCTCTTGTTATATTATAGCATTCATAACTTAAACCTTTTTATACACAATGTCAAGTTAACTATAAATTGTATAGAGTTTAGATTTGCTATATCTCTCATATATCAACATAGGTAAATTTGAAAATATTTTAAATTATATAATTTCAAAAAAAAATTGAATGAATTTATAGAAGATTATTTTTATTAAAGTGATAGAATCTAATCCCAATACTAACATTAATTATAAGCCTAACCATAACCTCAACCCTAAAACTAACACTAATTAACTTCAAACCTAACTCTAATTTTATATCCAACCCTAAACATAACTATGATTCTAAAACTAACATTAATGAAACCCTATTGAATCATAACCCTAACTCCTACTCTTCAACCCTTGCCCTTAAATGAACCCTAACACTAACCAACTGGTTAAGTTCGATAGAACCCATCTTTCACCCCAATCCCTCTAACCCTAATCCTAATAGAATCCTATACCTAATTTTAATTAAAGTCTAACCCCTATTTGAACCTTTTAAACTCTAATTGAACTCATGTTTAGGGTAAGGGTTCACTACAAGTTAGGCTTGAATTATGGTTATGATTAGGGTCAAAATTCAAATAAGATTATGGTTGAGTTTAATTAAGGTTGCCATTCACTTAGGGTTAAGGTTCAATTAGTATTCAATTTGGGTTAGGGATCAATTACTTGCTATAATTCAATAAGGGCTTAATTAAGGTCGCTTGTTAAGGTTAAACTTTAAATTACGCCAGGGATTGCGCTAGGGTTCACTAAGGTAGGGTTATTGTCTATTTTAGGGTTAGGGTCTACCCAGGAGTTCCTAGGTTTTGATACAATTAGGTTACAATTACAGCCCAATTATTGTTAGAGTTAGGGTTATAATATGAGTTCAATCAGGTTAGGTTCAAGGTTTAATTAGTGTTAGAGTTAGGGTTGCAATAATAAAATTTTCCATAATGATATGGAAAGGCATTCAATTTGATTCATATACAAATGCATAAATAAGAATTGATAATTAAGAATTCTCTAGAACTAAAGTTATAACAACAAATACAATCCTTAGCTTAATCATTTGTTCTTGTTAGGGTTGGAATAAGAATTTAATGGGTCCAACTGAGACTTAGGAAATAAAACCCTGTAGAGGAAATAAAGCATTAAAATCAAAGTTGGGTTTTAATTTTAATCCGGTGACGTAAGCCTAAGCCATTAACTCCAGTGGTCATGTCGCCGACGGCTTAGCCAAAGCCTTTCATTAAATACTAACCGTGCAATGTGTAGGTTTTCCAGATTCGAAGATATGGGAGAAGATCTCGACCGCACTCTCAACTCAAGCAGACCTAAGCAGTCACCGCTATATTTAGATCGCGAAAAGGTCATGTGTCCTGTATGGAATGTGTGGCCCAATCTCCACTCTTGAGCTCATAACCCGTGGTTTTAGATCGACAACGAAGATCAAAAGCTAATGGTAATGGCAAGAGGAAGATGAAGGTTGGTGAAGCATTAATGAATTATTCCTTGCTTGTGTAGACACGTCGATCTCAATCTGTGTGAAGATGTTATTGTTCGCAATCATGAAGGGTGATCTTTGGATTCTCATGTAGCTCTAGTTAAATGGTAACAGTACATACGCCGCCAAATTGCCATGTTTGCACATGCATGTTTATTAAGCATTGATGAAGGTTGCCATTACCTTGCACAATAAATAGAAGAGGAACTTACTACTAATAGTGTCATTCTTGTAGCAGTTAGAGCACTTCGTGGGTTCAGTCTAATCAACTTTGAGTGGTTGTCTGAGAAGAGAAAATGAGTAAATCAGTAAGGAGGTCTGTTCGTTTGAGCTCACAAAAGCTCTGTCTTGCTATTCAGGAAGGTGCCTTGGTTGAGCAGCAATGTCCTCGAATTGCAACCTTCTACTGCTTTGGTTGTAGTAGAAGGTTGCAATTCCAGGACATTGCTGCTCAATTGGTAGATGACAAAGGCAAGCAGTCGGTGTGCTCTGATGAGGAAATGATATCTGTGGGCATATCAACTGTTAAACCCCAAGCAGGCGGACTAGAACCATATTGGGCAAGGACAAGAAAGAAGACGAGGCTGAGAGTCTACCGTATTGGGCAACAACTAGAAGCGGGCGTGTATACCAGGGTCGGAGTGTTGGGAGTCTACCGTATTGGGCAACAACTAGAAGCGGGCATGTATACCAGGGTCGGAGTGTTGGTAAGGGAATGGTGGCGGGTAAATAAGAAGTTGTTGTTGTGCCTTCGTGGCAATTTGGTTTCCTGGCATCTTTGTGTGGATAGCGAACAGGGGGTTTTGATGACAATTTGTGTTCCGTTTTCTTTTAGAATTCCCCAGTTCGTGCGCCAGGATTTTGATGACAATTTGTGTTCCCTTTTCTTCTAGCTTTTCCCAGTTTGTGCGCCACCATGTTTTGCAGATTCAACATGTGGGAAGTTTTGAAAGGAAATTCAATTGCAAATGAGATTTTGTTCAAATTAAAACCCCAGGCGGACCGACTCGAACCGTATTGGGCAACAACTAGAAGCGGGCGTGTATACGAGGGTCAGAGTGTTGGTAAGGGAATGGTGGCGGGTAAATAAGAAGTTGCTGTGGTGCCTTCGTGGCAATTTGGTTGCCTGGATTTTTTGCGTGGATAGCGACAAGGGGAGTTTGATGACAATTTGTGTTCCCCTATTCTTTTACGCTACCCCAGTCCATGCACTATAAATGTTTTGCAGATTCAATGTGTGGGAAGTTTTGAAATGAAATTCACAAATGCAATGGAGATTTTGTTCAAATGAGATTTTGTGGTGAAATTACATTTGAGCCTGAAGCTTGTTGCTCCCTTGGCATATAAAAGGGAATTCAAGGCTCATTTGTAGGGAGAGAACTGATGAAAGCTCTAGCTAGGTTTTGAGTTGAATATATGGGTAGAATCTGTCCTCTGATGAGGAAGTGATATATGTGGTGCCATTGGCTGTTAAAACCCCAAGCGGACAGAATAGAATAGATAGCCTGCTTTTGAGTTTTGGATGAATATATGCAAATTATCTTAATTTGTATGTAGATATGACTTATAAGCATGAATAAATGTATAATTCTAATATATTTTCTCTCCTTATGTGGATTTGAGTGAATTTTGAATGAAATGTTAATGAAGTTGTCATTCTTCTTTTGAGAATGAAATGTTTATATTGTAAGATGCGATTTGAACTTAAGACCTCTCAGAAGAGAGGCTTCGTAGCTTGCCGCTGTGTTGTGGGGTCATCCCCAATTTTATAAATGCTTTTAAATATGCGAATTAAGTGTTCTTTTCTTTGGTTCAAATATGTGTACAAAATAAAACTAGTCTACAAACTTCAATCTATAATTCCAATAATCAACTACTGAAAAATTAATATTTGAAATTGATTATCTTTTAACATTTACACTTTATTATGGATTGACAATGTTTACAAACATCATTTTTTTAAAAGCAAAGGCAGTAAGCCTATATATTTATATATTAATATAATAAGAGTGAATATACATAGTATTACAAAATCTACTAAATTGTGAGGCTTGTGTTATCTTCATTTAGATCCCTAGATGGTCATGAATAAATGTCTCAAAGTATTGCTTTGGTTCATATCCATGTCTAAGAAACGAAACTAGTGTGCAAATATAAAACTATACCATAAGAATCAACTAGTAAATAATTGATGTTTAGAATGTACATGTGTTGATCTTCTAATATTTGAACCTCAATATAGATAGAAAGTGTTTAGTAACATTTTTAGGGAATATAGATTGAAAGTGTTTAGTAACATTTATAGGGAATGTGCTAAATTGTGAGGATTTTGTTCTCCTCAATTAGAGCCCTAACCAAACCAATTCCATGACATAGGAATAATGATTAGAGACATGATGATATATGTTATGAGAAAATGTTATTACATTTTTGTCAATGAAAATGTTCTTTTGATAAATCCTCATTGTCCTAATAATTTTTGATCATTTTAAATGCTTAAATGATTTTACTTAAGTAAAATACAACATGCAAATCAAGATAAACATGCATTAGGTAAGCTCACAATGATTAGTGGGAGGGCGCTGTCAAGATTTAAATTGAATTTAAATTTTAAATGTGTAGGGTTGATAATTTCTACGTCAAGTTTGCACTAGTAGATCTTATGCAAGGTAGGGTAATGTCATGAGATTAATTCACACAAGAATATCCCACTTGTAGACTCGTTATTGAACAAAGGACAATCTATTCAAAGTTTACCAAAAATAGTAATGAAAAGGGCATGAATAAATATTTTTTCTCTAAGATTGATGTGCATGTGAACTTCTATTATGGTGTATGTTAAAGTAAACAAGATATCAATGAGGAAACTATTTAAGTAATTTTAAATACTAAAAGATATAGATTTACTTAAAATATATATAGTTTACAATTATATTCTCCTTCCAATAGTAACTCCACCAAAAGCATACAAAATTTAAAAAATATGTAATGAATAACATATATCAAACATTTAAAATAAATATGAGAATTTTTTTGTTTAGTTGTGTTTTTGTATCAATTTATATATATACATATATTATTACTAAATTCTAGATAGATTCTTATTTTCTCAGTATTTGGAGATCATTATTTAGTTCCTTTTTTTTCCGTCAATTTCCTTATATAATATTACACCTCTTTCAATGCAAAAGAGTCTATATCTAATCACTTGCTCAACCTAGATTTCATAGGCTTTTCTAAATGACTTATATTTGTTAAACCTTTCAATCACACAATTATCATTACATAATATCTCTAAATCATCAAAAACCAAAGATCCATCTAATGCATGTGTTAAAATATTTAAATTATTTTTAATATAAGAAGTTAATATTTGCTAAAAAAATTAATTGATGGGATCTTGCTAAAAAAAATTTCTGCTATCAATTCAAAAATAGGATTCCAATGTTACCAACTCAAGGTCCCTATTCCAGGTTGTGCAGAAAAAAGAGCCTTTGATGGAAGGAGATCAAAGAATTGCTTCAATAAGATTTTATCTCCATCTAATCTCAATTGCATGAGTCCTTGAATGAGGAGTTGGTGAGATTCAAGCATAATTTGAGAAATTTGTAAATTAAGAAGATTGATGGTTTAAAAGTTAGGGCTAAAATAAATTGGCTAAAAAATGGAGATAAAGGCTTTGATTTCTTCTTTAATTATATAAAGGAGAAAAATGCTAGGGAAAAAATTGGATCAATCTAGGTCAATAATCAACATATAAATGCTCTTTCTTTGGTTATAAATGAATTTCGATCTTTCTATACATACCTTTTTGGTTATAAATGAGTTTCGATCTTTCTATAGTATATTTATATATATATATATATATAGAAAAATTTAAATGCAAGGGATTCAAGTACATACCTTTGCTTTTGTTAATGTTGATGAAGATACAAATGTGGATGAAGTGCCAAATTTGATGACATGATCTTCCTAAAAAACTGGAATATCTTTGGTCTATGTGGCACTTGAAATTTTCTACAAAACTATAACTAACTCTACCTCAGATTTGTGACTTTGGACCTATTTTGCATCAATAAATATGAGCTTTGACACATGCCTCCTAATCTAGCATACAATATGTACTTAAATGCTCAAAATAGTTGGGAGTAGTGTTGAGATTGGTGGATCTTTGGGAAGGTCGAATGCTTCACCTTTGTATCTTTATCAAGATGCCTATTGACTTGAAAAAATGCATACATTTTCATGTTTATGAATTTGGAAAGCAATCAATTTGATTTCATTATTGTTTGTGTCATTGTTTATCTCAATTCCCATATATAAGGGTACACATTGAAATTTGAAATCATACCAACTTGTCTATAACAACAATGAACCTTGTCTCTCATGGTAATATTAACTCTAACCATAACCCTAACTATATATTAACTCTAACCCTAACCCTAACTATATTCAAGTAGCCAATCCCAACCTTTAACTATATCTCTTAACCTAATCTCCTTAACCCTAACTCTAACCAAATATTGTTGATATAATTAGGTTAGGATTAGGATGAGTATAGGGTTAGGATTAGATTAGGTTATGGTTTAATTGAGTTAGGACAGGATTAAGACGCATCATGGCTAGGATTAGATTAGGCTAGGTTAGATTAGGGTTAGATTTTAGGGTTAGGGCTAAGATTAGGATTAGGCTAGGTTTTGTAGTTTTATTTAGGGTTAGAATTCAGGCTAGGGTTAGGCTAGGATTGGGATTAGGATTAGAGCCTCAAGGCATAATTAGGTTAGGATTAGGATGACTCCAAGTAGGGTTACGATTAGATACATGGTTAGGCTAGGAAGAAGTTAGGATTAGGATTAGGGTTAGGATTTAATTAGGTTAGGATTGTGATTAAGATTATGATTATGGTTAGGGTTAGGATTAGGAATAGGATTACGGTTAGGGTTTAATTAGGTTACGACTCTAGGATTACGGTTACGCTTAGGCTTAGGATTAGGGTTAGGATTGTGATTAGGGTTATGGTTATGGTTAGGCCCTAATCCTAATCTTAATATTAATCCTAACCCTAACCTTAATCCTAACCCTAACACTAACCCTAACCATAACCCTCACCCTAACGTTAACTGTAACACTAACTCTAACCCTATTCATCATGATAAACCTATTCACTATGATAACCCCAACCCTAATCCCAATTTTAACTCTAAACCTAACCAAATTACTATATTTATCATTTTATAAACTTATCCCTAACCATAATCATAACCCTAACCCTAATCCTAACCTTCTACAACCAACCCTAATCCCTATTCATGATGATAACCCCACCCTAATCCTATTAATGATTGCGTTTCCATTGGTGATGATAACCCTAACCCTAATCTTATTCGTGATGAAGAACTTCATTATGATGATAACCCTAATCAGAATCCATATAAATCCAACCCTAACCCTTACAAAGAACTCCTAACCCTAACCCTAACCCCGATCCCATTCACATGATAAAACCTATTTTGTAATAAATAATAACCAACCCTAATCCCAAATTTAACTCTAACCTATCCCTAACCTTTAACCCAACCCCATCTCAATTTGAACTCTAACCTATCCCTAACCTTAACCCTAACCCTAACCCTAACCCTAATTCCTATTTGTGATGATAAACGTATTTGTGATGATAACCTGAACACTACTACTAACCCCAACCCTAACCCTAATTATAAACCCTAAATGAATTATAAACCTAACTGTAACCCTCATTAAACACTAATTTCAATCATAAGTGTAATCAAACCTTAATGATAACCTTGAATCATAATTCTATTTCAACCCTAAACCTAACCCTAACACTAATTTGTTAAATATAGTATGCTAGTTTTAATATATTAATTTAAAAACTTATGATAAAATTTAACCCTAACTGTAATCGTAGTTGTGCCCTAGCCCTAATTTGACCCTAACCTTATTTGAACCCTAACCTTAATAGTAATATTAATTTAATCCTATAGCTAATCTTAATTGAACCCTAACTGTAATTAAATCTTAATCTTTACCCTAACTCCAACCCTAATTTAATGTTAATAGAATCATAATCCTAATTAAGTTCATATTATATAACTTATATAACATTAAAAATAAATTCCATAAATAACCCTATCTTTAATCAATTTTATTATATGTAACCATAATCAAAACCTAACATTAATTGAACCTTAATTAAAACCTAACCCTAATCCCAAGTGAACATTATTCCTAATCCCAAGTGAACATTATTCCTAACCCTAAGTGAACATTATTACTAACCCTAACCCTTATTGAATTGTAATAGTAATTGCAACCCTATATGAACCCTAACCTTACTTGATCCTAGAACCCTCACACAAATCTAACCCTAACCCTAAATCAACCCTAATCATAACCATAATTCATTTGTAAAACTAATTGAACCCTAACCTTGAAAATGTAATCCTAGCCTTATCATTATAATAAGTTTTAGAGTTATAGTTAACTTAAAATAATAGATGTCTATTATTATGATAATAATTATAGTTAGGATTGTAGTTAAGGTTATAGTTAAAACATAATTTGATAACTTAACTATATAATTATTTATAGTTAATCATTATTAATTTATTGTGAATTAAGTGTAACCTAATAATAAGTTAACCTTGATTAGAAATTAATCAAATTTATTATTATTATAATTATTAACATTAAGGTTAACTTATGATTTTGATTATTATTATTTTAATTAGTAATAGTAAGGTTAACTTATTATGAATTTGATTTTTATTATTATAATTATTAATAGTAAGGTTAACTTATTATGATATTAAGTTATTAATTATAAATATATTAATTCAAATTATTTATTATGATATCCTTCTCGAGGCGCCTAATTTTTAATCAAATTTTTATTATAAAAATTGAATAGGCACCTTCAGAAGGATATCTCTCGGCGCATTTTATATATCTATTATTAAATAAAACATTCATTTAAGGAAAAGGGAACATTACTAGGCAGATGGAAAATTTCCTCGGGCCCCACCTTGTACAGTCGACGTGGCAGCCGCCCGTGATTTCGCAATCAACCAAAGCCCCATCGCGGGATGGCGGGGAACGGCTCAGATCAAAGGACAGTTGATGAACAGTCGCATATATTTGATCCACAGATGGGACACGTGTCGCCCGCCCGCGATATCGCCATCCTACAATTCCGGATCACGGGATGGCGGGCAACCGTTGATCTTGAAGGCATTTTGTTCGGCGGCAGCGCGAATTTCATCCTTTTGAAAAATAAAACATTCATTAAAGGGAAAGGGGACATTACTAGGCTGATGGAAAATTTCCTCCGGCCCCACCTTGTACAGTCGACGTGGCAGCAGCCCGTGATTTCGCAATCAACCAAAGCAACCATCGCTGATGGCGAAGTGGCTCGATCAAAGGACAGCTTGATGAACAATACAAGATATTTGATCCACGATGGGACACGCACGCCTCGCCTCGCCATATCGCTTATATCCTACACTCGAAGGACGGATGGCTGCAAACTGCTGATCTTGAAGGAATTTTGATCGACTCAAATAATTTCATCCTTCAAAAATAAAACATCCATGAAAGGGGACATTACTAGGCGGATGGAAAATTTCCTCTGGCCCCACCTTGTACAGTCGACGTGGTAGCCGCCCGTGATTTCGCAATCAACCAAAGCAACCATCGTGGGATGGCGGGAACGGCTCAGATCAAAGGACAGTTGATGAACAGTCGCGCATATTTGATCCACAGATGGGACATCAGCGTCGCCGATATCGCTATCCTGGCTACCTCGACACGGATGGCGGGCAACCATTGATCTTGAAGGAATTTTGATCGACAGCAGCGCGAATTTCATCCTTCTGAAAAATAAAACATTCATTAAAGGGCAAGGGGACATTACTAGGCGGATGGAAAACAGCGACATAAGTTTTTTTAAAAGCGTTCAGCAGAAGGCCAGCCAGGGACTTAGGAAAATAAAACCCGTGGAGGAAATAAAATATTAAGACCAAAGGGACCAGGCCTAACGGAACGATGGGCATAAGATGTTTTTAAAACCCTTCAAAAAAGGTAACCGTGAAATAGATCCCGACCAAGGGATTACCTAAACACAAGGGTTTAAGATGAAGACAAAGCTAAAACCCCAGCGCTAAGAAATTTTCCAACACCATGAAAGCCTAGTGACATAAGGTAGGGCATGAGTGAAACATTAGGAACAAAATTTGAAGTTCCATCAGTACAAGCATTGGATAACATGTATTTTCCCATTAAATGTGAAGGATTTTCAAAAAGTTTATGTGTTGAACACTATGGCAATGTGTCTTGGCTCAATGAGGAGTATAGGAAGGTATATGTTAGGCTCAAGACTTAGTGAGTTCTATTCTTGTAAGAAATAAGAGCATGATAAACTAATTAGATATGGCATTGCTATGAATGAGTTATAAAAAACATACAAAATTTGTGTTTACTGATTATGTTGAATTAAGCCATTCTCATCTAATGGTTTGAACAACCCTTATTATATGCAGATGATCTAGCTAATATAAATATTAGTTAGCATTGATATATGTTGAGTTTAAGATAGATCTCCTTATAATTTCCATTACAAGTAGTGGGAAAGTAATAGTGAGAATTGTTGAATATGTTATATTATTTATCTTTTGAAAACCTATGAGACTATGTGTGTAGGTTTATCAATCACTTTATGTTTGTATATAAGAAAAAACCTACCAAGTTCTTGTGGATCTTTGTGATATCTTGATTATGCATGCTTGATTATAAGATGGACCCACATGTTAGAGTTGAGTCTGATATAGGTACATGGGTAGTTGGCTATCCCCAATACTATGTAGACGATGGATCCTATATATTTGTTCATTATATATTATGGATTATATTTCATTCACCCATATTCTAGAGATGCAATATTCTACGAGCTATGTGTGTTATGATACACAAGGTTTTTTATTGAATATGGTGTAGGGGCACCTAGTGAAATTATGCAATTTTGGCTCTAATGTTGAGTTTTTGTGTTGTTGAGTCATATTGGATGTAATAAGGTCATAATAGACCATTTTAAATGTAATAAGTCATGTGGGGTTGGTACTAGATAGGGTTGTCAAGTTTTGGTCAAGTTTTGTAATTTGTTGCAAAAGTTGCTTTGCAACTTTGCAAATTTTGTAATGTAAGGAAGATGAACGATCACCAATTCAAAAGTTGGTTATGAACATTTTTTTTTGGGTGGTTGAAGTTTAAATATTCCTTAAACAGTTCAAGGAAAGGTTCTGTTAAAATTTTTACTGCACAAGCAATAAAATAACTTCAATTTTCTGTGTTTTCTGAGAAATCTACTTCTACAATGTTCTGTACAATTTTGTATTGAGAGATAATGATATAAAGTTCTTTGTATCTGATGGAGAAATGAACTAGATTTTTTTTGGAATTGGTTTGATTTTTTTCATAAAGTTTGAAGGTTTTTATAAGCAATTTACTGGAAGTGGTCTGAAAACCCTAAGGCAAGAGGGTTTGAGCAAGAAAATGGAATAAATCACCATTCCATCAATGGAAATTGCTACAAATCAGTGGAATGGCACTAGATAGGTTTATTTTCATGTTTAATAGGATTGTAGTTGTAGGGGATGGAGTTAGGGCCCTGTTTGTGCAATCCCTAGCCTAATATATTAATGTATTATGCTAGTTTTGAGAGGTAGAGGTAGGGTTTTGTTGTTAGATAAGGTGGTCGATGTTTCAAGTGAGAAAATCTATGGTTGTAGATCCCATGTGACCTGTTTAGCACCATGGAGTGAAGGTTGGTGATTGGTAGAAGGTTTACCATATACTTGCTTTGTAAAAAGAGGCCTAATTTGGCTTAAGGGCAGTGTAGTAGTCCATTTTTGGAGGTGATGGTATGAAACAACCTTAAGCACAAATATACTATGTTGAAGAATTCCATAAAAGGGTACTCTAAATGGTAATTGGTTCATGGGTTTGAGGCCTTCTCTAAAATATATGTTGAATTTTCATTGTTTGATGTTCTACAAGGGAATATGATGAATTTGTGAGTTAGACACCATGTTGGGGTTTTCTAGGTTGGAAGATTGCTCAAAACTGATTAAATTGTGATTGGTAAGAGATATCCACCCCTGATCTACATCACAATGTCACTAGTATCATGTAGGTGAAATATGTTAGGAGTAATTTTCATACCTTAGAGTTTAACTAACTATCACTAATGGAAGATGATGAATGCTAAGATTCACCCATGGTATGAAATTGATTAACTATCTTTCAATAGTACCATGTAGGTGATAGATGGAAAGAGCTACCTCATGCTAAGTGGGACTAACTTTCACTAGTGATTCTATATATGCAATATTCTAGGAGCTATGTGTGTTATGATACACAAGGGATTTTATTGAATATCACTAGTATCATGTAGGTGAAATATGTTAGGAGATATTTTCATACCTTGGAGTTTAACTATCACTAATGGAATGCAGATGATGAATTCTAATATTTACCCATGGTATGTCATGGCTTAACTAGCTTTCACTAGTACCATGTAGGTGATAGATGGCAAAGGCTACCTCATACTATGTGGGACTAACTTTCACTAGTGACATGGAGGTAATATCTATTAAGGTCCATTGACTCACATAGTTCAACAAGCTATGAAAATATTATTAATAGCCAAATGTGTTGTTTTTTGTTATAGTTGTGCCTTTTTGGTGATTACCACAAGTAGTAAGGATGCTCACTTGTCTTCATAGTTGATGGTGAATTGGTATAAATAATGGGACCCATAGTGCCACATAGGATGAACTAATACTATTATTTTTTCTTGGGATGTATTTAATGGATTATGCATTAGAGAACTAGGCAAAAGGGAAGTTGGTTGTAGTAAGGTTCTAACCAAATCCTTTTGCTAGTTGCTCACTATGTGTACATATAATGATATTGAGTTATTCACATTGTGTATTTGTGTCTATGGATGGGCTATTCATTATGTATATGTGATGTATGCATAAGCTAGAACTGAATAGGGTACATGTGCTAGTCACACTATGTTTATGTGATGCATGTATGATCAATTTGCAATGTGTATATTTGATGCACCCATGAGTTACAAAATTTAATGTATATAATGTACATGCATGATTTAGTCACATTGTGTACATGTTTTGTATGTATGAGATAATAACAATGTGTAAATGTGATGCATGTATCAACTAATCACTATATAGATTTGTGTGTTCTGACATTGATATTGGAATAGTAGTAATAATTGAATGGAAAGTATTTGATAGAGTACTATTATATATGGATTGATTTGTTATTAAATTAAATTTAATAAAAGGTTAGAGACTTAATCTCAAATGTGAGGATGATGACTTTATGTTATTGGTGTATGAATTGTAAAGCCTCTAATTCTTAAGAAGTGATATGTATGAAGAGCCATTATGAATGAGTCCTTGATGTTTAGGTCTAGGTGTAGGGATGATCCTATAATTAATTTGAGAATACCATATTTTAGTGTAGGTATAAATCATGATATAGAGTTGTTGCCATGACTGTGGATGGTAAGGTTTTGAAGTTGGGACTTCCAATTTGGATAGAATATGTTTAGTTGATTAAGATAGTACAAAAGATACAATGTTATTAGGAAAACCAAATTTCTAGTAACTAGGGTGAGTTATCTATATACATTGAACACCTCATGATCCTAGTGGACTCAAATGCACTAGCTCAAACCTCCTAGCAATAATGCATAGAGGATCTCAACAAAGTGATGTAGGAGGAGTGGTGAGTACAACTACACCTTGTAGTCCCAAGGAGAAAGGTTGATTAGAGAATTCATGTAATGCTATCACAAGGTAAGATTGCCATAGTGTTCAACACATAAACTTTTTCCCTCCTACCCCTTCTCCCTCTCTTAGGTCTTTCTCTCACTCACTCACTCCCTCTCTTAGTCTTTCTCTCCCCCACTCACTCCCTCTCTCAATCTCTCTCAACTATCTTCAATATCCTACCCCCTCTCCCTCCCTTGGGTCTCTCTCTGACTCACTCACTCCCTCTATCTCTCTCCCCTTAACCCTAAACCCTAAACCCTCTACCCTCTACCCTTATGGGTAGTGATGGAACTTCAAAGTTTTGTTCTGAGTGTTCTATTTTATAAAAACAACACATATGGACTAATAGTTGAAGTATAAAATCTATTTCTTGTTATAAAAACAAGCATAATGATTTAAAATACAACTTATATTGAACAAAAATGGACCAATAGTTGAATCTTATTTTCCCTCTATCTCTATTTTTCTTATTGTTCCTATTAGTGGCTAATTAAATCTTCATTGAAAACCTACAAAGAGCTTGGGTCCTTCAATCTCAAAGCTTCTCTAATTTCTTGATGAGAATCATTCACATTGATTCCCAATATTGTGCTCAATTGGATGGTGTCTATAGTTTTAAATGAATCTATTGGAGACAAAAATCAAGGATTAAATGACTTAAATAAGGTGTAAAACCAAGTTTTTTCATTTAAAATGCAAAATTAGAAGGCAAAGAAACATAATATGAAGATTGAAGATGGAAAGGGGGAAAGAGGGAGGGAGTGGGAGACAGATAGAAGGAGGGAGGGTTAAGGGTTTAAGGGTTTACAGTTTAAGGGTATGGAGGGGATTGAGAAATAGAGGGAGTGAGTGAGTGAGTGAGAGAAAGACCTAAGAGAGGGAGAAGGGGTAGGAGGGCGAGACTTGAGATAGAGTGAATGAGTGAGAGAGAGACCTTAGAGAGGGAGTGGTGCTAGGAGGGACAGACTTGAGAGAGAGAGAGGGAGGGAGTGGGAGAGAGATAGAGGGAGGGAGGGTTAATGGTAGAGGGTAGATGGTTTAAGGGTTTAAGGTTAAGGGTGGAGGGGATAGAGATAGAAATTGGTGGTGAGAGAAAAGACTAAGAGGAGAAGGGGTAGGAGGCAGAGACTTGAGAGAGAGAGACCTGAGAGAGAGGGAGAGGGTAGGAGGGAGAGACTTGAGAGAGATAGAGGGTAGAGGTTTAAGGGTTTGGGGTTTAAGGGTTTAAGGGTTAATGGTTTAGGGTTTAGGGTTATAGGTAGTGATGGAACTACAAAGAGCAGGTCCTTCATCACCAGCTTGTCTAATTTCTTGATGAGAATCATTCACATTGATTCCCAATATTGCTCAATTACATGATACATTTGCAAATGTGACCACACTTTCACTCTCCCCTCTCTCGGCTCTCTGTTACCCTCTCCCACCGTCCTACTCTCTCCCTCCTATCTCCTCCCTCTCTCCCATTATCTCGCACTCTCTCCTACTCTCTCCCACCCTCTCTCCCACCCTCTCACACTCTCTCCCACTCCCTCTTACTCTCTCCCACTCCCTCTTACTCTCTCCCTCCCTATATATAGAGATGCCATTCTCCTACAAATACTATGTATAGAAACCCTATGTAGCCACACTATCACTCTCTCCCACTCTCCCGCTCTCTCGTACCCTCTCCCACCGTCTCCTACTCTCTCCCTCCCTATCTCCCACTCTCCCACTCTCCCATTATCTCTTAGGTTTTACATGCTAAATTTTAAGACATGGA
>VDFB02086081.1:150244612-150334642 GCA_007258455.2 Sequoia sempervirens | reverse complement strand
GGCACTCAAACTACTTGCTAGAAAGCCCCAGATAGATATGAATAAACTAAGTTTATGTATAAAAGTTAATGATCAAGAATAGTATAAATAATAGGAATGTAGCTTTTATCAGTCAAAAATCCATATATATTAAATTCAGAATGCTTAAAAACATAAACCCTCTCCACAATATCAAACAACCAATCATTTCTCACAAGGAATACATACATACCTCTTTAGACATGGATGGATTGATGGGATGAAGACGATCATTTCCACCTATCTTCTTCTCAAACATCGACATGATATTGCAGATGGCAATTTTGAGCTTGTAATTAGACTGTATGTAGTCCGTCATGGTTAATCAAAAGAACTTGTTAAAAGACATGTCCAAAGCTTCCATGCTCAATTCAAATAAACAAAGCAAGCATCTTTGTGTAACCAAGATTTGGAAGGAAGAACGTAGCTACTCTATCTTGGTAAACATGCATTCCAACAAGAAAACCATTTCCCAGATCACCTCCAAAAGTGGTCTCATGGAATCCTTCTACAAACAATTTCTTGTAGAAAAAAGTCTTCTATTCCAAAACACAAAATCCATAATAATCCCCAATCCCCAAAAATGATAGTTATAATCATTTTTCCAAAAAAGAGACTTTAAGATTTTTGAACACAAAAATCAAATAAAAAACTTCACAAAACAACAAGTTTCCAAACGACAAGCAATTCAAAGTCACGCATGTGCTCCGAAAAATTCTTTTTCTATCTTTTTAGTTATCTTTACTACTTATCCATTATCACCTTCTATTTTTAATTATTTTATTTTATATTATATTATTTTCCCACCTTTTAATTGATTTAAACTCATCATTAATAATGAATATATTTATATTTAATTATAAATAATACTTTTACCTTAGCAATTTAATTTAATTAAATTAATTAACCAAGACAACTTATTTATTTATTTCTCCACATGTTTCAGTTAATAATTTATTTAATTCAACAACTTAATCAAACAACATTATTAAACCAATTTAATTCAAACAACCCAAAGCAACATTTATCAAACATCATGAAAGGGCGAATCATTGAGGGGCAGTACAACTGTCTAAAATGAACTTATAACACTTACCTCATGATTTGCATACAGTATAGAAGAGACTCATTTTCTGAGATGGTCCATTCTCCTCTTTGTGTGGATTCACCAATAGTCTCCTGAACATAAGGGATTCTCCATGCTCTAGTTCTACCACATCCTCTGGTGATGTTACGCTCTTTTTGTCTTCTTGCACCATACAATTTATTATTGCACCTCTCTTACTGGTTTCTTGGTTTATTTGTGGACACTATTAAGCTCTATGTCTAAATTCCTCACACTGGAAACACTTGCCCAAGAACTCTCTGCTACTATTGCCACGTCCTCTTGTTGAATACTCTTTTCCTTGTACTCCTTGGTTTGATTCTTTGTTCCATCTAGGCTCGTTTCTTCTTCAAAAGTTTTCTTCCCTTTGTGGCTGCTTGGTTGTCATTTTTCCATTGCTATCTTTCCCTTTCCTCTTGAATTATTTTGCTTCCTTCTATTTACCTTTTCCTCTGCTTTCAGAGTATATTAGTAAACCTCTTCAATAATAGAAATCTTCAACATACTCATCTCATCTTGGATATTGAATCTGAGTCCATTTATGTATCTAGCCACCTTCTCTCTGTCCATTTCATAATGTACCGATCTAATCACCATTTTGTTAAATTCCTCTATATAATCCTTCACACTCATGTCTTTTTGTTTCAAATTTTGAACCTTCTTGAACATCTCCAATTCATAATCTCCTGGAATAAACTTTTCCTTCAATCTAGCAATCATATGTCTCCACTGTGTTATCTGCATCTCACCATTCTCTACCTTTTCTTTTTGTAACACTTTCCACCACAATGCGACATGTACCTTAAGCTTTGTGTGTGCCAAACTTACCCTCTATGGGTCTCTAATATTCTTGAACTCAAAATAATCTTCCAACTCTCTAATCCAATCTATTATATTCTTAGGATTCAATGTGCCTGAAAAATTAGGGACTTCTATTTTATGGCCTCTATTGATTTGGGTTATTGCTCTTAGAAATATTTCTTCTCCTTCATCTGCTGACTCCTTATTTTCTCTTTTAGGTTCTTCATCTACAACTTCCTCATCTTCAACATGTGCATCCTCAAGCTCTGGATTTCTTCTCAAACTTGCATCTATATTTCTTAGCTCATTTTTCATTTCATTATGAAGTTTTCTAGCCTTTGCTCTACTCTTCTAGGAATTATCCTTCTCAGAGGCATCTTGAAATCCTCTCAACCCCTTCTACAAATTTATTGTCTTCTCAGCTCTCCACAGGTATACGACTCCACACACCTACAAAAAACTCTAAAGCTTCGAAAAAACTTCAATCCTCACCCACAAATCCTAGCATAACCTGCCTCACATTCAATGCTCTATTTGTGCACTCAAGATCACTTACTCTGATACCATTTGGTGCAACACCGAGCTGTTGATCACAACACATAATGCAACATATCTCTATTGCTACAAATAACATTCATCCCATACCCAAACTCATACAATCATGAAAATCAAACAAAGAGAAAAACCATTAATTCAAAACTAAAACTTCTTTCATTCTCATAGAAACAATTATAAAATTTTCTCAATACATCACAGCTTCAAATCTGGCCCACATGCTCTTCCTATAGATTTTTCTTTTGCTACCCCCAAACTCTTCCTGTAGCTTATGCTTTCGGTTTCTCAAACATTCATGTCACTCTTCCATTTACTTGCAACAAATTACATTTCTTTTTAGTTGCTCATATTCTTCACACAAATCTCCACTCTTCCACGATACCCTGCTACTGTATTTTTCAGCCACTACCCATGTTTCCCTTACTTCCCACTCATTCAAAAGTCTCCCCCAAAAACTCATGCAACATCTTTTTTTGTTTTTAATGTGACCAAGAATATACAAAAGGAGCTGCCCACTCATTCAAACTTTTCCTACCCTCTCCAATCCCACGTAGCATCATGGTAGAATTTTACCATCCTTTTCCATAAACCCTACGCCTCCACAAAGTGTTGGTTTAAATGTTTTGATAGTCTAAAAAATGGGGTAGCAAGATTCCCCATTTCCCACACCCACTTCCACTCCAATTTGGGGTGTGGCATTTATGCCTTACCCAACCCATTCAACACGCCACTAAAAAAGTTTAATTAGGTGTTAAAACCTTTCCATTATGTTTTTCAATTTATGTTTTTTAAAACTGAAAATCTGCCACTTGGAAATGCCATCAATTAGCCTCTGAACAAACATTTTCAAATGATTATAAAATTTTGGAAAAATTAAATTTTGGAATTTCAACAAGTGAGTATCAATTATCCCGACTTAATGTTTGGAAATAACACCTTGGACCTACAATGAGAATTAGGATAAAATTAATTAAGTGATAGCAAAATAGCGTCAAGAGTGGACTTGGGTGCTGATAGGCGAAAAAGAAAAGTTCTATATTTAGTATGAAAATTGATGTGCAAGCTTGTAATGGTACCCCATTGAACCTCGCAAAAGGATTTCACCCAAACCTTCACATTTTAAAATTTTAAACTTTTGTTAAATTTCTATTCAAAGCTGCAAAACAATTAATTCTTCCAAATTGTGAAATATTTGCTCATGAAACCTTCACCATCAGATCAAGGAGCACACAAGATGTAGAGAGACACCAAAAACCAGCTCAACACAAGAAAAAAGAGGAAATAAAAAGAAATTTTTTTTGGGAAATGCAGGATTGCCTGTGGACTCGGATGCTCATGCATCAATTCTTGTCAAAGGGTGTGGTGGTTTGGAAAACACCCCTTAAAAGGATATATAAGGAATTCATGTGAGACTTGTAAAAGGCATGTAAAACACTCAAGGAAGAAGGAAGTGGTTTTTGTGGGGCTGTGAGCATTGGAGAAGTGGGCACATAAGGTGTGTCCAACTCAGAGTATAGTGTACACTTGAGATGGTCTTGGCCAAGGCATGGTGTGCACTTGTGTTGAACATTGTTCTATTGAACTAACACTTGTGTAAGGTGCAATAGTACATTGTGTTTTGGAAGGAATTGTTTCCTCCTAGATTGTTCCATAGCGAGAGCCAATACCACCGACATCTTCCTAGAGTGAGAGTGGCTTTTCCAAATGTTGTTATTCAAACAAGTATTAAAAGCCATTGATATTAAAATATATTGGAATATTATGCTTTTGATGTTAATCTTATTGAATTATATGAATGTATTATTCAATTTACTATGTTAATTATTCACAATAGAATTCTTGTCTAATTATTACATACTATAGTTTACATTGGTTATTTTATGTTAGTTATTCACATCATTTTAGCAACATTACATCTTGTAAATTATCTTAACTCTAGTATTTAATCTATTAAATCTGCTGCTAATACTTAAACAACTTTAGGAGGAAAAGTGACATTACAATTTCATTATGAAGCTGGACTTAAGTATAGGGGTAAACAAGCTATTTTGGTGATTGTGGACTATCTAACCAAGTTAGTTTAGTTTTATGCCATGCCCACCCTACATTATCATGTTATAGCACATTCCATTGTGAGCAACAAATATCCTACCTTCAAACTACAACTTCTAGCAAGAGTTTTTTAAGTCACATGACATTCAACTAAAAATAAGTTTAACATAGCATCCGGAAATGTATGGTCAAACAAACATTGTTAATAAATGCCTAAAATATTACCTTCAATGTTTTGTGTTAGAGTAACAAGGATAGTAGGCTAGGTGGTTGCCTTTAATGTAATGGTGGAATGATAATACTTATCACAATTCAACCAAAATGACCCTATATGAAGTCTTAAGTGATCATCCTCCACCTTCTTTAGCTTCTTATATTCCAAAGAGTTCTAAACTATGAGTTGTTGATAGTTCCTTATCTAACAAAGAGAAGGTTCTCAAAAACCCTAAGGAGAACTTATAAAAGGCTCATAACTATATGAAGTGGTGTGTGGATTGGTATAGATCAAATTGGTTGATTGTGTCCTTTTGTGTCTATAGCTTGTAAATTATCCTCTTTGCATGACAAAGTGGATCATACAATGGGTCCCAAATTTTATGGCCCTTATTAGGCGATCAAGTGTATTAAGGAGTTTTCCTACCAACTAGTTCTTCCACTTGCTATAATGAAAACCTAGTTTTCCATGTCTCTTGGCTTAAAATTTATTGGCCAAACCATGAGGGAGCAAACCTCCCCTCCAACATTGGATCAGGGGGGGTTATTGTTTTTGGAACTTGAAATGATCTTAGATACCCTTGGGAGGAAACTTCACACTTTCACCATCAAGGATGTTTTGGTGCATTGGAAAGGAACATATCCTAAAGACACCCAACAACCATTTTTTCATAGTTTCCACATCTCAAGATTTGAGGAATTTTTTTTCTTAAAGGGGTAGGCAATGTCAAGAACCTTCTTTCTTGTATATGCATTTTGTATTGTTAAATGAGGGCTTGGATTCATATACTTTGTAAGTCACCTTGTTAATTAGTTAGAATTAAATATTTATTCCACATGCATGGGATAGTAGTAGTTGTCATTAGCTGTTAGCTATACATTGTTATATTTAGGCAAGAGAGAGACATCTTTAATGGTGTAATTAGAATTTATACTCTATTGGAAGGATTGCCCCCTCGAAGTGGCAATACAAAATTAATATACAACACATTATTTTATTTTTATTTTATGCAGATATTTGTATATAGTCATCATTTTCTATGTGGGTTCCTTGGAAGCATCTTTGTGTTCCATTGCAACAAGTGGTGAGAATTTTCACTAAGGGACGTGTGTAACGTGCCCATTTTTTTACTATGTTTTACTCACAAGTTAAAGTTTAAGCTACTAACATTATGAGCTATAAAAAAATTTCCTTTTCACATGAATAAATAGATGCACATTTGAAACATAATCATTCCAAAATTTCCCATTGCATATCATAGAATCATTTCAATAACTCAAGCAATGATTTCACACCATATAATTGCATGATAATATTTATCATTTAAAAATCCTCAATAAGAAGAGTTACATATTTACATACATAAATTTTATGAGTTCAATGATAAATATATATAAACAAAGTACATTAGTCTAGATGTCCTTAATGTTGGTGCATACCTCCTAGATGTTCCAATCACTTGGTGCATACATTCTAGGTGTCTCCAACATGGTGCTACATCCTAAAATCTTGTGTATAAGGGAGAGCATCACTCAAGCACTTTTCTGCCAACCATGGACTTACTATGGTCCTTCGCACATCTACCAAACTTGGTAAGATGGCCCTACCCTTCGATGAAGAGATTGGTTTGGTAACCCCATAATTATGAACTTCCTAAGCATAATGTTGTTTCCTACAAATCTAGAGCTACCATACCTTGGTTTTGTTGCCTAGTTTGCAATCATGGACTATAGTGAACTAGCATTGTAAACAGTGGATACTTACACTACTTTGGCCAAAGAATTCAACACCCAATACTTCAAGTGAGTCATCTATCCACCCACTTCAAAAGCTCAATTTGGTATTGACCAAAAATATAGCACACATTTTACCTAAGGTGATAACATATGTAAGGCCCACCCCTATGATACATCTAGTACTTGGATTATTTTGAGTTTGGTTATTGTCTATTCTCATTGATACATTGATGACACGATATCTAAATGTTGAAGTTCATATGATGATTTGATTTTGATTATGCTACATGCTTAGTTAGTTGATTATGATGATTGATCTAATTTTATGTTGGTTATTGAGTTGTTTAATTTGAATCTGGAAACTTAATGATGAATGAATGAAACAAGTGGTGTGAACCAATCATGTTGCAATTGGATGAGTATGAAAATCAAGGTTAATGAAAATGGGATAAGATAGGTGGCTAATGATTTTTCAATTATGTTATGGGATCTTTATGCTATGTGAATTATGAAACTTGTGTGAATACAATGGTTTGATTATTATATGAATATGATTTACTTGGATGAATTAACGTGTGCATCGAGTGTGCAGGTACATTTTCCATGGCCAATGAAAATTGGAGGTGACCCTTGGGAACCCTAAGTAAATTAACCAGTTAAACTGAGCTAAAGTCCATATGGAAGGACTATAGTTCCATTTTGTGATGTATTTTGTTCGTGATGTTATTTGTGAATGTTTGTAAATTGATTTTAATTGCCATGTCAACCCTTCTAGGTGGTGAGTTGTCCATCCAAGTGGACAAACTCGGATTTGAACTTTTAGGTACTTTTTGGGGATTGAAAAGTGATTTTTTTAAGTGTTTTTATGGGTTTAAGGTCCCTAGGGCAGGTACCTTTATAGCTCAAAATCTTGGGTCAATTCCATGATTGAGCACTCTTTTTGAGGCCTTTAAGAGCTTTTCAATGAAATTAAGGTTTTGGGAAGTGGGATGGGGACTAATGTTTTTCCATTCCCACTTCTCCAAATTGCCTTGGAAGACTCCCAAGACCTCACACATGGGTGAGTGTGCTTGGGAGAGTGGATGGGAGGTTGACAAATGTCAGCTCCCTATTCAAAGGAATTCATACTTGAATTTCTATAAAACAAACTCAAAACAAGGGTTATGGGATTCTTTTTGGGAATTCTTTATTTTGGTTGAATTTTGGGGGTTGAAGAGTTTGAAGAAAAAACTTGGAAAAAGAGGAGTTGTGTGGATTCTCAACCCATCCTTCCCTAAGCTTGGTTTTGAGGTAGATTCACTACTCTTTCTATTTCTCTATTTTTTTATTTGAAAGATTACATGTGTATGTAAAAATGTGCTTGGTATTTTAACTCTTTCGTTTTGCTTGTATGCTTATTTCAAAATGTTTTTGGTGCTTGTTTTCTTGTGTTGTTGAATGTGGTTTATGTGATGGGAAAAGGGGTTGTATAGGGATAGGCTCACCCAAAATTTGGGAAGAGCATCCTTCGTTGGGAATGGTATGGAGTAGGAACCTCCATGGGCAAGTTTAATCCCTCCTTAAGAGGAGAGGCTCAAAAAGGGTATGAGTACCCATATGTAATTGTGAAATAGTAGAAATGGTTTTGGTGTTATGGGTTTTGGAGAAAGAGAAGATATTAAAGAAGGGTTTCATGTGAAATGATGGGAGTATGATATTGACTTGTTCTTGTTGCTATTCTTATAAGTCCCCATATGGAGTGCGTAGTCCACCCTCCATTCCCCATTTTGGATTCTTGATGGAATCTCAAGTTATATGAAAATCCATTTGGTGGGTGCGAAAATATTCTTGTGTGTATCATGTGTGTAAATATTGTTTTGTTTGGTTTTGTTTGTACTCGGTTCCCTCAATTGCCTCCTAGCTCGGGGGTGGTTGGTTTTCCAACCAAAGGTTGGGAGGTGAGCACCCATTGGCCTCTAGAGAAGATTTTGTGTGTATTTTGCAGATTGGAAGGAGCTAAATAGTCCTTGGAAAAACTATGATTCTTATGGATATTGTTGGTGTTAATATGTCAAAATAAATTCTGCTATTTTTTTATTTAAATGTTATAGCCATGAATGGCTGTTGTAAAGAGCTCGTGGTAATCTGCTGCCAATATGTAATGGTGGTATGAAGTATTTCCTTAAAGAATAATATTGTTTTCTATGCTGTGTGGAATCAATGACTTAGAAGAGTATAGATGTTTTCTTTAAAAAAAGAGAAGAGATTGTGCCACTTCTTTATTTTCAAATGTTTACTTACCGAAAAAAAAAAATAGAAAAAAAAATTGAGTTTTGGACAACTATGATTCGACTTCTATAACCTATCTTCAAATGCTTTTCCTATATTATGACAGTAAAAAAAGGTGGCGGGGTACCATTCAAAATTATAACAGAGATAGGAGCAAACGTTGTACTCAGTTTTATGTTCTTTTCTTATAACTGTAGTTTGATTTTTAAATGTCTTTGGAATCATTATTCTCTAAGGGCAGTTTTGATGTAGATTACTTCTATTCATTAGTTCAAGTGACGAGGAAAGAAAATAAATATATTAATGTGTTGAGAAAAAGATTCCTGCATTTTTCATTTAGGTTGTGAGATATGTTTTCAAGTACATTTTACTTTGAACATAAATGAAATTCAAAAGCATCACTCTTTTCCTACATTGCTATGTTTTACAGAAAAAAAAGAAAGAATAACAAATCTTACTTCTGAAAGTGGTACATACCTTATATGTCGTTAGTTTTAATTTATTTATAAAGAGTAATTGTTGTATAAACAAGACTGTATCTTGCATATGGCTATAGTAGAGCACGGGAATAGTTACATTTTTATGCAACAACCCCTCTGTATACGTAGGCATAAATATGTTACCAGCTGCTAGGAGAATCCAACTTGAGCAGAGGTGCATGTTTTAGTTGGGTTCTCTACTTACCTCGGGGCTCCACTGCCACTGCTATTTCTGCACATAATGCCTTTGTCAGAAAAAGAGTCGGAGATATTGTTTTTCCAAGAAATAAATAATGAATAAAATAAATAGTTTGAGTGTTTCTTTTCTCAGTCTGTAGGAATTGAGGCAAATATATATATATATATCAAACACGCAAATGTAAGGGGGGAAGGAACAGAGCATGAACTCGGTAAACTTGCAGTGGAGTAAGCCATTCAGTACTAACTTCTCTACTAATATTATAAGGAGGTGGATACCTGCCACAATCTTCTGCCAGATCCTAAATCAATGATACCCGCATTAGGAAGCATGTAGGTTAAATATCATACCAGAGAAATTTGTGGTCGTTAACTTTTTCCTCCACTCTATGTATCTTTGTTGAAGTGACGTTTTCCTGTTAGATTCTGTGGGCAGAGTCCCTTATAGCACCCTGCAAATGGAGGTGGGAAAGTATGTATCCAACTTAGGGCTCCTTGCTGCCCAGAATAATGTCATGTTTTGGATGGCTCACTGTGTACCCTTGACTGTTTGAGTCATCTTCTTGACCCCTCGACCATCTCTTGCATCCCAACTTTGCGCTGCATATACTAAAAGATGAAAATATATTAAACTCCTTACATTTAAAAATAGAGAAATATACACACCTAAATTTATAGTAGTACCAAAGAAAGCAGCGACCTCACTCAAAAAAAAGTGAGGGGACGTGCTTTAGCTAGCTCAAGCCTGCAAACGAATGAGTAATGCCGACATCGAGATTAAGAAAAGAAAAGAACCATGAACTTTGCATGATAAGAGTTATACCAACAAACACTTGAAAAAGAAATAAAACAAAGCACTACAAATCTTGTATTGCTGACGAATCCTACACTCTTCCATAGCCATTTCCATGCATTAGAGAAATGATAAATGAAATAGGGTTTGATGAGCAGCGTTAGGACTGAATTTAGAAAAATAAATATTAAATCATTTTCTTTAACCAACATGCAAAACAAAGTGGTGCCATGCCAAAATAAATTAAATTTGTAGAAATCTTACCTTTCCACGGTTAAGTTCTACCCAAAAATCAAATACAAGTAATTGCTTATCCATCTTCGTTGCCCCATCGCTAAAAATTTGGGCATGGTTTTGTTTTTGGAATCACGTGCATACTCTACCTTAGTTAAGAGGCCCTCTACGTGGAAGTAAGGTAATAGTGGGAGTAGTAACATAACTATCTAAATTTTGTCATAAAAATATACAAGATAATAAAGTCATGCCTTTAAAGGAAAAAGACAAAATAAAACAACCTTAAATAAAATTAGGTATGTATGGCTTCAAAAGGAAACATTTAAGTAAATCTAAAAAGAATGAAAAGTAAAAGTTAAAAAGAGGGTTACGTGGCTCATAGGCTAAAGAGGGCGAAAGCTAACTCCTGGACAAAACACACCTATGTTATATATGTATATAACATAATATCACATCCCCCATCCCATGTGATGGACAAAAATACATTGATGGAAAGATGAAAAGACTTGATGGATGCCGTCACGTGTCAGATGCCAGAAAAGGACGTGCGACAGCCAACAAACCTAACTGTTTTCCACATTTTATTTTGTTTTTGTCCGCCATTTTGTTCATTTCATTTTGCAGTGTTTGGAGAAGAGGCAAAATGAGTTTTAGGAAATGAGTTTTAGGCCACCATGAGGAGGATGTGCAAGCAACGAAATGAGTTAGAGTCGGCCATGAGGAGGGATGCATGAGCAAGGAGATTTTGTGTGCGAAGAGAATGAACCTGCTACATGAAAACAATGGAGCCTACCGAACGCACACGAGCCACAGACGATGGTGAAGGTAGGCATATCTGCCATTATTTGTGCCATTTCAACCTTCTGTAGGGACTGTGAAGCAGCTAACTGAACTGTGAAATGGGTTTTTTCTGAAATATAATTTTTTTTTTTTTTGGGGGTTTTCGTTGGGAGAAGGGTTAAAATTTAACATTCTACTGTTTAATCATAGTTTAACTTCCTCATTTCGAACATTGGAGGTCTTTAATCTTGTTTTTTTTAAATGTTGGTTGTGTACGCGTCTTAACCTCTGTTAAGTTTCCTCTCTGTAAAAGACAAATGACATTGGACATGGGTTTTTAAAAATAATTTGTTAGGTTTCCTGAATCGAATGTTTGCATTATCTTCTCGAATGCGTTTTTTGTGTCGAGGGTTTTTTTTTGTTGAAAGCTTTTGTGGATTTAAAACTGCATTTTTGTTCAAAGCTTTTGTTATTAAAACACCCACTGAGTTGCAAGTGAAAGGTTGTAGAGCAAGGGGAGATTGCAAAAAGTGAGTTGAGGGGTTTGTAATGATTTGCGTTGTTAGTTGTAAAGGGGTTTAAAATGTAATGAGGGTTTTTGTTTGTAAATTGTTTTCAAAATTTAAGTGGGTTTTAGGGTTTTGTAAAACCCAGTGTTTTGCATCTTAGAATTTTAGAAAACAAAATAAATGTCTTTACAAGCTTTTGTTATTTGCATAGTTGGAAAACCCACTTTCTTGCTTCTTGAAACCTATGTTGGGGGCTATGTTAATATACACTTATTTACCAACCAACCTATTCATGACAACTTTCCATTTTCTGTCAAGTATCCTTTTCAAAATAAACTGTGCCTCATTTCAAACGTAGTCCTTATTTTCTCCAAATCCATAGTTTTAGCAATGATATTAAAATAGTTCTGGATTTTCAACTCAACTAGATCAACAGGCATATTACAAACCAAACCCAACCTATGTGAGATAAGCTTGTTCAGAATATTTGCACATTGCCCCATCTGCTTAGTGTAGGTTTTAATTTGAACTAGATCCATTCTTTTGTTCTTTCTACGATTGACAAAGCAGTGGACATATTTCATGGACAATACCAAGCATTCCACTCTTCAAAAGCTTATAGAATTTGAATTCAAACACACAAGGCAATTAGATTTTATATTATCAGGAAACTTGAACAATACTAGCCTGTATAAATGATCTGCTTTTTCAGTATCATGCAACTACTTAAACAACCCAACAGGATTAAAAATGTTATGACTTTATCCCATGGTATCTCAAGTTACTTCCTCGTTCTACATGATAGTCCCACTCTTGAAATATTTTACTTGATAAGTTTCGATAGTGACATGGCATGCCCCTTTTGTATTAGTTATCTCCTTATTAGATGTGTCATGGCAAGCTATCATTCGATGCATTTGCACTAGTTTAGCATGTAGTGTATTTGAATTTTCATGATTGTAGGCTTCAGAAATACATACCACATCCCTTGGATGTTTGACAAAATTTTCCACATCATCATGAGAAATAATCTCAATTTGGAAAATACTTTCCTCAGTTGTAAACATTGCATCATTGATTGAATCATATATAGCCCTAAGACAAGCGTGATCAACAACATTGAGCTTACCATTTCCATCATTAGAAATATGAGCATTCTCTACCATGTCTATCCAATCAACCATCTGAGCAATACATCCAATATAGGTTTTCTATTACAGGAAGAGTAGGTGTCCAAATTCTTATTGATCTTGCAAAACTGGATTTTCACCATACCCAACTTCTTGATCTAATTGGATAGAAGCCTCCTCAAATTGTGTGACACATGTCAGGTTGGAAAACACACTGTCCCTGTAGACACATAAAATATACCGATTGACATTGTGCATCTGATCCCGAATACTAACATCGTTTCATCCTGAATCATCCTTCAGTCTAACCATTTAATCATATTCCCCTATCTGATTAAATTCATCAATATTCCTCTCTTAATTAAATAAATCAGTTATCTAATTAAGTC
Organism: Sequoia sempervirens; assembly: GCA_007258455.2. Taxonomy (NCBI): domain Eukaryota; kingdom Viridiplantae; phylum Streptophyta; class Pinopsida; order Cupressales; family Cupressaceae; genus Sequoia; species Sequoia sempervirens. Next base: position 150,321,381 of record VDFB02086081.1, on the reverse strand, counting down.
ACCTCTTCTTGATAATTAAATTAATCATTTGATCTAATTCTCCCTATTTGATTAAATAATCAATTTTATTTGATTAAATCTCTAAAGTCTATCTATTAAATTAAATAAATTAAAACCTTATTTAATTTAAGTCTAACATCATCTCTTTTAATTAAATAAATCAAAATCTTTATTTAATTAATCTCTTATCACATTCCTCTCATATTTGATTTAAATAAATCCTAAAATCTAAGTCAAATAGGTCACATCACCAATCTCCTATTAAATTAATTCACCCTTGATTAATTTAATTCTAATTCATGTCCCATCCTCTAGCTTTTTCCACTTGCACATGAAAATAGATTTAATTGATTTATTAAATCCTCTATTTTCCTTAACCAGGCATCTTTTGGAATATTCCTCCAAGTTTGAATTCAAATTCCAAGTTGACATGTACATCCAACAAGGCATTTACTCCATCTTACATGTCCTTTGCCTTGAGCCAAGTGACATTTATTGCATTTTCCCTTCCCTCTTGCTTGTCATTTCAACAAATTTGAAATTCAAAAATATGAATTTATTGGCACAATCCTCAAAACTTGCACATCCTCCATCCACTCATAGGTTGACAAGTGGCATCTTTCCATTGGATGAATGTTAGTACCACATTGCTCAAATTTGAACATTCATCCATCTTGGCATTCTATAAATAAAGAGCTCATATCCTCATTTTATCATCCACAAATTATGCAAAGTTACCATGCTCAAATATCTATCAAATTTCATCCATCATTCTTGAATCTTAGCTAGGATATGCAGGTTTTTTAGCTTGGAGCACTCTTCAACATCAACAAAGTGGATCAAATATCTTCATCACATCAATCTTGCATCTTAGGAATTGGGAAAGGGTCAATTTTCACATTAAACTGGCACCAATTCCCCCATGGGATCATAAGTTTACTAGTTCAATTAGGATTCAATCTTTAGTTTGTTATTTTAATTGTGTTCATTTTTTTTTTCCTAATTTGAACTTGGTGAATGGATTTCATGGGGAATCCTTGTTCTTGCTTGCAATCTTTAACTTAATGTGTTTGTTCTTATTGTTTTGCAGGTATTTGGATTGGGGTTCACACATTTGGCACTAGAAGGAGGGCTAAATCTCATTTTTTTATCACTTTTCTCACAAAATTCTTCATTTTTGTTTGTGCACAGGAAAATTCCAATGCTGGGAGCCCAACGTCACTGTTCTAGCACCACTGACTCTCCAACGTCGCCATATAGCACTGCTGGAAAATCAAACTCCGACGCTTTAGCCATCCTGCCTAAATTTTTTGAATTTAAATTTTAAACAGTGACGCTAAGAAAAAGTGCGACACAATTGAGCTCACTGGTCTGGGCACAGAGCACCGCTGACTGGTAAGCGGCGCTGTACAACACCGCTGAGAAATCAAACTGCGACGCAATCACGGGTTGCGCTGCTGGCAGGGAGTAAAAATTTAGAATTTTATTTTAGCACGTGCTTTTTTATGATAAATGATAATTTCATCTTCTGTTTTCTGCCTTTTAACCTCTGTGTTTTGCAGAATTTGACTGGTTTTCGTTCTTGTAGGTTGGATCAATTGAAAACAAAAGAGGGAGAATCATGATGATGGTATTTTATAAAATCAAAGTGTTTTTAAACACTTTTAAGAAATTGTCATCCTCTTTTTGCTTAGGACACTAATTTCATTTGGGTTTTAAAAAGAATCTTTTCAATTTTTGCAAAGGGTTTAAAATGAACATTAGGACTACAACTTACTAGAGTTTGTTTTTTGGTTAACAATTGAACAAAACAACTCTCATTTGTGCTTTGGTGCTTTAAAAAGAACTCATAATTGCTTTGTGGATTTAAAACGAACATGTGCAACTTTGTATTTGTGAGGGCTTACTTAAACTAACTTCATTGGAAAAGGACGTATGCGCTTCTCTCATGCTTTATAGCGATCTTGAGAATCAAAAGGCCTTTTTTTATGATTTTAGGTTAAGATAAAGCAATCACCTCCACACTTCATTTTGGGTTTAAAATTGAACAAAATCTTGTGCAAGTGTGAGGAGCGCATTATTGCGTACATTCTCTCTCTTTGTTGCAAACAAAGATTGATCGAGTTACGGATATTATCTTTGCTCACTTTTGTTTATCCTAGAGGGCTTGCCTTGGGGAAAAAGTACTCACCCAAGGGAACAACTCAACCAGTAACACTCTAAAGCCAAGTGTATTTCCAACCGGGATATAAATGTGGGTATTGGAGTAAACACCAATATCACGCGGTTGGCTTTGACAAGATGGATCCAGAAGGGGACTCTTGCCGTATGGGTCAATCTCCACGAAAAAAAAGTCCTAATTAAAACCCATGTTTTAGAATTGCCAAAATCCTTGATCTATTTGTTGTCGCAAGAACGGTCATTCTGAAGCCACCCCACACTTTTACGGTCTTTTAGTAGAAATGGAAAGCATGCCATGGGAGTTTCATGGGTGTTGATGCTTGGCTGCGTTGATTGACGTTAATGAGCCGTGGAGGGGAGCCAGTGGGGTCAAGCATCTAACCATTCGCTAAAGATAAGCGTAGCTGGACTTGTCTAAGTGAGAATCCAACAAATATTGTTTTCCACATCCATAGGGTTGTACTTATTCTTGGTTACAAAATGCTTTGCTTGTTCGAAAACATCTTGGAAACAAACACTTAAACTTCATCATCAAAATTTCAAACCGTTGCCTTGAATTCATCGAATTTCCACATAACATATTTTGTGGGATTTGAAGAAATTAAGACATTGGACATCTAGCTTGAAAAACCTAATCAAAGAAAGTGTTTGTGGTAAAATAAAGTCAATAAGCAAAACTAAACAAAATGAACTCTCACATGTGTTGAAACCTTATGATTTTCAAAGAATTCAAAATCCCAAAACGAAAGTCATTGGTTCAAAATCTGGAAATGTGTGCTCAAATTGAATCACTTCTTGGTTATGAAGGTCTATAGAAGCGTTGCATGTTCTTCAATACCTAGTTCTAGGCAAACAAAGTGTCTTTTTAGGTTCATCGTAGGATCAAAGGAAATCAAAATCTTTTTCACCCATCCTTCAAACATCAAAACAAAAATCATCTCACCATCACCTTTTGAGAAATCTTGAAAATTATCCTTCATGCTAGGCTTTTTGGCAAAAAATCAAAATCATCAAATCCTTGAGATAAAATCCTTGAAATATTTATCAAATCATCTTTGGCTAGGTATGTGTAGATGCATCCTTTTGCATATGCTTAGTCAAAGTTATCAAACCATCTTGTTTAGCTAGGTATATGTAGATGCATCCTTCTTCATATGCTTGGATAAATTATCATCTTGTTTGAATAGGTGTGGGTAGATGCATCTTTCTCCCTAGACATATTCAAATTATCATTCTTTGAGAAAATCTATCCCTTAGATAATCATCCAACATCTTAGGGTCTATTTGTTCAAAATCAAAGCAAATCAAAATCAATCAATCAAGGGCAATCCAAGACAATCAAGTTCAAAATCCGAAACATATCCGAAAGTCCCAAAATTATAGCATCCCCCTCAAGATTTATCAAAAAATCAAAACATTCACATCATCCATCTCTTGCATCATCATCATATCACCTTTCGATCCTCAAGATATCCTAAAATTTTCTATTTTGTGGATAAATTAAAGATCAATCCAAAGAATCAAGAGATTCATCTCCCATACTCTTGAAAATTGATCCTTGTTTTATGGTTCAAACTAGATCTCAATACAAGAAGAGCATGGAAGCCGACAAAGAAACACCTCCTTCAAGTGATCTAAGCCAAACAAATGTTGAAATGAATCCCGTCGAATCAAGTAATCCTTTGACTATCTCATCATCACAAAACCCACAAGAAGAAAATCAAGGAGAAGATCTTACCTTTGGGATGTCGCATGAAGAAATAATTGAAATGCTCCAAAATTTGGAAAACCATAAGATCATCAACATCATGATGAGGCTTAACCCTTCACTATTACATGCTTGAGCTAGCAAAACAAGGGGCCAAATTACCTTCTGATTTCGACATGAGTAATATAGTGGAGACATCTTTAACTCCATTATCATCCACCATTCCCATCTCATCTACACCCCCATCTCAAAGCATCACTCAAAACATTCCGCAAAACACATATTTTTCTCCAACCCAAACCTAATGTTAATAAGGAAAATGCATTTCTTAATACTATTCAAACACACCCCCTTGTTAATTATCAAGATTCAGATGCAAATACCATCTTGGAACAAAACATACCCCAAAATACTCTAAATAAATATGTTCCTCTCACTTTCCATAATGATCCATCATTATCATCCTTCCGTACAACACCTCAAAATTCTCTCCCAACAAATCTGCAAGAAGAGGAAGACATGTTCGGACCAGGGGGAATTTTCGACACCACAACATTTTCTCAAGAACTTGCACCCCTCACATTTTCACCCCTTCCACCATTACCACCATTACCCACACCTCTACTTGGCTTGGGCCTCCCACCTTTACCAAATATCAATCAAACCAATGTTCCAAGTACCAATCAAAGCATCATGTCGAACTCTCAAAACTTGTTATCAATATCGCAACAACAGATGACAATGACACAAGAAATCACAACATCATCAACCACCCCCTAACATCACAAAGCATGGTCTCTCAAGGACCAATCACATCAATGGCACCATCCACCACTTAAATCACCAACACGACATCACCACTCATCACTACCACAAACGCCATCCCAAATCCACCACCAACCCCACCACCACCAACTTCCAGCATATCAAGCCAAAACCACATGGCATTGCAAGCAACTCAACAAGCTACCTTTGAAAGGGGATTCCAGCAAGTGCAAAAACAAAAAGCCACACAACTAGCTGCTCAGCAAGCTGCCCAAGCTGCACAAGTAGCGCAAAATGCTCAAGCCACCCAAGCCGCATTACAAGCGCAATAGGCCACACAAGCCCAAGCCTTATTGCAACAACAACAAGAAGCCACTCAAGCTGCACAATCTGCTCAAGCAACCCAAGCCGCATTACAAGCACAAAAGGCTGCTCAAACCCAATTTCTATTACAACAACAACAAGCAGCACAAGCACAAGCCCAAACACAAGCAGTGCAAGCAGAAGCTCAACCTCAGGCAAACACCCAATATCAAGCACAACAAGCACAAGCACAAGCACAAATTCTTGCACAAAAACAAGCAGCACAAATGCAAGCATATCAACAAGCAATAAAGCAATATCAAGAGAAGCAAGAAGCAGCCCAATTGGTAGCCCAACAACAAGCATTGTTGGAACAACAACAAGCTCAACAACAAGAAATCCTAGCACAACAACAACAAGCACAACAACAAGAACAACAACAAGCGTTGTTCATACAGCAGCAAGTGCAAGCATACCTAGCTCAATAGAATGTGCAAATACCATCAAATAACAAACCAACCAACCCAACCATCCAACCCATAATTGAAACACCCCAAAACACCTTCATCCCACCCCTTGATCCACAAAATGATGTAACGACACAAATCAGGTTGCTCTCGCAACAAGTGCTCAATCTTCAATCAGGGAAAATGACAAAAACACCAAGCAACTTGTGCCCCTATCCATTTGACAGGAGCCTAGTGATGAAACCATTCCCCAAGGGATTTGAGATCCCCAAGTTTGACAAATATCATGGGATGGGAAACCCTAAAGATCACATCAGGGAATTCCAGGTTCATTGCATGGAAGCCGCATATGACGATACTTACCTGATGCAGCTATTTCCTAGGAGTTTGGCTGGCCACACTATGGAATGGTTCTCTCGCCTATCGACATGCATCAAAAAATTCCAAGAAATTATAAATGCATTCATTAAAAATTATGCATGCAACATTGCAATGGATGTTAGTCTAGAAGAAATCTCATCTCTAAAACAAGGAAAGGGTGAATCATTCACTTCATTCCTACAACGATGGCAATCCAAGGCCAATCAGAGCAAGTGGACCATGCCAGAAGAACAACAAGTTTGCACCATTATATCCAACCTTGAAGGCCTCTTGGAATTTCATCTCAAGGTACAAGGGATCACCACATATGATTAGTTGATCTCCAAGGCACTCAGCATCTAACGAGCCCTTATGACTCAACCTGCGGGATCAACTTCATACCCCGAACAACAAAACAACTGCCCACCCTCCAATTACAACGATAAACCTCGCACATGGTCAAGGACCAAAAACATTACTAATGATGGTGTCGTCGATGCCATGGTGGTGATTAGTGCCCCTTACCAAAATACACCCGCACCACAAATCCAAATCCAACACCAAAATAATCATCACGCAATACAACAACCAAACAAAAATCCAACAATCAACAATCTCAATGATGAAAGGGGACCACCACAATGGAATAAGAGCTATCCAAAGTGAAAGTACACTGTTTTGGGGGAACCACTAAAAGTCATCATGAAGAAGTTGATAAATGAAAAAACTCATCCAGGCTCCTACCTTTGAGAATTACCAAGAACCGGATGTGAAACCTCCTTGGTATAATGAGAATCAACTCTGTGAATTCCATAAAATCAAAGGCCATACCACGAATAGTTGCATGAGATTAAAAAACATAATTCAAGATCTCATCGATAAAAGAATTATAAACATGGAACAACCAACAAGAAACCAAGATCTTAAGATATACACGAATCCGATGCCTAATCATGGCAATAAAGGGAATAATAATAACACCGATAAAGGGAATGAACCCACACAAACGTAAATCATGTGTATGAAATAGTCGTTGCCTCCCTAAATGAAAACTACATGGTCATCACCATCAAAGGCACCCATGCCGATTGTGAAGTCACCACAAGAGGCAACAAAGTTACCATCGCAGGATCATCCCAGCCAAACAAAGTCCCTGCATCTAGATCTGTTCCTAATGGCTACAATGTCCTAGATTAGCTGAAAAGAACGCCAGCGCAAATCTCCATCATGGAGTTGCTAAAAATATCATATGCCCATAGGAAAATTCTTGAGGAAGCGTTAGCTTCATCCACTATCCTTGCAGATCTTGATGCAGAACAATTCCAAGCTATGGTTGGAAATTTCATTATGCCAAATCTCCTCACATTCTCTGACCAAGATTTCCCCGCTCAACCATCTTTCAACCGTGCGCTCCACCTAGAAGCAATAGTACACAAGAGCAAGGTCAAAAGGGTCTTGGTGGATGGAGGTGTGAGCTTGAATATATGTTCTCTCAACCTTATAAAATAATTGAAAATATCAGAGGATTCTATCGACAAAGGAAAGGGTATCATAATAAGAGCATATGATGATCGAGAAAGAGTGTCTTAGGGCACAATCAAACTCCCTATTCAAGTAGGGCCTGCCATCATGGAAACCACTTGTCAGGTCTTGGACCTCGACTTGCTATATAACATCCTCTTAGGACGCCCATGGATTCATACGATGAAGGCAGTAGCGTCAAATTTCCACCAATGTGTGAAATTTACACATGAAGGACAAGAAGTTACCATCCATGGAGATCCTGAACCCTTCTCCTATTGCAAAAGCCTTGAAGCAAAGTACTATAAAATCCCCCAATTACCAAAAAATGATGAGGGTCCATCTACATCATACATCAATCCCGCCACTCTCGCATCCAATTCTATGACAGAGACACCCACCACTCCCACCATTCCCACCATCTTTGACATCAAGGTCATCATCCAAGATAACGGTTGTGGAAACTAAAAGCTCCCTAATAATGCTTTTGTGGTAGGAGAGTTACCACAATCTCCTAGATCATGAGGACGTCCGCAAATAAATGAAGCCTCCACATCCCAAACGTCTCCTAAAGATTATCCTAACTTTATGAGTTGGGGAGATCTTGGACGAGAAGTTATTGAGGTAGATCCATCTCATATGCTATATCAAGATGAAAGACTAGTAGATGACTTACTAGTGGATGACAGAAGCAAGGTCTGCAAATGATGCTTGCAATGGGCTATGATAGAAATCAAAGACTTGGAAAAAATGACAATGGGCTTATAACACCTATCATTCTGGAGACGCAACCGATAACAAATCTTGGCCTTGGATGTACCCCTCCAAGTATAACCATACATGGTCGAGGTCCTCCAGTTAGAACAATTAATAATCCTCCTCATCCAACCACATTAGAACTACACTTACCAGTATCTACAGGTAGAGTCATAGATAACTTTACATTTGATATAACCGACGTCTATAGTAGTAGTGATGACGAAGATACCACGACCTACTTACCTAGGAATTTTGAGGATACCACTCTTTGCATGATTAGCACCCTATCTTTTGAATCAGACCACCAAAATCATGAGATCCACCTAGTATATCCCCAACGAGGACCACCAGTTCTTGATACATTCGAAAATGATGACGCACTCTCAGAATTCATGGGACTACGGGATAACATTCCATGTGGGGATCACAAAGCAAGGTTCATAATGGAGTTAGATACACATGCCTATTATGGGGAAACGATTGAATCCCTCAGTCACAAAAGTGAAAAATTAAGAATAATATCCAAGTCCTTGAGTGAAAACCACACTGTGGCACTCTCCGACCAGAAAAGAGTAAAAAGAAAGGACACATCCAAGGGTGAAAACCTCTCTGAGGCATCCGAGGATGGGGGATTCAATCTTCCTTCTAGAGCTATTCATCAAGAAAAATCAGCAGTCCTGGTAGAAAGGTGCAATCCAGTCAATCTAGGAACAAAGGCAACCCCATACATCACATTCTATGCGGAATCACTACTATCAGAAGAGCAAGAGCTCTTAGCAACCTTCCTAAGAGAAATACATAAACTTTGCATGGAGCTATGCCGACATGCTTGGGCTTGATCCAGAAACAAATCCTGTTAAACAAAAGCTTCAAAAAATGCACCCTTAGATCACCTTATTAGTCAAAATGGAGCTAAAAAATCTATTAGATGCAGGATTCATTCGATCGATAGATTATCCAGAATGGGTGTCAAACTTGGTACCTATTTCAAAACCTGATGGGAACATTAGAATCTGCACGGACTTCAAAGACTTGAATAAAGCATGTCTAAAAGATGACTTCCCACTTCCAAACATTGACATGATCATTGACATGATAGCCGGACATGAAATGTTGTCACTAATGGACGGATTCTCAGGGTACAATCAGATCATGATAGCTAAAGAGGAACATCATAAAACAACTTTCACTTGCCCATGGGGGACTTACTGTTGGAACATGATGCCATTCGGCTTAAAGAATGCAAGAGCAACATATCAAAGGGCCATGACATTGATATTCCATGACATGATCCATAAGACGGTCGAAGACTATGTTGATGACATTTTAGCCAAGTCTAGAAAGAGAAAAGATCACATAGCAACCCTAAGTGCCATCTTTGATAGACTGGAAGAGTACAAGGTCAGATTAAACCCAAAGAAGTGCATCTTCCGTGTACAATCAGGAAAATTTCTAGGATATATAGTGTCAATGAGGGGTATCGAGGTAGATCTAGCAAAGGTAAAAGCAATCCTCGAGATGGAGGCACCAAAAAAATTAAAGCAATTGAGAGGTCTTTAAGGAAGACTCCAATCCATTCGAAGATTCATAGCACAATTGGCAGACAAACATAACCCATATTCTTACCTACTCCACAAGGGAGTAGCGTACAAATGGGATACCAAGTGTGAAGAGGCATTCAATAAAATCAAAGAATATTTACTGACACCACCAGTCTTAATGCCACCAATCCCAAGAAAACCATTGATTCTATACGTGTCAGCAACAACAACAGCCCTTGGAGCTCTCTTAGCTCAGCATGACAAAAATGGAACAGAAAGGGCTATCTATTACACCAGCAGAACAATGGTTGGGTATGAACTAAACTATTCATTCATTGAGAAAGCATGCCTCATAGTATTGTTTGCATCACAAAAATTCAGACATTACATGTTGGCACATAAAATAAAACTCATTTCCAAAATCGACCCTCTCAAGTATCTACTATCAAAGGCAATGCTCACAGGAAGAATGGCCAAATGGGTGATGATATTGTCAGAATATGACATCAAATATGTGGAGCGGAAAGTAATCAAAGGCCAAGTCATAGAAGATCAACTTACAGAAGCACCAATCTATTCAGAGAATCCTCTCGTCTCAGAGTTTCTAGATGAATCTATTTTCAATCTCAACATAGCTGACCACTGGAAACTGTACTTCGATGGCTCGTACACGCAACATGGATCAAGAGCTGCCATCTTCTTTATCACCCCACAAGGGGATTGCATACCAAGGTCATACAAACTGGCATTTCCCTGCACCAATAACATTGCAGAATATGAGGCTTTAACCATAGGTCTCATAATAGTAGTGTAGTGGAACATTATAGCTCTCAAAGTATACAGAGACTCCCAATTGATAATAAATCAAGTGAACGATGAATACTAGACCAAGGATGACAAGCTCACTCCATACAAGAAATTGGTGGAGACTCTTAAAGAATCATTCATTGAAATAACATTTGAGCAAATTCCTAGAACCAACAATAGAGCAGTAGACGCCATGGCAACAATTGGATCCTTACTGGATATCCCCCACAACGTTCCAAAATATGAATTCCTGATTGAGCAGCTTCTTGTGCCTGCATTCGAGGTACCAGAATCAGAATTTGTTTGTGAAATCGTTGGTCCCGACGATCCTTGGTATCACGACATTTACAGATACCTTCGTATAGGAGTCATACCCGCCGATTTACCCTCAAACCTAAAATGAACCTTTTTAAAAAAGGCATCCAAATTTGTCATCCTAGGCGACACCCTATATCGTAGAAGCATAGAAGGAACCCTACTGCATTGCTTAAATGTTGAGGAGGCATTAACCGCTCTAACTGAAGTACATAATGGTATCTATGGTTCACACTAGAGTGGAATGACCATAGCCAAGAAACTGCTAAGGATGGGGTATTATTGGCCCACAATGGAAAGAGAGGCACATGACTATGCCAGAAGGTGTCTACAATGTCAGCAACACAGGGACCTCATCCATGCTCCAACTCAAGAGCTTCATCCTATCGTCACACCATGGCCCTTTTCACAGTGGGGACTTGATCTCGTTGGAAAAATCATGCCCACTTCATCTAACGGCCACAAATTCATCATAACCGCAACAGAGTACTTCACTAAGTGGGTGGAAGCCATACCAATGACGTATATAACTGGAAAGCAAATTTCAAAGTTCATCCTGAACTATCTCATTTACTAGTATGGTGTTCCACAAGCCATTATCTCAGTTAATGGAACACCATTTAAGAATTAGGAGGTCTGTGACTTATGCTAAAAATTCAAAATCCAACATCGCTTCTCCACCCCATACTATCCCTAAGGAAATGGCCAAGCAGAAGCTACAAACAAAACCATTTTGAAAATCCTCAAGAAAATAGTCAATGACACAGGTCGTGACTGACATCTACAGCTTAATCTCGCCCTCTGGGCCTATCGAACCAACATCCGCACACCCATTGGTGCCACCCCTTTCTCCATGGTCTATGGATCAGAAGTAGTACTCCCCATCGAGATTGAGATCCCATCACTTAGGATATCACTGTAAAACCTCATCACAGATGAAGAGTACTGAGTATCAAGATTGAACGAGCTAGAGCTACTGGATGAGTGACGTATAAATGCTTTGAATCATTTGCAAGTCTATCAGAATAGACTCAAAAGAAGCTACAATCAGAAAATCAAAAGCAGGACTTTCCAAGTCAGAGAACTGGTGTTAAAAGAGAATTAGAAGAATGCCCCAAATCCAAGCAGCAAAGGAAAATTTGAACCTAATTGGTTGGGACCATTCGTTATCACAACAAGTAACAAGTCAGGGGCATATCAGTTATTAAAACCTAAAGGGGAACCTCTGCAAGAGCCCATGGATAGCTCTCACCTCAAAAAGTTTTATGCCTAAATCTTTCAAGGTATAGAACCAAAAATCTAAAAAATTAGAAAATGTCCTAAAAAAATGGTTACCTTGGCGAAAACCTGGCAAACAGGCATCTTGGTAACGATGAAAAAAATAAAATAAAAATAAAAATCAAAAAAAGGATTGAAAATAGTAAAGAGAAAAATCGTCCTGTAGTGAAAACCACTTTGGTGGCACTTTGGGCAAGTACCTTGGTGAAAACCTGGCAAATAGGAACCTTGTGTAAATAAGCACTTTCCATCCACCAGGATCTTTACAGCTTGTTCTGCATCATCCATCCTTCACGCTTCCATCATCCATCGCATTCAGATCCCCATCCATCACTCATCCACTTGCATCTGCATCATAGCTTGGTCCTATTTTCGTATCATGATCTTTCTTAGTACTACTTGGCCCATCCTCAAGGTCAGTTTGTCCTGCCTTTATTGGAGTAGTCTATTGCATCACACTGGGGGTATGTTCTTATCGGATCAGATTCGTGTATGTTCTTAAAGTCCTCAAAATCAGAAAATCCAAAAACATCAAAAAATCAAAAAAATCCAAAAACATCAAAAAATCATCAAAATCCCAAAACAGGTCAAAAAGTCAAAATAGGGTCGTCTTGTCGAACTACGTCATCTCTAAGCTTTGAACATAGGAAAGGTTGATCTTTGATCATCCCCTGAGACACTTAGGTCAGTCCTTTAGGAGTCTGTCATAATAAACTGACATTTCATCATGTATATCATCATCTGTAAATCAGTCAGCTCATCAGTTGAACGACGTGGTCTTTGCATGTATAACGTAGGCAAGGCTAATCTGTTGATCAGCCCCTGAGGCCCCTAGGATAGGTCCTTAGGTTAGTCTTTTGGTCAAAATCTCGGAAAACTCCAAAAACATTCAGAAAATCAAAAAATCAAAACATTCATAAAATCTCAAAAAATACCAAAAACAGCCTCAAAACATTGAAAAACGTCAAAAACATCCAAATATTTGAAAAAAATCCATCCGTCTCATCTCGCTTGCACCCGCAATAATATCACTCATAATAAACGATTGTCATCCTCAATATTTGGTTAAGATAATCATAAACAAGTCTAGCAGTTGAAAAGTGAAAACTCAAAATGTCAAGTCTCAGGTCTAAGTCAGTACGTAAGCAAGTTGGTCAACTCTTTGTGTCGATAATCCATAATTCAATTGGTCCCATATCAATCATCTTTTAGAATGCTTTGGATAAACGAAATGACGTGCCGCCATCCACTAACATGTCCTAGGATGAATCCTTCCTACAATGGGCATTATCTTTTGGCAATAGTTTCGGTTCTTATCCTTAGAAAACACATCCCCTTTTTGGTTAGCGGTATTGAAAAACATCAACTTGTTTGTGTACTTTGTCTTTATCTTTTGACTTATCTTATTGCACTCATTCCAAGGACTTCTCGATGATATCCGAACAGAGGATTTAGAGAAATAGGAATGGGGCAATGATCATTATCTTTTGTCTTCTGTGCTTGTTGGACATTCTTGTAATATAACCTTGGCGAATACTTGCTTTGTTAGGTATGTATGGAGGAGGTTTTGGGCAACTTGTTGACTATTGCATTGATAGGTTATACCTTTCTGAATTTTGGTCTGAGGTGTTTGAAACTTCTAAAGTGCATCCTAGCAAGGTTTCCATATGTTAGGTGTGAACAAGGATACTCCTATCTATTTGTCGAGTCAAAGTCCACCATACTGGGTACAACGCCATCCTGTTTTTCTATACCTTGATGCATCGTATCATGTGTGTTATCAAACATAAGAAAATTGGCCCTTTGAAAATCCCAATTCCTCTGCAATAAATCATCATCATTTGCATGTTCATCATCTTGTGTCTTGTTGAAATGACTTCTCTTCTTGTTCATCGCACTAACAAGGTACTATGATAGTTGATCACTATCATCATCACCATCGTCATCGATCCTGCATCCACAAATCATTTGCATATTGCATCAACATATCATATAGGAAACACAGTCATTGCATTTCCATCATCATATAAACATGTTATTATAAGCATTCTTCATAGATAAGCACATCCATTCATATTACATTGCATCACATTGCATTCATCGCATAAATCATTGCATAACATTCATTTGCATAAGCATTTCATAATCTCTTTCACATTACCACCTATTGCATAATCATACATAATAGGTACATAAGCATTATAAGATAATCCATTGCATACATACTCGTATAACATCATCTCACACATTGCATTCATTTTACATCATCATATCAGTGCATATAGTACATCATAGTAAATGCATCATATTCATTACATTATCTTTTAACATGTTTAGGATAATATTTGTTATTCTAAGCATCTTAAAACCATCTCATTTGCATCATCATATAAAACACGACCATTGCATTCACATTGCATTATATCGTCCACTAAATAGCATCACAATCATTTTTTGCATTTCATTAATCATTCCACATCATTATAAACATAAAAAATAATTAAAAATCCATCACATGCAAAGCGTGCATCCATCCATAATCATTTCATATATAAGCATGATTCACATCATTTCACATATACACTGTAGATCATTTCCATATCATTGTACACATTACATGTCATATCACATATCATCATAAATGCATCATCATATATCATCCATTCACATCTGCATATCATAAGTCAACACCATAATACAGACCTGTTAGTCATAATCATTACATAATGCATTCATTATCAAAAGGAAAAGCATCCATAAACGCATCATAGAAACATCATTACACAACATATAGAAGTAGAGTGATTCATACATGCATAAATAATTGGTACACATCACATCGCATCAAAATCATCATATCATATATATCATCAATAATATAACTGTCATAGTACACGAATAATCAGATCACTGTACATGTATGTCAATTGGTACAAAAAGGCCCATCGGGATATCAAAAAGGATCCCATAAGGCACAAAAGTATCATCTCGATCAACCCCCCTGTATACTGCCCTTGCCCCTGTCACCATGACCCTCTGCTGGTCTGTGGCTGGTCCGTTGCGAGTACTCTAGGACCTGTTCTGCTCTGGGTACGGCCTCGTGATAATACATTCGATAATACTCGGCCTCCCGGTAAGACCTAATAGACACTATACCCTGAGAGGAGGAGGCTACCATACTCTCTAACTGCTGTCTCCGGCCTAGCTTTGTGGCCACCTATAACTCTGCAGCCTATCTTTGTTGAATGGCCTGATCCCTCTCAACCCTCATCTGCTCTCTCTCGGATCGAGCCTGATCCCTCTCGGCTGTCACGGTCTGCACCTAGGCTTGCAGCTATGCAATCAAAGTATCCCAGGCATCCACCTGTCCTGCTAGCTGCCCTGCTGGCTGTGCTCGTGGAGGCTATACCAGAGGCTGATCCTCAACCCCAACCCGTGGTGGTGGACCTACTGGCACCTGCTGCTAGTCCTGCATCTATACGTTTTCCTGATCTGGCTACACTGGGGGCCCAATCGGCTGATCCTATCGTACATCACCCCTCTGTCCTCATCCTCCCCCTCTGCCTCTAACTCTCCGTCGATCGGTGTCTGCACTTGGAATAGTCAATCGTAGGGGAGGCCGAAACCAATCCTTGTATGCCTGTGTCGTGCTTGGATCCACAGGCCCCTGATCATAAGCCCATGGTTGAGCTACTAGCTGCTTGAAACTGTCAACGACCTTTGAGGCAGGAATATACTACCCCCATGAAACCTATGTCATGGTGCAGGAAAAGCCAACCACATAATCGTCATCAGGATGATCATGGGGCTCACCAAACTGGCATTGCACACGCCCAGACAAATATCTCTCAATCATCGTATGCTCTCGCCCCTACATGTACCGGTCCTGGTGAGCAAAGAAAAGCTGATCTGCATCGCCAACCCATCCGGGCTGACCAAGGTACGGTCACCATGTAAACACCTGCATCTCATTGAGGACCCTCCTCCAATAGGGGATCCCATGCTCACCTGTGTGTGTAAAGGACACACCACCTCTGTAGTGCCATACGAGGGGATTGTTTGGCACCATCGAAACTAGAACAACGTGTGGACATAGAATAACAATGTGCTCCCATGCCCATACGTGGAGAAGTGTCACGCTTGCTCTGAGTGCTCTGCCATCCATGTAGACATTCTCATGCAGATCTCTGTACAGTGAGGCAAGAAGAACAAGACCCCATGCAAAACGAACTGAACTATCACGAACCATGTGCACCCAGCAGAGTCCCCAACTTGGACTGAAGTATCGGCCTCATATGTCTGGGGCAACGAGACCCGAAATAACTACCGCAACAACCAAGCGGAAGGGAGGTGCCAGGGTCCTATGTCACTCGAGATCTATCTGTCCCTCGCAAATAATGATGTCCTTTGTGGCGAGGACCCTGTGGCAGACATTATGTCCCTCATCCATATCAAAAATGAAACACCGACCATGAATCGATAATCGTAGGATGCGCCAAACGTCCTCCAAAGTGACGGTGGCCTCACCGGTGGGAAGGTGGAACGAAGACGTCCCGCTGTGCCATCTCTTGACAAGAACTGAAATCATCCCCAGGTGGGTGCGAATGGGCGCTGCATAGGTGATATACCACAACCCCATATCTTGAAGTCGATCCTGATCTCTATCGCTGAGATCCCGCAAGTAATCGAACAAATACCACAACCTGTGCTCTCGGGAGTAGAGCTCCCTCCCCACGTCCTGCATCAAGGAAGGTCACCATGTTAAATTTTTTGAAAAATTCTTCACCTGGTGTCCAAGAAACCACTCCAACATCGAAATCCGTGAAGGTGTCGTAGTTTGATTTCAAATCAAACTCCGATGCTAGGGCACAAAAAATTGAAATAGCACCGCCACGGTGCACTTTCCCTCCCAGCGGCGCACGTTGAGCAAATAAAAGACCGCCACATTGCACTTTACAAATCACCCCGCCGGCCACGAGCTCAGCGTCAGAGTTTTCAATCTCCAAACTTTGCCGCCGCGGCGCAATATCATACCGAGCAACGCAGTTTGATTTCTGAGTGGCGCTATATGGCACCGCTGCAGAATGACCGACTTTGAAAGCATTAATTAAGCACGAAAAATGAGAAACAAAGTTCAAGTAGGGATCACTTACCGGTGCCCCAATGCCGGGTGGCCGTTGGTACGTCTGAACTCGATCAAAAATGTGTATCGGAAGCTGTCGCTGCACCATATCGTCAAGAGGTCAGAACTCAAATCTCAAGGTTGCTAATGGATGTGTGTGAAAATGAATTGAAAGTAACTCCTCGGGCCCCTTTTAAGCTTGAAAATTAGGGTTTTTTCACCCTGATTAGCTGTTCTGCTAGGGTTTTGGATCCTCAAACCTGTTTCTGTCTAGTTGAGGCCTGTTTTACATCGTTTTATTGCTTTTAGACATGTTTTTGGCCTCCTGGAGCCTTTTTGGACCTGTCGGTCACCTTGTCCTCTTTTTTCGTGAGATCACCCAAAAAATAAATTTTTCGTCCAATCTCTCGAGGGGGCAATATATTGGCATGTTTTCTCTTGCCAGACAACAGTGGGGCAATATTTTGGAAAGCAATTTTTTTGGCTTTGATCGAGATTGTTTATTCTTTGAATCAACACAAGTGCATTGCTTCAAAGAGGGGCAAAATATAGACACATAATATATACCGATTGGCATTATGCATCTAATCCCGACTACTAACATTGTTTCATCCTGAATCATCCTTTGGTCTAACCATTTAATCAAATTCCCCTATCTGATTAAATTCATCAATATTCCTCTCTTAATTAAATAAATCAGTTATCTAATTAAGTCACCTCTTCTCGATAATTCAATTAATCATCTGATCTAATTATCCATATTTAATTAAATAATCAACTTTATTTGATTAAATCTCTAAAGTCTACCTTTTAAATTAAATAATCAATTTTATTTGATTAAATCTCTAAAGTCTATCTTTTAAATTAAATAAATTAAAACCTTATTTAATTTAAGTCTAACATCATCTCTTTTAATTAAATAAATCAAAATCTTTATTTAATTAATCTCTTATCACATTCCTCTCATATTTGATTTAAATAAATCCTAAAATCTAAGTCAAATAGGTCACATCACCTAATCTCCTATTAAATTAATTCACCCTTGATTAATTTAATTCTAATTCATGTCCCATCCTCTAGCTTTTCCCACTTGCACATGAAAATAGATTTAATTGATTTATTAAATCCTCTATTTTCCTCTCAAGGCATCTTTTGGAATATTCCTCCAAGTTTGAATTCAAATTCCAAGTTGACATGTACATCCAACAAGGCATTTACTCCATCTTACATGTCCTTTGCCTTGAGCCAAGTGACATTTATTGCATTTTTCCTTCTCTCTTGGTTGTCATTTCAACAAATTTGAAATTCAAAAATATGCATTTATTGGCACAATCCTCAAAACTTGCACATCCTCCATCCACTCATAGGATGAATAGTGGCATCTTGCCATTGGATGAATTTTAGTCCCACATTGCTCAAATTTGGACATTCATCCATCTTGGCATTCTATAAATAAAGAGCTCATATCCTCATTTTATCATCCACAAATTATGCAAAGTTACCATGCTCAAATATCTATCAAATTTCATCCATCATTCTTGAATCTTAGCTAGGATATGCAGGTTTTTTAGCTTGGAGCACTCTTCAACATCAACAAAGTGGATCAAATATCTTCATCACATCAATCTTGCATCTTAGGAATTAGGAAAGGGACAATTTTCACATCAAATTGGCACCAATTCCCCCATGGGATCATAAGTTTACTAGTTCAATTAGGATTCAATCTTTAGTTTGTTATTTTCATTGTGTTCTTCATTTTTTTCTCCTAATTTGAACTTGGTGAATGGTTTTCATGGGGAATCCTTGTTCTTGCTTGCAATCTCTAACTTAATGTGTTTGTTCTTATTGTTTTGCAGGTATTTGGATTGGGATTCACATAGTCCCATTTTAGTTAGCTCGATATGAAGTGTTTTTTTTCATTATGCTCCAAGAACAAATGTCATTTCGCTTTCTTTATATGATTGGATCAAATAAATTGGTCGCATTATTTGCAGAGTTGGAAAACACACATTCTCTTCTCAGTTGTAGAGGGTTTTACAACATTATATAGGTTGCTTGTTGCTTAACACCTTATATGGAGACAATGTATTTTCAAACACTATAAATATTGTCAGCAGTTATTTGGTTGAATCAGATGAGGAAAGTGAAATGCCATTTCAATCTCATGTTACAATGTTACATACATAGGTGCTTTTTGTCTATGAGTTAGATTTCTCCTGATTGGAACTAATAAATTGCTCGTATTATTTGCATAGTTGGAAAACCCACTATCTTGCTTCTTGACACCTATGTTTTTGCAACATGGAATGTTACAAAAAAGTATGGATGTATTCAAAATAACACCTTCCTTCCATTGTTGTGTTTAAATTTTGAATGATTGAAAAGAAAAAGTGCACCAAATAATTGCAATTTGGAAAACATAATGTTGGGTTTCAGTTATTTGAATCTCCTTGTTTAAATGTAAAGGGTTGTCTCATGGTGGGTTGCTTGCTTCTAAACACGTATTGTTTTGCAACATTGAATGTTACAAAATAGTATGAATGTCTTCTCCCAAATTAGACTGCATTGTTGTGTTTAAATAAAATGCTTGCATTATTTGCAGTTTTGGAAAACACATTGTCTTGCTTCTTAACATCTATTGTTTTGCAACATGGAATGTTACAAAATAGTATGAATGTCTTCAAAATCACATCTTCCATTGTTGTGTTTAAATAAAATGCTCACATTATTTGCAGTGTTGGGAAATACACTATCTCCTAGCAATTGTTCCCTCTAGTAGTGGTATATTATATGAATCGACCTTTAATACTGGTATAGTATACCATTGGTTTTTGTGTAGGAGTTAGCTTCTCCCCTAATGGTATACTATACCAATATGTGCTGTCACAATAGTGGTTTACAATTCTTGAGAGGAACAAATTTTAGCTGAAATCATATATTTTTAGAAAATATAATGATTTAAGCCTTAAAAAGTTCTCTTTTAAGGATTCCAATTGAAGATGGTTTGATCAAATCACCTTAGATCAAACCCCCTTGGATAGAACCTCGCTAGTTTTAAACCATACCTATAAATACGTCTCCTTTACACCTATCAAAATGCTGATAAAAAATCACTTTTGATTTAGCTTTTGGGGGATCAAATGAATTCATTTAAAATTTATTTCAAATGATTATGGTATTCCTCAGAACAAGCTATCCAATGAATATAATTTTAATATGTTTTGGTTTTGTTATGTATTTGTTTTTAAGTTTTATTAAACATAGGTTTTTCATGAAATGAATTTTGTTCTCCACATGTGGAAAAATAGAAGATTATCAAAAAAAAAAAATTGAAAAATATGAGTGCACTAGATATTGAAATCCTTGATCCAACAAAAATAAAATAAAATTTTGACATATACAAAAAAGCAGCGTATAATGATCGTGTTGTTTTGAATTGTAATTAGTTTGACTTTGAAACTTGATTAAGGAAAAAAAATATTCAATAAAAACTATCTAACCAAGTGGAAGCACTAGATATTAGAGTTACAAATCTAAATTTGAAATAATTAGAATTTTATCCCTTCATGGAAAAAAAGTTATGCATTATCGGTGTCGTCACTTTTTAAAATGTTATTTTGAAAAAAATCAATTTTAGTGGGAGATGGAAAAGAAGTGCAATTTGATTCCAAAATTTTGAAAAATATTTTTAGAATCTACAAACAAAAATTGATGAGACTCTAGTTTGCACCATCTTCAAATTCCTCACGGTTTAGCCGCTATAGGTGCCCAAATGTGAAGATTTAGTTAAAAATAATAACTTCAGTGTCTTGTTTGGCCAAAAATTGTAAACCACTATTATGGGATCACCCTATTATTAAAGGCCAATTCATATAATATTCTAGTATTGGAGAAGCTAACTCCTAGACAAAAAGCACCAATGTATGTAACATGATATCATACCCCCCATCACCCATCCCACACGATGGACAAAAAGACACTAATGGAAAGACATAAAGACTTGAAAAATGCCGTCATGTGTCAGATGCCGGAAAACGACGTGCGACAGTCAACAAACCCTAACTTTTTTCCACATTTTATTTATTTTTGGTCTTCCATTTTGTTCATTTTGTTTTATAGTTTTTTGGGGAGGGAGGCATGAGCAGCGAAATGAGTTATAGGCGGCCATGAGGAGGGACGCGCGAGCATTGAAATGGAGTTACAGTGGTGGAAAACACACTGTATCCTATCAGTTGTTCCCTCTAATACTGGTATATTATATGAATTGGCCTTTAATATTGGTATAGTATACTATTGCTTTTTGTGGAGTTAACTTCTTCCCTAATGGTATACTATACCAGTATTAGAGGCCGATTCATATAATAACCAGTATTTAGACAAAAAGAACCTATGTATGTAACATGATATCATACCCCCATAGTGGTGTCTAAATGGTTTTGAAACATTAGGTGGGTTGCAGGTTTTGTAAAACACATTGTTTTGCATCCTAGAATTTTTGAGAACAATATGTATGAATTGAAAAGCTTGGTGTTATTTAGACTGTAGGAGTGTGGTGATACACACTATTTTCTAGACATCCAGTAAGGTATTTGGCTTCAGTGCATAGAGGATTTTACAACATTTTTGTGTTGGAGGTTTCATAAATCATGTTGTCAGCTCACCTCCCACTGTGTTTTCCAACCTGCAATCATACTGTGCATGTATATGTAGATCATATTAAGAAATAGAAATGCAAATTTTATTCTGCGTATGACTTGTTATAAGGTGCCTTTTCATTAAATTTGTACTATCTAAATTACATTTATACTATTTTGTTAAATTCGAGGTTTCAAAACATTGGTTTTTTCCTCCAACTCCTACATGTGCACTCCAACCATCAGGTTTGAATGTGCACACATGAAATACAGAATGTTTTCCCCTTTCTCCAAACTAAAAACGCACACGTCATTCTACCTTGAATTCCTGTGCCAGAAAAAATCCTCAAAAAATGACAACTCATACTCCAATTGTTTGTACTGTCCAAATTGCATTCATACTGTTCTGTAAAATTCTAGGTTGGAAAACATTGGTTTTTCGAAATGTGCAACCCACAGAATGTTTTAAAACCCTTTACAAGTAACAACCCAATTGGTTACTCACCTCTCACCTCAATTTGGTATGTTTTGTGATTGTCTTGAGATCCTTTTGTGAATTAGATAGTAAGAATGTAATGGGATTGGAAAATAATGAGTTTGAAGAAATCTGCAACCCACCCATCGTTATAAAACCCTCTAAACGTAACAACCAAATTGGTAAGATGGGAAATCCCATCTGACACACCTATGTACATACAGTTGGTTAGAAACCCCTCACCTAAAATTGTTTGGTTGTCTCCCCTGCCTGCAATGCTCCCTTGCTCTCCAACGATTCGCTTTCAACCTGTAGAAGGAGAAAACCCAGAACACAAAGTGTTTTCCAAGAACAATACTTGTTAGAATCTAAAACACATGTCTTAATCATATCAATGCCCTTCCCACACACAGTGAATAGATAGCTTCTCGCACAAGGAAAAAAAACATTGGCATAATTTGATGTGATGAGACACCACCTTGCTTTCCTTGATGTGACATTTCCTTCCGTTTGTCAGTTCTGTCACTTCTATCATCCGTCTAGTGGGTCCCGCACTACACTGTCTCTTCATGTTATGTATGTTTTCATGTGTTTTTGTATGTACATAGGTGCATTTTTTTGGGAGATTAGTTGTGTCCGTAGAGGGTTTTACAACATTGTGTGGGTTGGAGGTTTCATTAATCATGCACTCACCTCCCATGGAGTTTTCCAATGTGCAATCATTTAGAGTTTTAATGGTTGTTGGAAAATAGTGGGTGTTTATAAAACGCTCCCTTTCATTGCATTCCTATTGCCTAATTAACAAAATCTTTTCAAGATGTTCCTGCCCGTGCTCTCAACCACGTAACTTTGAATGTAGAGAATGAAATAAATGGAAAACGACATTGTGTTTTCCAAACTACAAATTATATTGTGCATTTATTTTTAAATGATATGACGAAATTGAATTTCAATTTTCTTCTGTAAGTAAGAGTTGCTATAAATTGTGCAGGTGAATGAAATTTAGTACATTGTTATTGTCTACAAAATTTAAGGTCTTCATTAGAAGAATGTTGTTCTCAACTTTGAGAGTGTCTTTCTGATTAGAGAATGCAAATGTTTTTTTTTTTAATATGTTGTTTGCAAAATTTGTCTACCTTTTTTCACACAGGACTCTCATGTCTCCGTCGAACTAATTCTATTTTGTGCACTGACATCCTATTCTGCCTTCTTTTCATGTTATGTATGTTTCTATGTATGTTTTTGTGTATGATTTAATTCATTTTTGTATTTGTATAGGTGTGTTTTGTTGGTAGAGTATTTGCTATTTTTTGGGTCAATCAAGGTGATTGGCAAGGCTTTTGTTGAATTGTTAACCTTTGTTCTTGCAATGATATGTATTTTTCAGTCGTCTGTACAAGTAATGGTTTAGTTTACAATATCATTGAACAATGGCTATGATACCGATATGTCATTTAGGCGTTAATTGAGATACACAGGATATAAATAGAAGTCTGGTAGTAGTACGTGGTATCCTTCTTGTTCTGTCTTCTATGTGCTTATTGATTATTGTAAGTTATGGCCTCTTTCATATGTTAGGAGAGATGAGGTTTTTATATATCCAAAATGAGTGTTTAGTGCTTCACAGTTCTTGTAGAATGGCGGAATGGCAGATATAATTGCTAATATATACTGCTAGTGTTAGCGATAGGTTAAATTGGAAATTAAATTCCCAATGTAAAGCTTAATATGTTTGTGTATTGTTTGTGCAAGTTAGCATTTTGCACTCACCACAACATATGAATTGTATATTGGTGAAATTTGGAATAAAAAGAATTCTTTGTAGCACCAAATGTCTTTAATTTTCCAATTTAATCTATCACTAACACTTGTCTTCCTTCCAGGTGGTTGATATATTCGAGGAAAGAAAATTGAAGAAAAGAAGGGCAGGTGGATTGAGGATGGTTTTGGAGACATGAAGCTTCTGCACTAAACATAGGTGATTCTAGCTGTCATAGCTTGAATTGCAAGTGTACGGGTTAGTTAAACTTCCAAAATTTATTTTGCATTAAGAAGTTATGATATTTTTATAGATGAGATGCTTACTGTGGTGAATGCAAAGAATTTCTAGTTGAATTTTTTTATTCTGCATAAATAAAAACAACTATGCATTTCATATGAAAACCATACATGCAAACAATTCATTTTATTTTTCCATCAATGAAAACCCTTTTTCTTTAACTAATAGTCATTGAATGCTTCTCAGAAAATGTAGAAAAAATGTGGCTATCTACATAAAAAAAATAACATAAACATACCTGCAACTCCATTTGAAAGGATGCATTGGTTTGACTGCCTCCCACCTCCCTCCTCATGGCTTCCTGTAACTCATTTCACTGCTCACGCCTCCCTCCCCAAAAAATTGCAAAACGAAATGAACAAAATGGTAGAACACAATAAAATAAAATGTGGAAAAAAGTTAGGGTTTGTTGACTACCGCACGTCCTTTTTCGGCGTCTGACACGTGACGACATCTGTCAAGTCTTTCCGTCTTCTTGTCGGTGTCTTTTTGTCCACCGTGTGGGATGGGGGATTTCATATAATGTTATATACATATATAACATAGGTGCATTTTGTCGAGGAGTTAGCTTTCTCCAACTCCTAGAGAAAAAGGACCTATGTACACAAAAAAATGCATGAAAACATACATAACGACATACATTGTAACATACATAACATGAAGAGACGGCGTAGTGTAGGGCTCGCCAAATGGATGATAGAAGTGACAAAACCAACAACAGAAGGAAGCATCATGGTTAATATGTAATAAGTACTGTTATTGGAAAACACACTATGTTGTGGGTTTTCTCATTCTGCAGGATGAAAGCGAAAGGTTGGAGAGTAGTTGGGGGAGATGAAAAACCAATGGAATTGATGTGAGGGGTTTGTAACCGATTGGGTTCTCACTTGTAAAGGGTTTTAAAACATTGTGTGGGTTGGAGATTTCAAAAAACCAATGTTTTGCAACCTGGAATTTTACACAGTAGTATGAATATTCATTTGAAAAAGTTTTTGTTATTTAGACCATAGGAATGCAATGAAAGGAACCATTGTTTAAATCCCAGTGTTTTCCAACAACGATTAAAACTCTGTATGATTGCAGGTGGAAAACACAGTGGGATGTGAGAGCATGATTTATGAAACCTTCAACCCACACAATGTTGTAAAACCCTGTATGGACACAATTAATCTCTCAACAAAACAAACCTATGTACATACAAAAACACATAGAAATATGCATAACATGAGGAGATGGCCTTGTGTGGGGCCTGCCAAGGTAGATGATAAAAGTGATGAAACCGACAGACAAGAGGAAATGTCATGGCCAAGAAAGTGAGGAGGTGTCCTCTTGCATCAAATTGCGCCAACATTTTTTTCCTTGTGCGAGAAGCTATCCGTTCATTGTGGGAGGGAAGGGCATTGATGTGATTAAGACATGCATTTTAGATTGTAACGAGTACTGTTCTTGGAAAACTCTGTGTTCTGGGTTTTCTCATTATGTAGGGAGTTGCAGGTCGGGGATAAATAAGACTATCCAAATTCACCTGAGGGGTGAGTAACCAATTGGGTTGTTACTTGTAAAGGGTTTGAAAATAGTATTTGGGTTGCAGGGTTCATAATACCCAATATTTTGGAACCTACAATTACACAAACAGTATGAATGTAATGAAAACGTTTTGGTTGCTTACACTATGAGAACCCAATTGGTTGGTGGCACCTCAGTTGATTTTGGATACTTTTATGTATCCCCCATCGACAATTATATTGACAATTTGAATGTTTTCAACAACCCTTAATTTCAAAAAACATTCCATTTCAATATTGTCATATGTTTGGAACAAAAAATGCACATAAGAGTTGCAGGATGGAAAACACATAGGGTTGTGACTCACTTCTGAATTCTTGTTCGATGAGCACTTTCTGTTATGCAAACTTTAACAAAAAAATGTTTTGAAGTTCACCTTCATATTTTATGACAACCCTTACTTTCAGTGAACATTCCATTTCAATATCTATTCATATGTTTGGAACACAAAATGCACATAACAGTTGCAGGATGGAAAACACAGAGGGTTGTGACTCACTTCTCAATTCTTGTTCAATGACCATTTTTTGTTATGCAGACTGTGACAATAATAATTTGGCTGTGTTTATAATGTGTATTCTATTTATGTTAATATAAATTATACCAGAAGGCAATGCCACCTGAAGTCTTATTGTTTATGGTAGCTTGCTTATAAATGAAAGACAAAGGTTGACATTTAAATCGTTTGAGGTTGACTATTTTTCTCATCATGGATACTTTCAAATGAATAGTCATATTAAATGCTATTTGTAACAGTAAAAATGGCATTTCACTATCTTCATCTAATTGCAGGAAAAAAAATGCTCACATTATTTGCAGTGTTGGAAAAAACACTGTCTCCTGTCAGTTATTTGCTTGTCAAAAGTTTTTGTTTCCTATCCACCAAGAATGTAAGGAAGTCCACCTTAAAATTTTGTTTCTTATGATTCAAAAACTATATGCTTGCTTACAAGAGACGGTGCAATAAATTTTGGAGCTTTAACTATCCTGTAACACTTGCAACTTTTTTACATATTACAGGCAAGCATAGATGCATAGTTCGAAGGGGAAAGTCGAAGAAAGTGGGAGAAAGGGTAATATTGAAAATCTGCTTTTTAATGTGTATTTTGATATTTTGAATGAATTGGTTGCATGTATTTGAATTTGATGTGACGTTTTACATTCCTGGCATTAGAGGGAAAGGATGGAGAATGAAGTGGTGGGCGCGAGTAAGTTAGTGTCCATTGGGGACAGGTAAATGTGCCTCAACAGGGCAACAAGAAGAAAGGGTGCATGTGGAGGAGATCGTGTACTTTCCCTTTTAATGTATGCATTTGTGGTTGGCTGTAATATGTGCTGTTCCAATCGCTTTTTGCTCTGATTTTGGAGTGTCTTTGTGATTTCATTTAGAAAATTTCATTTCTGTTATGAATATGCTGATTTTGATAGTATATTGGAAAACCCACTGTCCTTGGTTCTTTCAGAGGAATAAAGTGGAAGAAAGGGTAATTTGAAATCTAATTTTGAATGTGTATTTTCATAATTTGAATGAATTCATTACATTCATTTGAATTTGCTCGTGCACTTTCCCTGGTAATTTTGAATTCGTTGCGCAATCAAGTTAGTGTCCATTCGGGATAGGAAAATGTGCCTCCATAGGGCAACAAGAAGAAAGGGTGCCTGTCGAGGAGATCGTGCACTTTCCCTTTTAATGTATGCATTTGTGGTTGGACATTGTAATAAGTGTGTCGTTCCAATCGCTTCCTGCTCTGATTTTAGAGTGTCTTTGTTATTTCATTTAGAAAATTTCATTTTTGTGACGAATATGCTGATTTTGACAACTTATATTGGAAAACACACTGTTCCTGGCTCTTTCAGAGGAATAAAGTGGAAGAAAGGGTAATTGAAATCTGATTTCAAACGTGTATTTTCATAATTTGAATGAATTCGTTGCATGCATTTGAATTTGATCGTGCACTTTCCCTACTAATTTTGAATTCGTTGTGCAAGCAAGTTAGTGTCCATTTCAGATAGGAAAATGTGCCTCGATAGGGCAACAAGAAGGGTGCCTACGGAGGAGATCGTGCACTTTCCCTTTTAAAGTATGCATTTGTGTTTGGTTGTAATATGTGCTATTCCAATCACTTTTTGCTTTGATTTTAGAGTGCCTTTGTGATTTCATTTAGAAAATTCCATTTCTGTTACGAATATGCTTATTTTGACAATATATTGGAAAACACACTATCCTTGGTTTTTTCAGAGGAATAAAGTGGAAGAAAGGGTAATTTTGAATTTTTCTTTTGAACGTCTATTGTCATAATTTGAATGAACTTGTTGCATGCATTTGAATTAGATGTGACGTTAACATTCTTCACATTGCAGGGAAAGGATGAACAAGGAAGTGGCGGGTGTGAAGAAACGTCGTTAATGAGATTGAGGCTTGATTTTATTGATTCTTGACACTAGTGCTCAATTTCTTATTTTCCTTCAACTTCTGTGAAAGAAGCGAAAAAATTAGGCCTCAATTATTAGCGACATTTCTTTGTCTATCTGAATTTGAATTGTATTTATCCTCCAGAGGCTCATATAATGTGTTACGAAAGTTATCTACATTTTCAGATAAGACTTTCATCTCTCCCCCTACTGATTCTTTCTCTGTGCTTAGATCCAATGTTACCTTTTCCTCGTTTCCATATCTTAATTGTTGAACGTAGTCATTTATATTCATGGGTTTCTTACAGGCTGAAGGTGTTGAAAGTGTAATGGTTGAAGTAGACGCTTCCCCAAACCCTCCTGCAAGTGGAATCGCCTATAAGATTTTATCTGACCATCTCCTCAATTGCACATAAATAGGCAGTGTCAGAGAGGATGACAGAGGCTAACAATATTCATTTTTCATTCGGTCTTTGATCATGTAATTATTGAACAATTATGTTGTGGAATTACATTTTCTTTGATCATGTAATTATTGATCAATTATTCTATGGAATTACAGTACTTTGGTATGTTTGAAGACTATGGTCTGCTGCCAATAGTGGAATTGTGTGATTGTTAAGTTGTATTGGTAATATTTCCATGAAGGCTCCAATCCCTTTGGGGTTTAGGGGATGAGGTCCCCCATTTGTGACCTCACCGGTTCATAGCTCTGGGTCAAAAGCATTTACTCTTAATTTAAAAAAATGAAAGACAATGTTCTTGCAGATTTCATGTAAAATTTCATTCTAAAGAATGTCAAATGCCATCAAATAATGGTAGGCAATTCCACCTCAAGTCTTATTATTTATGTCAAAATTACAAATCCATGTAAGCACATGTAACTAGCACTTTCTATTTTTAGACTGTAACAAAACAATGTATTAAAGTTGAGCTTCGTATTTAAAAAAAAACCCTTACTTTTAGCAGAACACTCCATTCAAATATTTGTAGATATGTTTCGAACATAAAATGCACATATTAGTTGCACGATGTATAACACACTGGGTTCTGAGAAGTAGTTGCAGGATGGGAAAACACAGTGGCTTGTGACTCACTTCTCCTATCTTGTTCAATGAGCAGTTTCTTTTATGCAAACTGTAACAAAACACTATTTTCAACTTCGCCATCCTATTTAAAAAAAACCCTTTTTGTTTGGAACAGAAAAATGCACATATTAGTTGCACGATGGAAAACACACTGGGTTCTGAGAAGTAGTTGTAGGATGGGAAAACACAGTGGCTTCTGACTCACTTCTCCTATCTTGTTGAATGGGGGCTTTCTTTTATGCAGACTGTTACAAAACAATGTTTTGAACTTCACATTCATATTTTTTTTAAAACCATTACTTTCAACAAAACACTCCATTTGAATATATCTTCTTTATGTTTTGAACACAAAATGCGCATATTAGGTGCACGATGGGAAACATACTAGGTTCTGACAAGTAGTTCCATAATGGGAAACATAGTGGGTTGAGAATCACTTCTCGTGTCTTGTTGAATGAGTGGTTTCTTTTATGCAAACTGTAACAAAACATTATTTTCAACTTCGCCTCCCTATTTTTAAAAAACCCTTACTTTCAGCAAAACACTCCATTTGAATATCTATTCATATGTTTCGAACACAAAATGCACATATTAGTTGCACGATGGGAAACACACTGGGTTGTGAGAAGTAGTTGCACAATGGGAAACACAGTGGCTTCTGACTCGCTTCTCGTGTCTTTTTCAATGAGCACTTTCTTTTATGCAGACTGTAATGAAACACTGTTTTCAACTTCACCTTCGTATTTTATAACAAAACCCTTAGTTTCAGCAAAACACTCCATTCAAATATCTGGTCATATGTTTCCAACACATAATGCACATATTAGTTGCACGATGGGAAACACAGTGGGTTCTCAGAAGTAGTTGTAGGATGGGAAACACAGTGGGTTGCGAATCACTTATCAAGTCTTGTTCAATTAGTGGTTTCTTTTATGCAAACTGTAACAAAACACTGTTTTCAACTTCACCTTCCTATTTTTAAAAACCCCTTACTTTCAACAAAACACTCCATTCAAATATCTCTTCATATGTTTGGAACAAAAAAATGCACATATTAGTTGCACGATGTAAAACACACTGGGTTTTGAGAAGTAGTTGCAGGATGGAAAACACAGTGGCTTTTGGCTCGCTTCTCGTGTCTTGTTCAACATGTGCTTTCTTTTATGCAGACTATAATGAAACATTTTTTTCAACTTCACCTTCATATTTTATAACAATACCCTTAGTTTTAGCAAAACACTCCATTCGAATATCTGCTCATATGTTTCCAACAAAAAATGCATATATTAGTTGCTCGATGGGAAACATAGTGGATTCTCAAAAGTAGTTGTAGGATGGGAAACATAGTGGGTTGTGAATCACTTCTCAAGTCTTGTTCAATTAGTGGTTTCTTTTATGAAAGTTGTAACAAAACATTGTTTTCAACTTCACCTTCCTATTTTTTAAAACTCCTTACTTTCAGCAAAACACTCCATTCAAATATCTGTTCATATGTTTGGAACAAAAAAATGCACATATTAGTTGCACGATGGAAAACACACTGGGTTCTGAGAAGTAGTTGCAGGATGGAAAACATAGTGGCTTCTGGCTCGCTTCTCGTGTCTTGTTCAACAGGTGCTTTCTTTTATGCAGACTGTAATGAAACATTGTTTTCAACTTCACCTTCGTATTTTATAACAATACCCTTAGTTTCAGTAAAACACTCCATTCGAATATCTGCTCATATATTTCCAACACAAAATGCACATATTAGTTGCACAATGGGAAACACAGTGGGTTCTCAGAAGTAGTTGTTGGATGGGAAACATAGTGGGTTGTGAATCACTTATCAAGTCTTGTTCAATTAGCGGTTTCTTTTATACAAACTGTAACAAAACACTATTTTCAACTTCGCCCTCCCTATTTTTAAAAACCCCTTACTTTCAGCAAAACATTCTATTCGAATATCTGTTCATATGTTTGGAACAAAAAAATGCACATATTAGTTGCACGATGGAAAACACACTGGGTTCTGAGAAGTAGTTGCAAGATGGAAAACACGGTGGCTTCTAGCTCGCTTCTCGTGTCTTGTTCAATGGGTGCTTTCTTTTATGCAGATTGTAATGAAACATTGTTTTCAAATTCACCTTCGTATTTTATAACAATACCCTTAGTTTCAGCAAAACAATCCATTCGAATATCTGCTCATATGTTTCCAACACAAAATGCACATATTAGTTGCACGATGGGAAACATAGTGGATTCTCAGAAGTAGTTGCAAGATGGGAAACACAGTGTGTTGTGAATCACTTCTCAATTCTTGTTCAATTAGCGGTTTCTTTTATGCAAGTTGTAACAAAACACTGTTTTCAACTTCGCCTTCCGATTTTTAAAAACCCCTTACTTTCAACAAAACACTCCATTCGAATATTTGTTCATATGTTTGGAATAGAAAAATGCACATAGTAGTTGCACGATGGAAAACACACTGGGTTTTGAGAAGTAGTTGCAGGATGGGAAACACAGTGGGTTGCGAATCACTTCTCAAGTCTTGTTCAATTAGCAGTTTCTTTTATCCAAACTGTAACAAAACATTGTTTTCAACTTCGCCTTCCTATTTTTTAAAAACCCTTACTTTCAGCAAAACATTCCATTCGAATATCTATTCATGTGTTTCCAACACAAAATGCACATATTAGTTGCACGATGGGAAACACAGTGGGTTCTCAAAAGTTGTTGTGGGATGGGAAACACAATGTGTTGAGAATCACTTCTCAAGTCTTTTCAATTAGCGGTTTCTTTTATGCGAATTGTAACAAAATACTGTTTTCAACTTCGCCTTCCTATTTTTTAAAAACCCTTACTTTCAGCAAAACACTCCATTCGAATATCTGTTCATATGTTTCCAACACAAAATGTACATATTAGTTGCACGATGGGATACACACTGGCTTCTGACTCACTTCTCCAGTTCAAGTGGGAGCTTTCCTGTTTGTTTTGTATCCACTACCGCATTACACAAATTCCCTCCTCCACCAACCTCAAATGCAGCTATTGGTGTGGCATATTAAACTTTTATGAGTTGTGCAACAAGACCTTTCATTTTTGACCTATCAGTTGTGCGAGAACACCTTCCATTGCTGTCTTTGTTTTATGAAATTCCTGTCTTTTAGATTGCAACTCTCTTTGAACAACATTAAGCTCCTCTTCTTTTCAGCGTGACAACTTCTTCTTGTGTTTTAATTCCTTTTCTAAGTGGTTAATTTTAGTGTTCGCTTGTTCTGCTCCACTTTGAGCATTTCTAGCTATTGTTTTTGCAGTGAGTTTATGATTAGAGTATGAAGATGTTTCTTTTCGCAACCTGGTTAGGGAGCTTGTTTTCCTCTTTAGATAAGACTTGCATGGCTCCACCCAACTGATTCTCTTTTTCTGCACTTTGATCTGATATTTCCTTTTTCTTTTCATCCATTTCTAATTGTATTTGTTCCATGGAATTGCTAACTTCAACAATGCTTTCCTTCCTTCATTTGTTCAACACCACTTATAACATCATCTCTCTCTTTCTCTGCTTGCATAAATTCATATGCAATGAAAAAAAAGCATGTGCAGTATTTGCAAGGGGAAAATAGAAATGTAGAAGGTGATTAAATCTAAAGGTTTTCTAATGCATACGAATTTGTGCAAGTAGAGAAAGAGAGAGAGGTGATGCATAAAGTGGGATTGGAAAAATGAAGGAGAGCATTCTTGAAGTTAGCAATTGCATGGAACAAATACAATTGGAAATGGATGAAAAGGAAAAGGTAATATCAGATCTAAGTGCAGAAAAAGAAAATCAGTTGGGTGGACGCATGAAAGTATTATTCGAAGAGGAAGCAAGCTCCCTAACGAGGTTACGAAAAGAAACATTTTTATACTCTAATCATAAACACACTACAAAAAAATAGGTGGAAATGCTAAAAGTGGAGCAGAACAAGCGAACACTAAAATTAACCATTTATAAAAGGAATTAAAACACAAGAATAAGCTGTCATGGTGAAAAGAAGAGGAGCTTAATGCTATTCGGAGAGAGCTGCAATCTAAAAGATAGGAATTTCATAAAACAAAGACGACAATGGAAGGTGTTCTCGCACAACTAATAGGTCAAAAGTGAAAGGTCTTTTTGCACAACTCATAAAAGTTTAAGATGCCACACCAATAGCTGCATTCGAGGTTGGTGGATGAGGGAATTTGTGTAATGTGGTAGTGGATATAGAACAAATAGGAAATCTACCACTTGAAATAGAATATCTACATAGATGAGTAACAATTATCCCTTTAAACAAAATCCAATCCCATACCATTTCATCGACAACTCAACAATCACCAGCCAAATTGTTGAGCATTGGAAACACAAGGTTGCCACTATCTCTTGTTGCATATGGAGATCGAAGTGAACCACCCATGCCATTTTTATTTCCTAGCGCATGAGTTTGCAGCAATTCAGATGCTGCAAAGGGGACATTTTATCACAAACCATAAACTCTTTAACATACTAAAAAATTTGGCTTTACTGAGTAACAACCCACTGTGTTTTCCATCATACAACTATTTTCTGCATTGGTCCTTATGATATGCATTAGCATTTGGATTTTTTCATTATCATGATCTTTCATATTTATCATTTTCATACTGTGGATGACTGCTTGTGCTTTATCTTAACTCTTGTATCTTGTCTCCATCAATATCATTATCTTTTTATATCTTTTCTTTTGTTGTCACATTTCGAGTAATCTTGAGGATCTCTACACCTTGTTGTGTATGAAGGACAGTGAGGAATGGAGCACAAGTTTTTCTTCTGCATATGTATCAAGTCAGTCCACCCTATGATGATTACAAAAAGCATAACCAATAACAAAGGGGGAATCTTTCCACTCTATGATGAAAGAAATGATCACTTCATAGCCTTTCCATTCCATTCATTTCCATATTCTTTCCTTGCATCACATCGCTGCATTGCATTCCTTTCTTCTTTGGATCTACCTAGGTCAATCATATTTCTATATCTTGCATTTCATTTTCTACCTACAACTCAAAAATGATGAATGAATAACATTTCCATTCCATTCATTTACATATCTAGCCTTTCATATCCTTTCCACCCATATTGAATACTTTTAGTAAGCCATTTATATGCCTTGCTTGCATCTAATCAATGTGTCACATTCCTTTCTTTGTTGCACCCACGTAGGTCATACATATTTGTAAATCTCGCATATCTTTATCTATGAACACCTCAAACATACCTTCTTATATCATAACAACATTCACACCATGCCATATGAAGAACAATATGAAGGAAATATCAAGGTTATGCAATCAAATACTGAGGGCTTGTAAGATAGATACCATAACATAAAGTTGTATTGAAGGGTTTTTTTAAGGAATTATTTTTTCTTGCTTATGTTTTTGTGTTTCCTTTTGTTTTGGTTGTCGGTTGTTGAGAAGAAAGAAAATCTTGTTGTTATGTTTCATATTCTTTGTTATTGTTCGATGTAAATCTGTGAAATCCTCTTTGGACCCTTCTTATGAGTAGTTGACTTAGCTGTCATTAGTTTCTTCTAATCGAGTTCTTTAAACAAGTAATGATATAGCTGAAAGGTTTACAAAAAAGTTGCATCATGGAAAACATGGTGGGTTGTTGGTAACTTCTTATTTGTCTGTAGAGTTTAAGAAAAGAACATTTTGAAGTTCATCTTCTTGTTTTATGACAACCCTTAGTTTCAGCAAAACAATCCATTTCATTATCTGTTCATAAGTTTCGAACACAAAATTTACAAAACAGTTGCATCATGGAAAACACACTGAATTGTGGCTCACTACTTATTTTTCTACATAGTGTAAGAAAATAATGGTTTGAAGTTCACCTTCTAGTTTTATGACAATCCTTACTTTCAACAAAACAGTCCATTTCAATATCTATTCATATGTTCACCTTCTTCTTGCTTGAAGGAAATGGTGTGTTAATTTCAGAAAAGACCCCCAAAACCAATCAAAACAACTTTGAAAGGAATCTAACACATATGATTAGTGTTCCAGATGCAAATCACTTCAATGGCAACATGTAGGGAACCGTACTAGGTCTACAAACTTAAATTTTAGTAGAAAATAACAAGAAACATAAGAAATTTTATTTAGTTTCTTCTCTAAAGCCTTCAACAAGCTCCTCCAACGAGTTCACCACATATTTATACCTCAAATGATAGCTTCAAATGCCTAAAACTGCTTGTATAACCACCCGACCCTTGGCATTCGATGATTTTACATTTTTTGCATTTTTACAAAATTGTCTTGACAACATTTTATCAAATTTGCAACATTCTCCTAATAACCACATAATGACTGAAAACCACAAAAAACATTATAAAAGGGCCTCACATGGCCTTATTGAACATTATTATGACTCTATCTTGTTAGTTTTATGATAAGATGTAATGGATAGAAAAATTAATTCAAAAATCAACACAAGAACACAACAGATACCCTAGGAAAACCCTCCACTTGAGGGAGAAAAACCCAAAATAAATATATCTCTTATATATATAAACAATGGCAACAAAACTCTTTACAATTTGGCCTATCACAAGGCCAATATTTAGCACCAGCAATGGTTGTAACAACAGATAACAATCTGCCCTTCCTTGAACACAAATATGCACTTGAAGTAATTCACAATCTGCTTCTAGAAGAATTCACACTCTTCTCTTGAATAAATCACACTTGACTCTTGAAGAATTCACACTTGTAAGAATGAAGGACACAAACTTGCTTGATGATGAAATGAGGGAGAATGAACTTCTATATATACATTGTTGCAAGGGAGTTCACACCTCTTCAAGAAGTAGGTCAGCCATCAAAAGAAAAATATAATTCCAAATAATAGCTAGGTTGGCCAGCAAAGAAAACATAATTACAAATAAATATTGATTACAAGGAAGGTTGGCCATCTTTAGAGATTAAATGTTTCCATTTATGTCTTCATTTGAGGCTAGAAGAATTAAGCTTGAAGCTGCTAAACATTAACATATCTACCTATCTAGACTCTTTTCATCAAATTGAGCAACAAGTTGCTCTGCACCAAGATTGCAGCTCTCTCCGAACAAAATTAACATCCTCTTCTTTTAACCGTGATAGCTTGTTCTTGTGTTTTAATTCCTTTTCTAAGTGGTTAATTACTGTATTTCAATATGGACATTTGAAGGTGAAGAACATCAGACATATGCAATGCAATATCATAGGTACACTTAACAAGGTATAAACAAGCAAGAACTTTTGAGTAGATAAAGGTCATGAACATTGAACCAATAGTAGGACACTCACCACAACATTTAAGTAAACCTATGGTGAACACTCTCTTTTCCATTATCAATTTTATTCCCAATTTCATCCATGAAGAACTTCATCAACCTGTAGATCCATGATTTCCATTTCTTTCATCAATGAATTCCATATCTTTGATCCATGAAGAACTTCATCAACCTATGCATCCATGAATTCTATATCTTTGATTGGCTATTTTGAGCATGACAACCTTCATCAAGAACGAGGAGGCCTGGGTTGTGTAAAAGTAGGTTTCCAACATGCTTTGCCTCTTCGGGAAGGCTCAAATTTGTGTCACAAGTTAGGCATAGAAAAATATTGTGGCCAATAAGAAGCATGCTTTTTCTTCTATGCCAGTCAGGAAGCATCACCAAACACGTCAATTTTTTTAAATTTTTTTCCCATGATCTGGGTGCTCTTAGCCAGTTTTATAATCTCGTCATATTCACACTTGGAATGAATTTCATTCGCAAAGGTCGTTGATCTGTTTAGCATGTAAACTGGAATGTCAATACTCCACTTCTTGAACTCTCTTTCCCAAGGGAAAAGCATTCTTTTTGGAGCAATAATCAAAGGATTGCTTGAGCCCTTACAAAAATCTTATAAGCAGGCCTTTGATTATTGCTCCAAAAAACATGCTTTTCCCTTGGGAAAGAGAGTTCAAGAAGTGGAGTATCGACATTCCAGTTTACATGCTAAATAGATCAATGATCTTTGTGAATGAAATTCATTCGAACTGTGAATATGAAGAAATTATCAAACTATATAAGAGCAACCAGATCATGGGGAAAAAATTGAAAAATTTGAGGCGTTTGGTGATGCTTTGTGAGTGGCATAGAAGAAAAAGTGTGCTTGTTATTGGCTACAATATTTTTGTATACCTAACTTGTGAGACAAATCTGAGCCTTCGTGAAGAGGCTAAGCATATTGGAAACCTACTTTTACAGAGCCCAACCCTCCTCATTCTTGATCAAGGTCATCAAACTTGAAATAGCTGATCAAAGAAATGGAATTCATGCAAAAAAGGTTAATTAAAAACCGCACATTATAGTGTGAAGAACTCTTTTCCACAATAACTTGAAAAATATTTTCACCACATGTTATCTGGTAAGGCCCAATTTTGTCAATTGCTACTTGGGTAATAAAAAAATGAAAGCTATCCTCGATGCTTGCTCAAGTTATGGCTAACAATAGGATCTACACGTTGAGGAAATTCTTCATGGCTGAAATTGGGAATAAGATTGATAATGGAAAAGAGAGTGTTGAGCATAGGTTTACTTAAATGTTGTGGTGACTTTCGTACTATTGGTTCAACATTCATGACCTTTATCTACTGAAAAGTTCTTGCTCATTCATACCTTGTTAATTGAACCTATGATATTGCATTGCATATGTCTCATGTTCTTCACCTTGAAATGTCCATATTGAAATACAATAATAAAAAGTAATAAAGTGATTATAGTAATACAAAATACTTCCAATAAACACTAATCAAGAGTAATACAAAATATTTTACAACACCCTATGTTTTACAACTGTCAGTGGGTTGTTGTTTTTACAACACCGTGTGTTTTACAATTTGTAGTTTAACAAAATAGTAGTCAAGAATTAAACAAAAATAAATAGTAATAAAGAGTGATAAAAAATACAGTAATAAACACTAATAAACAACAATACAAATTCTCATTCATTCAACTGTAGTGTTTCAAAAGACTAATGGAAAATCAAATTCAATGTTTTAGTTTCCATTTCTCATTTAACAATTCTTTTGACATCCTAATAAGATTCACTCTTTAAATTTTTTGTCTTTACTTTTCTACCCCCATTGGAATGGCAAGGGCATCGTACGTGAAGCCACTGAATAACCCTTTCATCATTTGACGGAACCGGTGCAGGGTGGTCAAGCAGTGCACGTAGGGAAAGATACATCTCCCGTATGTCCTCTTCTATGTGTGGC
Source organism: Sequoia sempervirens (assembly GCA_007258455.2). Classification (NCBI taxonomy): domain Eukaryota; kingdom Viridiplantae; phylum Streptophyta; class Pinopsida; order Cupressales; family Cupressaceae; genus Sequoia; species Sequoia sempervirens. Next base: position 150,282,728 of record VDFB02086081.1, on the reverse strand, counting down.
TCAACAACATGACCATGCAATCACATTGCTTGGTCAAAAAAATGATCACCTTGATGTTGTATGGAACTGCTAAATGTTTGTTGTAGACACCTCATATCTGAGGATGTTTGAGGAAATGAATGTGGGAAGATGCCACCAATGAGGTAGACACCTTGATCAACATCATATCTTTCCAATGCTTCCTGAAGCTGAATGTGATTGACCACATGAATCCAAACATACTTTGCACACAAAATCTAAACTTGAATATGGTTTGTCAGTAGGTCCATGCAGTTTGACAGGAACCGCATGCCACATCAACCTCAGAATATGGGAGTACAGGTTCAGTGGGCTCAAGAAATCTGTTGATCTTGTGAATGACATCCTCCACCATACGACAATTGAATTTGAAGGCACAACACAACCTCTCCGTACTGAAGGGACTACCATTGTCTTCCTCATTGTCGCAGGGAAGTTTCCCAATGTGAATTCTTGAGTTCAACATTTTTGGTTGTGCTGTCAAAAAATAAGGGAAAAAAAGTTAGTAACAAATAGCACTGCGAGCATCTAGAAAAAAAATTGATATTTACTTCCAACTACTGATTCATCGAATACTTCACAACATAAATAAACATCACAAAATAGTTATGAAAATAAAAGCTCTTCGTTAGATGAATAATGTTTGTAAAACTACATATTGGAAAACACAGGGTGTTACAAAAAATTGCAACCCACTAACTCTTGAAATGTATTCCTTTCTCAATTGTGATATACTCTCAAACTCATCCATTAACAAAAAAACTTCATTGCCACATGTTTTTCCCTTTATCATTTGAAAGTATTCAATACATTCAAAACTCTATCCCTTGGCAGGTTGGAAAACACAGTGTGGGGTGTCAAATTGCACTGAATATTTCCAGGTTGGAAAACATAGTGTGAGATATCAGTATATGCTTTTATGAATCTCCCACTTGAAAAATGACATGTACATACATGAGTAATGAGAGTAACGATCATCCCTTTGAACAAATCCAAGCCCATACCATTTCCTCCTATGCCATTTGTATTTCCTAGCGCATGAGTTTACAACAATTCAGATGCTACAAAGGGGGCATTTTTCAGTGAAGTGCTCTTCCTATGGTATGTGCTTGGATTTTGTTTAAAGGGATAATCGTTACTCATGTATGTACATGTCCTATTTCAAGTGGTAAATTCATAAAAGTATGTACTGACATCCCACACTATGTTTTCCAACCTGCAAATATTCAGTGCATTTTGATTTACCATCATATTATGATTTTGAAACCCACATTTTAGTCCACCGAAGAGTTGTAATAATTTTTTTAGGTGAGTTTCATTGCAACCATATTGTCTACGTATAATGGAAAGTTGGAAACCACTACGTGATATACAATGTACAACCCACTGTGTTTTCAATAGGGTTAAAATGTATAAAGTCTGTTATTGCCTTCCAACCCTACATACAATGTTGGGTATCGACTCAAAGTTGAATTCTTTTCATTTTGTTTGGGAAAATTTTTTATTATCTCAGATCTGTAACTTAATCCATGTTGGCATTGTGGTTAGTTATTGTCAAGCTCTGTTCGTATGATTACAATTGTTCATTTTCATTATGTCAAGTGTTAGTTGTTCCTGTCATGGTTCAACTTTCTTTATCTTTGGCAACACAAGTTATACTTTCAAATATCTTTATTATATACTGTTATGTCAGGACAATAGGCATTTTTTAAAGGAAGCATTGATTAAAATTTGTTAAAAACATTTCAGTTTTGTAAATCTTACCTCTTAAGGGACATTTAGAGAAGAAAGTTACTTTTCAGTTTGAAAAGATACTCCAGTTCAGTAATCCATAACATTATATATATATATCCTTCCATGTATTCTTTCGAAAAGATGGTGAGCATAAAAGAAGTATTATTCTCAGTTTAGAAATAGCATTTCATTGATTCATATTTGAAAGTTATTTGGATAGCACATTCAGTGCTTTGTGAAAATAATCAATTATGTTGTACTTAAACTTCTGTATCTGAATCTTGAGTGATGCGAGATCAAAAGATATTGTAAAATAAACAGAAGTGATACTCTCTATATCATTAAAACATTGATTGAAAATGCTAATATATAGCCAACGAAGCATTGTAAACAACAAGTTTTGAGATTAAGCCAATGAGGCAATTTTTCAGTGGTTTTTCTACCCCGAGAGGGTTTTCCACACAAGACAAATAGGGTGTTATAGTCTCATTCATGTTTTATGGTTGTGAAGGTTTTTGAATTGCTTTAATATTACTTATCTCAGTCTAATCATTGCATTCAATTCATGAATATGTTAATCATTGAAATATAAAGAGCATATATTATTCAAATTCATTAAAAGCGAAAATTTATCTAAGACATTGACTAAAATAGTAATTTCGTATTAATGAAGTTTGTTAAGTTGGTTTTAAATGAATTTCCTCCTGTTATCATATTTATTTTGTTATTTTCGTCTAATTTATTAATTATACTGATATTTTAATGAGTACGTGTTACATAGACAATCCATATTGCAATAGCTGCAATATCGATTGTCATGGCATTCCATCACCACGAGGCCAGATTTCTTTGAGGCATTTTATGACTAAAATCCTTAAATAGGTTCTTTTCAACAAGCTACGCATGGTTGAAAATAGTTCACTGCCTTGCTTCTATGGCTAAAAGCCTAAAACAGGTTCTTTTGAACAAGCTACACATGCTTGCAAAAAATTTATCACAGTATAATAGTAAATATGGATTCTGATGGCTTTGAACACCATGCATAATAGTAAATATCCATTATTGAAAATATGGATTCTCATTGCATTCCACCACCATCATCTTCGAATTCCATGACAAGCCATAAACAAACAATGGAAACAGTTCATTGCCTACTCTACGCCTTGTCATGAATTCCAATCACCATGGTGTTGCAATGCCATGACAATCCATATTTACTATTATGCTTTTGTACTAAACACCAGATCTTTTCCAACAAGCATATACATGCACAATAGGATTCCAAGTTGGAAAACACAGTGTGAGTGACTATATGTCTGTGAAAACATAGTGGGAACCCATAGATAAGCAATCATACACATAAATAGTTCATTTCCTTGTCTATGGCTTGTCATGGCATTCCAATCACCATGGTGTTGCAATTCCACAACAATCCATATTTACTATCATGCTTTCATAGTAAACACCCGATGTTTTCCATCAAGCATATACATGCACAATATGATTGGGAGTTAGAAAAAACAGTGTGAGATGAGTTTATGTCTGCGAAAACACAGTGGCAACCCATAGATAAGAAATCATACACAAAAATAGTTCATTGCCTTGTCTACGTAAATTGAACTTTATATAGTATTGTCCACCTTATCTTGAAGAGTATGTAATCAACCAATCAAGTTGACTAAGATCCATTCATGACATCTATCATTGTCCTAATGCAATGCAAATCCATCGTAAATTGAAAAAGGTATAGTGTACAAAGTAGAAAATTTGACCTCCTAGGACCTGAAATAATACCCTTATGATACTAGTCACAAAAAAAAATCCATTAACTTTGTGCTATGCCTTAGGTTGGAGATGTCATACACTAAGCCTCCATGATTCTTGTTCAAAACTGCAAGTTGGCTTAGACTAAACTTGCTTGGATAATTCTTTGTTGTATTGAGGGATGTTTGAACAAATCCTATTATCAATGCTTCAAGGACATACATCATACTATGAACCACATGGCTGATCAATTGGATATCAAAGCCGATACGAGAACCTACGCAGCTGAACACTTCAATTGGTTACTATTCAATTGGGACTGTTTCAGTTTACAGTTTTCTCTTGCTTCAGTCCCATTTGGTATGTGACAAATTTCTTGTTCTTTCTATTTTCATTTTTCCCTTCTTTGGAGGGCTAATATGTATCTTACTTAGTTGGCTGCTATCTAGCTGTACTAGTTATGGCTATTATTTGAGAATAGCCATGGTTCTCTGTATTTTTCTCAACAACTTTAATTCAATAAAAAAAGAAAAAATTGTGCTATGCACTTCTTCAAATAGACAACTTTCACCAACGAAAATTATGTAACTTTAGAATCAAACATACAGAATTAAAAAACACAATAATATGTATTATGAAAATTCTACAACATAAATCCATTAAGTCAGTACTGCAACAACCCAAACCTGATATCAATTTGACCTTCCATTACACAATTTCGTAACAAGTTATGTCCTCAATCATAACCGTAATTATACTCTACATCGTTGTTGTACCATCCATATCACAAGAAACTCATTTCTATGCCAAAAGATAAAACAAGGTTATCATATATGACAAAGACAAATGGAACTTATATTTTAGGGATTTCTTCTCTCAGGCTGTGGAAACCTACTTTTCCTGGTATGTAAAACATGGCCATAACTGGGAATCAGTAGCATGTAGCAGTATAAAATAGTCAATATTTATTCTAGTGTATACCCTCGTGCATGGACATATTGGATATGTGTATTAAGTTGAAGATTAGAAATACCTGTAGATTAACCTAGTTTGAGCTTAGCATGCCTTTAAAATCAAACTCCATATCGATACAACAAAGCAAGTACATTATAAGCTCTGATGTCAAACTTGCATATTTGTATTCTTGATTTACAAATTTCTTCTGGAAGTTGAAACATGAAATATGCAACAAATGGTGCATTGTTTGGAAAAGAGAGGGAAGAAAATGATTTAAATTAGTTAATAAATGCACCTGAGACTAGTTCCTGCGATCATTTTGCATACATGGCACAGAGAGGAAATAACAGTATCAATGAAAAACAATGTAAACTAACCCCATAAAATGGCAAATTTATTTCAAAAGACTAATCATTTCATTCTAATGCAAGAAATGAATCGGAATATTGAAGGCAATCATTGAATTTTACCTAGGAGGATATGGATTGCTTCCCAATCTTGCCCATAAAGTTACAGAGTTATCACATAAATCTAATACTAATACTAATCTTGTCATTCTAATGCAAGCAATAAAAAAAAACAATGAAAATGGTCTCTCAATCTTGATCACTATGGGTTACCTTGCAGTCTGCAACCCTCAAAATAGAATAAAAATGCAATAGAACAAAAACTTTCAAGTGCACAATAGAGAATACACTTCTAACAATGATTATGGTATGATGCATGGAATCTTACGCAACACAATGTGTAATGGATTCTCGTTGTTAGCTTTAATGAAACCATAGACCATAAAATATCTACAACACTCTAAAGTAAATGGTAAAATACATATAAGATAATGGATAGTGTGATTGCAAGTTGGAAAACATGGTGTGAGGTGACTATATGTCTGCCAAAATAAAATGGCATGCCCTATATAAGCAATCATACATAGAAACAGTTTACAAGCAATCCCATTCCAATCACCATGGTGTTCGAATGCAATGACACTCCAGATCTACTAATATGCTTTGATAGAAAACACACAATGTTTTCCAACAACCATTTACATGCATAGTGATTGGAACTTGGAAAACACAGTGTGAGGTGAGTATACCTCTCCCAAAATAGAATGGCATGCCATAGATAAGCAATCATACATACAAACAATTCATTTCCTTGTCTATGGCTTGTCATGTGATCCCAATCACCATGGTGTTGCAATGCCATCACAATCCAAATCTACTATTATGCTTTCATAGTAAACACACGATGTTTTCCAACAACCATATACATGCATAGTGTGATTGCAAATTGGAAAACACAGTGTGAGCTGAGTATATGTCTGCCAAAACACAATGGCAAGACATACATAAGCAATCATACTTACAAATAGTTCATTGCCTTGTCTATGGCTTGTCACCACATTTCTTTGAGGCAATTTTCAAACTATTCACTACCTTGTCTCTGTTATTGCTTACTATTATGCTTACTAATATTCTTTCATAGACAAGGTAGTGAACTGTTTGAAAAAATGCCTCAAACAAATGTGGCCTCTTGAAATGCCATGACAAACAAATACAATTTAAAGTTGCAATTATCACTCCAATATGAATGAAATGGAAAACCCTCGTGGGTGTTTATAAAATACTTCCTTTCATTACATTCCTAAGGTCTAAATAACAAAATCTTGTAAAGACATTCATTTTGTTTTCTAAAATTATAAGATGCAAAACACTGGGTTTTACAAAACCCTAAACCCACTTAAAGTTTGAAAAAATTTACAAACAAAAACCCTCATTACATTTTAAACCCCTTTACAACTAACAACACAAATCATTACAAACCCCTCAACTCACTTTTTGCAATCTCCCCTTGCTCTGCAACCTTTCACTTGCAACTCAATGGGTGTTTTAATAACAAAAGCTTTGAACAAAAACACAGCTTTAAATCCACATTTCATTACATTCCCACAGTTTTAACAGGAACACATAAAACAATACAAAAACACATAAAACAATACATAAAAACATTCAACATAGCATACAGTCAGTTAGAAACACCTCACCTCAACTCGCTTGGTCCTCTACCCTACCTGCGGTGTGGCCTTGCTCTCCAACGTTTTGATTTCAACTTGCAAAATGAGAATACTAGAAGCACATAGGGTTTTCCAAGTGAATAGTGCACAACAATTCAAACCACATCACACATCGCCCTTCGGACTTCCCGTGCTAACTGTTACCTTCTCACACAAGGCAAAAAAATGGCAATGTATAAAATGACAATGTATAAAATGACGACGTATAAACCGCGATGGGACACCTCCTCGCTTCCCGTGCCCTTTCCTTCGGTTTCCACTAGTCACCGTTTCTGTCACTTCTATCATCCGTCTGGCGGGCCCCGCACTATGCCGTCTCTTCATGTTATCTATGGTACCATGTATGTCGTTATGTATGTTTTCATGCATTTTTGTATGTACATAGGTGCTTTTTGTCCAGGAATTAACTGGCTCTGGCTAAAGAGGGGAGAATAAATATATTAAATTAAAAAGTAATGAAATCAATAAAAAAATATTAATAGTACTCTTTAGAAAGTAAGAGAGGGGTTTTCTTTAATTATTAATTTTTATTCTTTTAATTTCCTTTTTAAGTAAATAAATTATATATAGGCATAGGTAAATATACATTAATGTATAATAGTGAATATTCACATAATTATTCATACATAAAATAAAATAAAATAAAGAAAAAAGAGTAATAGATAATTAAAATAATAAATGCCATATATATAGATGAGAAATATTTTATTTCGAAAATATTCATTTATTAATATTAAAAGAAGTAACAATATATTAACATTACCATTGTCATGGTAGATGTTAGTATGAAAGTTCGCATTAGTATTAATATTAACAGACAAGATTAATATCAATAATCAAAAGAGAGAAAACATATATATATACACAAATAAATAAATTAGGTGCTAATAATAGTATCCTTCTTACCTAATGGATTCTTATATCTCATTGCTTTATAAACAAGGGTTAATACATTAGCATTAGGATGGTTGATAGCTTCTTGTACTAAAGCTATTGTAATGTGATCCTATTTGGATACCACTGATGTGTAATTCCAAAGACAATCTTAATCCTTGTATAGACAATCCTATTGGTAAATGTGTAATCATATTTAACTTAGTCAATAGAATTGTCTTTCATTAATTGTGGGATAATATGATGGAATCCACACACTTGTCTTGGTACTCTTCCATTTTCACTCTCGGACAATGTGTCTCTGATGACAATGCGTAAGCATTATCATTTAATGCGTATACTTATTCATCATGTGAAATATAGTTAAATGTTATTGAGTGATAAGTGACAGTTATTAAATAAAAAAAGTTGTGTTCATGCCCTAGTGTAAATTATGGGCATTACAACATAATATAATATTCAACAAGGTAATTCCCTTAACCATGGATTACCCTAGTCGTAGTAATACTCGAGTCTATAATAAACTGATTATCTAAGTTACACCCTTACCCATGGATTTCACTAACCCTAGGTATAACACAATAACCACACATATACACAAACTAGTGTTTAGCTAGGTTACCCCCTTTCCCATGGATTTCATTAATCCTAGGAATAGCCACACTAACCTCTTATGTTTGACATAATCATAAAAGTACTATAAGATGGCAACATATTTCATCTCATGCATTATCTAAATAGACTTAACAAAATAGTATAGTTTTGATAGCATTTTAATCCACACATATTCAATAATATATAAACGTAATCCCAATGATAGGGTTCACTAATTCGGGACCTAATCAAGAATCACATAAGCATATTCCTTTCTAGGAATTAACTAAATATATAACAACATGCATACCATGCATACATAGAATATTCCAAAGCTAGGAAATAACTAGGTTCATAAGAAAAAGCATATCATGCATTCAAATAATCTTCCCAAACAAAGGAAATATAATCAAAGAACCATTTCAAATATAAGCAAATGAAGAATATAATTCAACATATTGGGATATAAGTTCCAACTTGAAAATGTTTCCTTCCAACCTTAGCCTATTCCTTCACAAACACTACTTCTCCAAAGAACAACTAACCTCCAAACACTAGCTTCTCATGAATTCTCTCAACAAAACAATTGCAAAATAATAAAGCAACTCACTAAATCTCAAGCTCACTAACTCACCTGCATAGAAAATACAGCAGAATAATGATGGGAAAATCAAAATGAGAAGAGTAACAAATGATAGGAAGAGCACTTTTATATATACTAAAATTTGAGCAACTAAAGGCTACAAACTAGCTAGTAATTATGTCACCTTCCTAATCACATGCAACAACTCAACTAATCAACTCACAAATTTGCAACACATAATAGTCCATAATCTTATAATGGTTGAGTCAACCCCTTCATGAGAGACAACATGACTCTTTTACTAAGTCAAGGGACAACGACTCTTAACAACAAGTTTCCTTCTTGGTTTACAAGTCAAATTCCTTATATTTCTGCTAAGTTTATATTGACTGAGTCTCATGGTCATGATATGGCTTTTCCTAGCTTAAGCACAGTAAAAATACTTATTATGCATTTCATATACTTCAACATTGGCATCACATATTCATATACTTGGGCCCTTTAAGATAGCATGGCTAAGACTTATTCCCGTTTGCTAAAATATGCATTTAATCTTATGCAATGTATAAAATCTCTTCCTTTATTCATGCATGATAACTAAGTCTATATTTGATTTGGTCTCCTCTTGTTTTATGCCCAGTCTAAGCACATCAATATGAACACTTTTGATGCTATATATATATGTTCTTTGTTTCAATATATTCATTTGTATTTAAATGTGTTAACAACATTGTTAACTTATGTGCATTACATAATACATATGCAACACTTTATATTATGCACTAAGACAGATACTATGCGTGAATAACATATAGCTCAAACATTATATATATATATATATATATATATATATATATATATATATATATAACCTCACATAATATATATACATATGTATGTATATATTAATATATATTTATATATATCATCATATTTACTTCATTATTAAAATATATCTATTTCCAATAGATATAACATATATTAAATAATCATATATATATACACATATATTAGTATATATGTATATACGTTTCTACAAACGTACTATATACATACATATATATATATATATTATATATATATATCTTTATTTTGATTGTTAAATACAAACACATATATGCACGTACTCATCGAATGATGTGTATACATGGAGTGTGTGTATATATATACATAAATGTCACTTTTACCAATCAATACTCCCATACATATGGGTTAACCATTCATGAGCATGCATAGGTACATCTACCTACATATACTCATGTCTGCATATACTTACATGTATGAGTTATTGTGGACATGTACATATATACATATATACATTCTATGTATATACTTCATCGACCCACATATTCCAATAAGAACACATAAGAACTCTCTCCCCCGATATAAAGATTCAATAATATAACCCTAGTCAAAATACTCATAGAACAAGATCATAAGTAGTAACAAAACATTCACAACCAAGGAAGAAGGTTACTTACTATTCACCCAAACTAAATTGAATCAACTTAGACCAACTAGGGTGTGAATGTGTGTATGCTCAACTACGTTCATCAAGGTTACTAGACCAAGTTCTTCTCCTGAGTGATACTCCCCCTCTCTTCCGGAGGTTCGAGCCTGTTCTTGCATCAAGCTTAGTGCATCATAACAGTAGTTAGCCAATAACAATACAATCATATGCATCATATATTTCATTGTCAAAATCATTATAAAATATCAACTCGAATTAAACATTCATTCATCTAATTCCATCAAGATTCATATAAAACATAATCATAAAGGTATATATTAAAGCATTTTTAACCCATGAAGGTAAAAGTAAATAGGTATTAACACAATGGGGTGTAACATATTCCCCCCCTTGTGAATCATTGTCCCCAATGATTATATGTATCAACATGGACATAACATAAACACAAAACATAGCATCATAAAACATCATTGTTTTAAGGAGTTTTCAAAATCTAGCATGACTTGAGGAAACTTTTGCTTCATCTCAGCTTAGTCTTCCCAAGTACCAAAATCTTCTACATACTGATCCCATTGGGCCTTGCATTGCAAAACCTCTTTATTACATAAGTGAATCTTACATGTTCCTAGCACCTTGAGAGGCTTGATCGTTACCACTCCTGGGTCCTGTACCCGTAAAGCATTCCAATCAATAACATGGTTATCTCTTGGTATGTACTTCTTTAGGTATGAAGCATGAAAAGCATTGTGCATTTTGGCTAGATTTGGCGGCAAAGCAATCCTATACACAACAGGGTTGAATTCCTTGAGAACCTCAAAAGAACCTACATAATGTGGAGCTAGCTTGGACGACTTTCCAAAATTTATGGAGCTCTTGTGAGGTTTAACTCTTAACAAAACCTTCTCCCCTACTGAGAATTTTCTGGTTGCTTGCTTGGCATTTACATAACTCTTCTACCTATCATTGGCTTTTGCTAGCCTCCACTTAATAACACTAACTTGCTCCTCCATTTTAGATATCATTTATGGCCCAAGGCTTATCCTATCTTCTAGCTTATTCCAGCTTATAGGAATTTGAAACTTTATACTGTACAATGCTTCAAATAGGGCCATTTGATCACAAAATGATAAGAGTTGTTGTATGCAAACTCCACCAAAGGTAGGAAATATCCCCATTTGTATTGCTTATCCATGCAATACATCCTCAGTAGATCCTCTAAAACTTGGTTCACTCTTTTAGTTTGACCATCCATTTTTGGATGATACGTTGAACTAATGTTCAACTATGTTCCAAGCAAAGAAAACATGGTTTGCCAAAACCTAGAAGTCACACATGAATCCCTATCAGAGATAATCTTCTTAGAAATTACATGCAACCTAAATACCTCTTGAATGAAATTTTGAGCTATAATAGGAGCTCCATCCATCAAAGTCCCTGGTGTAAAGTGAGCCACCTTTGTAAGCCTATCCACTACTTTTTTTTTTATTAAGGGGTAAACACTTTTGACCTAGAGCTATGAACCGGTGAGGTCACAAACGGGGGACCTCATACCTAATTTAAACATTCAACAATTACACCCTAGTGGGGTTTGAACCTTGATGGCAAGAACAACATCACAACAACTTAACTATCATACCATGCCACTATTGGCTATCGTAAGCCTATCCACTACTACTAGAATGAAATTGTGCTTATTCCTTGAGATTAGTAGACCTTGCACAAAATCCATACTAATTATTTTCCACTTACTCTTAGGAACTTCATGAGGGTACAATAGACTTGCAGGGTGATGATGCTCTGCCTTCACCCTTTGAAATTCTAAGCAACTTTCTACAATCTTCCATCATCCCCTTGCATTCCTTTCCAAAAGTATAATGGCTTCACATGTATCAACATCTTAGTCATACCAAGATGTCCAGAATATGGTTTGATATGAACTTATCTCCACACTAAATTCTTTAATACCTTAAAATGAGTTACATAGATTCTTCCTTAAACCTTAGCAAACCATCAAATTCAAAATAAAATCCCTCATACCTTGAGTCTTGCGGATTATCTATGAGTGCTTTCTTGATTTTCTCTTAGTATTCATCACCCTTGGACTCTCACAACACTTGACCCTTGAAATCGGTTTGAATCGATATCTTGGAGAAGATATACCTCCTATGACTTAAGGCATCTGCAACTTGATTCTCCTTCCCCTTAATATAGTTGATGTTGAAATCATAATTAGATATCAACTTTAACCATCTTCTTTTCCTTGCATTCAGATTCGGTTGAGTAAACAAGTACTTCAAACCGCGATGATCGGTCTTCAGTTCAAAAGGTTTTCCTAACAGATAGTGTCTCTACATCTATAATGCACGAACAACAACCGCTAACTCTAAATCATGCAAAGCATAATTTTATTCATAAGGCTTAAGCTTCCTTGATTCATAGGCAATGACTCACCCATCTTGCATCAATAATCCACCCAAACCTTCTTCTGAGACATTAGTGATAACAATAACGTTACCATCCAAATCTCACTAGTATAGAAAGAAAAAATATGAATGAAAAACTACTAAAAACTACTTATAAATGATTGAACTTGGTCACGTGATCATTAGTAGTTTATTGCCAATCATTTATAACGCGACCGGATTGATGACTAAACCATTTTTAGTCATTTATTGGTTGTTTTGATTGATTGATTTGGTAGTATATTTAGTCATTGATTTAGTCATTGATTGTTGTAATCTGTTCACTTATTTAGTCATTTTTTATTCACTGATATATTTAGTTGTTGATTTAGTCATTGATTGCTGTAATTTGGTCACTTATTTAGTCATTTTTATTCACCGATTTCTATCCATTGGTAGTGTATTTAGTCATTAATTTTAGTCATAATTTTGATCAATTTGGTAGTATATTTATCCATTTTTATTTTACAGGTCATATATTTAGTCATATTTATTCGTTGTTCACTAATTTATGTCAATTGGTAGTATATTTAGTAATTTTTATTTTACAGGTCATATATTTAGTCATATTTATTCACTGTTCATTGATTTCCATCAATTTGTAGTATATTTAGTCAATTTAATTATTAATTGAAATCAATTAGTAGTATATTTAGTCATTTTAATTAATTGATATTTGAGGATTTAAATATAAAACACATAAATACACATCAATCATCAATTGCACACAATAAGATAGTCATTGAGAAGGAAAAATTGGTGAAATTTATTAATAAAAGAAAGGTGTTCTAGTAATAGCTTAGAAATAAAGTATTACAATTTTTATTTTCAGTCACAAGACTGAAAATATGAGTTACAATATTGCACATAAATGACTGCAAGGAAGAAAATTCTCCAAAAAACTTTTGCAATGATGGAAATGCATGCTTGGAGCCCTTCAATACGAGCACGTGCCCCTTTCATCTCTTAAAAATTATACAATGTGGGAAATATTCCTGGAGCAAGTTGTAACATGTAGAATCCAAGAAGGAGAGTGTTGATCATGTCCCATATGTGAAGCTCTCTCCTTCAATGCAGTCAATAATAACCTAGCTAGAATCTCTCCTTTATATGCAACGTTCCATCTGATATGAGCAACATGGTCTGCCTTTTCCATCATGAATGAAGCTATGCCTCAATACAACAAACAAAATTACTATTAGTCTCAATTCAGAAAGAATATAAGTGCATTGTATATTGCAAGTTTACAAAAGTAAGTCCAAACACAGTAGAAAGATAAATCAATTAAAAAATTGTAGGAGACAGATCACATCCACAAACATGGGAGAGCCATGCAAAATTGGAGAAATTGGATTGGAAAATGAAGGTATTAGGGTATTTCCAGATTCAAGACATTTACTTAATGTTGTGGAATAGAAGAAAAAATAATCATTTATTTGCCACCATAGTGAAAAGTTACAATTGCATTTGGTTTGTTAAACATGGCCCTTGGTACAACTATTAGAGTTGTTAAGAACCTTCGAGTATGTTCTAATTTTCACACTGCATCTAAATTCATCTCCAAGATTGTTGCAAGAGAAATTATTCTGAGAGATGTGAACCATTTCCATCATTTTAAACAGGGATAATGTTCTTGTGGAGAATATTGGTGATGCTAAATGAAACAATTTGAAAAATAGGCTTACGCTATAATAATGTGCACTACATCAGATATCTAGTAATAACTAAGGGACATCCATCAAAGCATAACAACATGGATTTTTTTGTTATCTATTGTAGTTACAAGTGCCCTGCTAGACATACATGAAAATGTGGAAGCATAAACAAAGAAAGTGAATTGTTTCAAAGAAATGCGATATCGTGGATGTCGTGATTTTTTATTTAGACTACTGGAATCGGGTAGCATGATCCCCTATAAACTGCAGTGCACCTGGTAAACTTTTTAACGTGACCAGTGGCACTAGTGCAACATGCCCTCCGGTACCACGGGGGTGGGGGAGACTAGACCTTGTGACCAACCTCCTGCAACAGGAAATATTTAGCCAATCGAGCTAGGGCCCCCGCGCCTCATGGATGTCGTGATTGAAGGATATGTTCAAAATTGGTTTCTGAAAATTTCCTTAGAAAATTTTAAGAAAATGCAACTAGTGGATGTAAATCCCAACTCCTCAACCTTTGAAAGCATCCTTCTTGCCTGTGTGTGAATTGGAGCTTTGGATGAGGATATGAACATCCATCAAAAGCATACTTGGAAGTGGTTTTTTATCAGATATTGTAGTTGCAAGTTTCACTTCAGATCACCAAAGCCTTCACAAAACCTTCTGCAAAACCACCGTAATAGTGCATGACTGTTGTTGGGCCTTCGCAGTGATGTAGGGAAAGCTCCCTGCATCACCATGAAGGCCCAACAATAGTCGTGCGGTGTTGCGGTGGTTGTGCTAAGGTTTTGTGATGGCTTTGGTGATATGAAATGAAACTTGCAACTACAATATCTGATAAAAATCCACTTCCAAATATACTTATGCCTTAATGAGAAATAATCACTCATATAACTAGTTAGTTGGAAGAAAATTGGGAGATAGCATGAGTGCACAACTAGCAATAACAATATTGAAAGCACCTTCCTTGAATGCTGGTTCTACATTTTGTGTTGCAAGAAGTTGGATTCTATGGATATCAAGTCT
This sequence comes from Sequoia sempervirens, assembly GCA_007258455.2. NCBI lineage: Eukaryota > Viridiplantae > Streptophyta > Pinopsida > Cupressales > Cupressaceae > Sequoia > Sequoia sempervirens. The sequence continues at coordinate 150,267,490 of VDFB02086081.1, read as the reverse complement.
CAAAATTCTACTCTCAAACTGTGCCTTCTGACATTGAACATGCTACATCACATTACACATTCAAGCAGAGTAGATGGCAATTTATTCCATTAGAAAATGAGGGGATCCTTCTCACTAGTGGATAAGCTACTGTAAAGAGACCACAAATATTGATACGAGCTCTTGAGGAGTGACCTAGGAAGAATGAGAGCAAGGTTTCCAGCCTTTCAAGGTTCTTACTATGTGAATATTATCGTAAATGTGTATTTTGAAATTGTGGCAAAAAATATGTTGTATATATAATCATAAAGATGCCAATGTGTATTTTGAAGCAGCTTATGGTATTTTGCATAGGTGCAAACATTCTTTGTAAGGCTTAGTTTTGGGTGGGCACAAACAATTAATGACATACATTCTTCCTAATTGTGGAAAACCATTAGAAATACACATTTGGGCTAGAAAATATAGGGCATATTTACTCCCAGTCATTGCTTCTCTGGGTGATATGGAATTAGGTGGATATCGTGGAATAGAGTACATTATACACTATCTTATGGACTAGGGAAACTTGTTTCAAGATCTGAGTAGATAAATGATTCTTTTACTATCAAAACATTATACCTTCCATTCTCAATGTATCTACTGTCATACCTCTCACTAACACTATTATTTTATTGACACTATTATCTTATTGTCTCTGCAAAAGAGCTCCATTTAAAGGAATCTTGACTACATATTATGCACAATAAAACTCTACAAGTGCAACAAGATGTTTGCAAGAAAAAATATGAATTCACTAAAATATTACTGTCTAAGCAATATAATATCTTCAAATGAAGGAGCATTGTAACTTTGACTGAGAAAACACTATGTGGGCATTGTTAGCACTGATAAATGAAGAAGATAACACATTGAATTAGGTGACTAAGATCATTGAAAGGAATATCATTGTTAGAGAGTTACAAACTGTGAATATTCCTCTGTCCTATAGGATTAAGAAAGGAAGAAAACTCTCAAAAAGTGATTGAATCATAACAAACAGTCCAAAAACAATGGAAGTTATTGTCAAATGGTGACAAAGATCCGTCCTCTAAGTCATTTGCACATGGAAATTGAGAACACAGTGAGTAAGAAGTAAAAAAACACTGGATCATAGCACTTAAAAATGGTCATGAGTTATGCAATGAACTTCACTATTCTTTTGATCACAAAGGAGATCAAGATAATAACCAACATATTGATGTGCACAAAGAATGTTCATGGAGTGCAAACTTCCTTACAAAGTAATTACTGCAACAGAGTTTGAGGTGATTTGCACCTGCTATTTTATGTTGATATGGATATGTTCTAACCTATAGTTGATTGTTGTAGCATAACAAATAGGCTAAATAGTTTTTCATATACCATTGTTTCTAATTCAAAATTGCTATACCTTATTTTAGGAGAAAATCACAGGGGGAGTCTATACATAAGACACAATTGTTTCAAATTCAAAATTGTTGGCTCTTTCACAATTGTTTGCTTCATTTATTTGATCTAAGACAACCTGCTGTATAGAAGATGCTCTCAAAATCATAGTAAAATCCTTTATTCTGAGAAGACTATTCAGAATCTTCCCATCATAATAATGAACAAAAGCATTAGTCATTAACTTGAACTTTTCAAGAGTTTCATCAAATTCTACTTTTCCACTCTCTTTTCCATTTTGAATTTTATTCCCAATTTCATCCATGAAGAGCTTCCTCAGCTTGTAGATCTTGTTGTTAGCCATAACTTTACCAGGCATCAAGGATAGCTTCAAGTTTTTACCCAAGCAACAATTGAAAAAAATTGGCCTTACCAGATACAATGTGTTGAAAAGTTCTTTGAAGTTATTTTGGAAAAGGGTTCCTAAGCGTATAATGCGTAGTTTTGAACTAACTTTTTTTCATGAATTCCATATCTTTGATCGACTATTTCGAGCTTGATGACCTTCATCAAGAACGAGCAAACTTGTGCTCTCTAAAAGCAGTTTTCTTGAAGAGGCTAAGCATATTGGAAAACTACTTTTAGAGAGCCTGTGTCTGCTTGTTCTTAATGAAGGTCATCAAGCTCAAAATAGCCAATCAAAGATATGGAATTCATGCAAAAAGGTTAATTCAAAACTGTGCATTATACTCTCAAGAACTCTTTTCTAGAATAACTTCAAAGAACTTTTCAACACATTGTATCTGGTAAGGATGAATTTTGTCAATTGTTGCTTGGGTAAAAACTCAAAGCTATGCTCGACACTTGGTAAATTTATGGCTAACAACAGGATCTACAGGCTGAGGAAGTTCTACATGGATGAAATTGGGAATAAAATTCAGAATGGAAAAGAGTGGAAAAGTAGAATTTGATGAAACTCTTGTAAAGTTCAGGTTAATGATTGATGCTTTTGTTCATTGTTATGATGGGAAGATTTTGAATAGTCTTCCCGGAATAAAGGATTTTACTGTGATTTTGAGAGAATCTTCTATACAACAGGTTGTCTTAGATCAAATAAATGAAGCAAACAATTGTGAAAGAAACAACAATTTTGAATTTGAAAAATGGTGTCTTATGTATAGACTCCCCCTGTGATTTACTCCTTGAATAAGGTATAGCAATTTTGAATTAGAAACAATGGTATATGAAAAACTATTAAGCCTATTTGTTTAGCTACAACAATCAACTCTAGACTCCTAAGTTTGCTTTGAGTATGACAGTACCTGAGCTTCTGGTGTTTCTAGACGAAACCTATATCGAAAAAGTGTAGTCTCCATTTGAATAAACCATCTTCAGAGCTCTTCCTTGAAATGAGGGTTGAAAACATTAGAAGAAAAACAATACCATAATTCTAAAGTAACAATTTTTATCAAGTAAAATGTCAGAAAGTATAATTAAAAAGATAAATCCTTACAATTGGACCAAGTAGATTTATGATTTTATCTTTAGAATGTAGGAACTTTCTCTGTCGGAGCTTCAGGACCTCAAATTGGATCTCCAATTGGAAAAATAGATTTATGATTTTATCTTTAGAATGTAGGAACTTCCTCTGTTAGACCTTCACAACCTTAAATTGGATGTGAAATTGGACAAGCGGATTTATGATTTTATCTTTAGAATATACGAACTTTCTCTATCTGATATTCACGACCTCAAATTGGATATGAAAATGGACTGACGAATTAATGTTTTCTTTGTCCACCAACATTTGTATTCCTACATTCAGGTTCTACTTCCAAGTGAAAACACCCGAAAGTGTTTCAGATGGGCTGAAAGTACTCTCCATCCTGGTTATTTCACTAATAGCAATCCAAGTTTTCCTGAACCTTCCATACCTGAATGTTGCATCACAATCTATTCCTCCTGCACATAAAAATTCCACATATTAACCCCTTCTAAATAAAACATTTAATCATCATAAAACCATAATTAATAAATTATTTCAATTTCAGAAAGAATATGATGTCATTTACTATCAAAATAAAAGTTGTATAAATCACAAAAAATCCATGAAGCCTCCTAAATGTAGCTTAAAGAAATTTTACAAAATGGGTTTTAGCATAAGAAACTTTCTACTATAGCTCTCAATGGATGTATAATAAGCAGAAAATGAAATTCTTCACACTCGAAGTAATGCAATCAAATATTTATTCCAAAAGTATGTTAGTAGGATTTAACTAAAAACAAAATGACTTTTTTCTTGGTTTCTTTTAATAATATGCCACGTGGAAATGAAATAATCACTAAGAAACCCTAACAATAAAAAATGAAGTAAAGGTTCAAGAAAGGAAATTCCAATGTACTATTGTGTAATGGTGACAAATGCACTTATATGAGCATGACCTGTATACAAATATATGCCATTGAATTTCCATCCATCCAAAGAGAAAATAAGTAATGTAAGGATTTGAGCAATATAATTCCAAAGGGTTATGCTGGAACGGTAATGGAATCACCATAAGAGCACAATCGAGGAACAAATTCTTGTGACTATAATTATGTGATCCATAACTCTATTGGTCATGTGGCATAATTGTGCTATGAAAAGACAAGATGCATTCATGTGTGACCCAAGTTTAATGTGGCTATGTTGTGATAGAAATGGAGGCACTCATATGAGCACAATTCATGTACAAATTAATCATTGTCATCACAATTAGGTGTCAATCATCATTGGGTGCATTTAGGTTGACTCAAGTTTAACAGGTTATAATGTAAGGATAGCATGATCCAAGAGTTATTATCTCTTGCTGCAATAAAGAGCCTATAACTCTCTTTGATATGCAGATTGGTTGTTTTATATCAATTATGTAGTGCATTGAAACACAACCCATGTTTAATGGGCTATTCTAGAGAGTGATGAAGATTTTCTAAACCTTATGAATGTTACTTAAAAGGATTGTGCAAGGGAAGTGATCATATAGAAATAATAAGGTTTTTTTATGCCAAAAGACAATGAATACTTACAATGAGTCCAGTGATGAATGAGGACAAGAGGTTTGCATATGATTCATCACCATGACAGTGTCAAGTGCAAGCTACATGGACAACTCTTAGCTATACCTTGTATTATGAGAGGTTCATGAAGACATGAAAGCATAGTTTTGAAGAGGATAGTTCTCTATTAAATACAATCATGTTACAAATGGAAAAGGATTTCAACATGAAGGTCTCATTGAGAATTCAATAGTGGTAGACTTGTTAACAAAGGGAAATGATTTGTGTATAAATATTTATAAAAAGGAAGATTGCAGATAATAAAAGATGGTTATAAGACATAAAAGATGATAGTCATTGTCAATGGATATAAGGGCAATCCATATGCAAAAGATACTCCCTATTACTGTAATAAATAGGACAAGTACCATGAAGCTAAGGGAAAATCAAGAAGTAGAGACAGTTACTATAACCAATGGATAGTGACAAAATTTTGAGGATTGTTAGCTCATACATGATAGTAAATATGAGCTTAGTTGTAGTTGAAGCTAGCATAAGTGGATATCAAGTAATTGCATTGAGATTGACTCCATTGAAATAGGATAGTCATGGTTATCTAATGCAGGAGCATCCAATAGTGTAGAGCAATCTTGCATCACCCAAAAAAAATGTTTTCGTTATTTTCTTTAGTTGTTTTGAGTCTCATGATGGCACTTAAGGGGTATAAGACTGTCAGACATCAAAAATAGTGAAAAACAAACACTTACTATTTTTAGTAAGTCGGCCTAAACGAGCTCGTATGGATGTGAAAATTTACCCCAAGGAGCAGAGCTAAAAAAAATTTCCGGTCGCGAAAGAATAACCTCAATATCGTGCATGGTTTGGGAGAAATTAAAGTTTCATCCCAAGAAATTTCTCCAATGCAGCTTCAAATTCAGATATAAAACTTTAGAGGCCCTGAAATAGCTCAAAAAGTGGCCGAACCAACCTACAATGGATTCATGCATTGTAAAGCTCGTCGAGAGCTTTCCAATGATATGCAATAATAGCAAATCGGACACCCGAATCAAAATTTATGGCCTTGCGAAGTTGGTCCTCTAAAAAGTGAATTTCATAAAAATTTCTTCCTAGGCCAGAAATCAAACAGCAGGACTTTTGGCACCAAAATAAAAGGGGAAATTTGAACTTTCTAGAGCATTCTAGGGCGGTTATTGGGGAAAATAAAAAGGGTTAAGTGGGGGTTGTAGAAGGTGACCCTGATAGTGCAGATTGTGGCTCTAAATAGTAGATTTTTCTTTTCAAAGTTGATTTTGTTGTAATGACTCAAGCCCATGAGGTGGTAGCATGTAAGCTTTGAATTTGTAATTTCATTTTCTAAAAATAATTGAAAGTGAGTCATTTTTCTATCTCGCATCTTCTGTATTATCTTTTGTTGTGATTTCTATGGGTTTTGGGCGGTGTGGTCCTCATCATTATCAATATTTATAAGACATGAAAGGACATAGCACAATTATCTTAAAGAATTTTAAACTGCCATCTTTAGATATGAATGATAGTCATTAAAGATCAATCATGAAGGATTCATGGGATAGTTATAGCCACATGACAATGGGTGATAAGGGAGATCTAAAACACTTGTTTATTTAGGTAGGAAATGATGGATAAAAAGAAAGAGAATCTATAGTAATTATCATAATTTAGATAAAGAAAACATGCAATGGTAGGTTACTTTTGAAAATCCTAATCAAACCCTAATGAGATTTTTCTTGAGCATTTGTTTTCAAATGAATAGATTTGAGGACAAAACCTCACAAATTGTTAGTAACTAGAGGACAAAACACCTACTAGTTTGTAAATGGCCAAGGACTAAAACCTATTGGCCAAAGAAGCGGTTCTCACCCATAGGTCGTGGTTGAATTTTAATGGTGGTCGACATTGTTGATATCAAGATAGTAAAACATACATATTTCCATTTATTCATCATTATTTTCCTTACAAATACATAGATATTGCCATTCATAACTAGAAAAACTCCTCATAATCAGTAAACCCATTGACACTTCAACAATGAGACTACTATCATGTCTTAAACATATCATAGCTTGTGATTCTTCTCAAAAGATCTACATTATGATATGAAAGTATCACCTATGAAGGTGGTTGTTTTCCTAATAAGAGCTTCGACTTCCTAGATTGGGCTTATGATAGGGATAAAACCTTCATGAGGAGACATGCAAGATCTTCCTCAAAACTTCAAACAAAACTAAAAACCCTAACGACATAGAGTATACCTAGCAAGATGTGAGGATGAAGGCTTCTAGGAAAACCTTGAATAGTACTCAATGTGGGCATGATCTGTCCTCAAAACCTTGGACAATCTCCTTGTGCATTCAACGCGTCTTCAAACCCTTGTTAATCTCTATAGTGTGGATGAATTCAAAGCAACAAATAAATGTTTCTTCATATCAAACTCAACATTCCTTTATCTCAGGTCTTCTCAACAATGTGGATAGATGTTGGTGCAACCAACTACTGGTTCTACGCCATTCCCTTGAAAAATCTTTGGAATTCTTCCAACCAGCAAAATAAAAAACCCCTAACCTTCCTCTTGTTACGTGGCTCAATAGACACAGGGAATGGAAATTCTCTTTTTCATTGTTTGGCGCCCAAAAAAAACTTAGACAAAATTCTCTTTTTCATTGTTTAGCACCCAAAAAAAACTTAGTCTTTCACTAATATCTCATTTTTTTACTCGATGATCAAATTAGTCACTTACGATGATCAAATTAGTCATTTATTTAGTCATTTATAGCTGTGTTACAAAAACTAACTAGAATTTAATCATTTTTAGTTGTTGTGACTAAAATTGTTAGTCATGTAGTCATTTATTTTCCAAATTCTACTAGTGTTTGGTACCTTCAGTATCAGTTTAATGGTCAACTTCTCCTTGAGTAGATTAAATGTTGCTTGACATTTTTCCATCCACTCAAAATTCTTCCCTTTCTCTGTAAGGAGGTAATAGGAAAATCTATCCTAGAAAAGTTCACAACAAACTTTTGATAGTAACTAGCCAAACCCACTAAACTTCTAACTTCAGGCACATTCTTAGGCACTGGCCACTCAACTACTGCTTTTATCTTAGCTGGATCAACTCCAATCCCATCATCTAAAATCACATGACCCAAGTATTGTACCTCTTTCTAAAAGAAAGTACATTTAGAGAGTTTCCCAAATAGCTTATCTCTTAACCATTGGAGAACAATCTCTAGATGCTTAAGATGCTCTTCTTCATTCTTGGAATAGATAAGAATATCATCCAAAAATACCAACACAAATTTTTCCAAGCAATCTTTGAATACATTATTCATTAAGTTCATGAATGTTGTAGGTGAATTTGTCAATCCAAAAGGTAGGACTGTGAACTCATAATGACCATACCTTGTCCTAAAAGCTATTTTAGATATATCTTCGTCCTTGATCCTTTGTTGATGATAACCCGAACATAGATCAATCTTTGAAAATACTGTTGCTCCTCTCATCTAATCAAAGAGATCATCAACACATGGCAATAAATACTTATTCTTTATCGTTGCTTTGTTAAGCAAACGATAATCAATGCACAAGCACAGTGTGCCATTCTCCTTCATGAAGATTACAGGTGCTCCCCATGTGAAACATTGAGTCTTATCAATCCCTTAAACAACAATTCCTCTAATCATGCCTTTTAACTCCAGTAATTCAATTATGGTCATCCTATAAGGTACATTCAATATAGGCTTCGACCCTGGAACTATGTCAATGGAGAAATCAAAACACTCTCTTGGGAGGTAATCTAAGTAATTACTCTGGAAGTACATCCACAAATTTCCATAAAATAGGATATTTCTCCATATCCATTTTTCCATATTCTACCACCTCACCTTCTTCAACATCTTGGGGCTCTTGAGATCCATAATATTATAGTGTTGGAAAATGTACTCCTTTACATTTTCACACTATGTTTGGTTCCCTTAATTAAATGGGCTTAATTAAGCCTCTAATTGCCTAAATTTTGCATTTACAAGCCTAATCAATTGCAATTTCTGAAAGGGGAATTATGATTTAATCAATGTAATTATCATTTTTAACACCCCAAAATGAATAGTCCTGATTATTTAGGTCGGGACCCATTTGCTCTTGGGTGAATGGGTACCCATTAATATCATAATTTCAAATTTCAAACATTTTTTTGGTGGCATCTTAAGGTTCTAAATTCAAGTTTTAAGTGTTAGCTTACATAATGTTTAATTTTGGGGAAATTAGAAAATTGTCTATAAAAGTAAGGTCTTTTATGAATTCAAATCTATCTAGCAAGAGGCGAAATTTACAAGAGCTAAGATTATTGTCAAAGGTGTTCAAGAGAAAATTTCTCAAGCATTTGTTGTAGCAATCAAGATCTCAAATCATGTCAAAGTTATTTGCATTCATGCATGCTTTTGGAGCTATCATTGTGATGTAGGTTTCAAACAGTCAAATCAAGATTCAAGCATCAAGATCACATCATCAATAAATCCATTTCATGCAAGATCAAGACCTTGGAGAGATATACCAAGTTTTAGTCCTTATGGGTTTCAAATCAAGGATTTGGTGAGTTGCAACATAGCACTTGTTCATTCATCATCCCTTTCATGTTTCATTGTTTCAATTCAAGGTTTAATTACCAAAATGGAGTTTGACCAAGGCAAACCCACATTCACCAAAAATAAACAATTTTCCCCTTTTGCGTGTTTTGTAGATCTTAGGTTGAAGAAAGATGGAAGATATATCAAAGAGAAAAATTGGAAAATTTGTCAAAGTTGTCGTCAAACCACAAAAACTCATTTTCAGAATTTATTTCTGAACTTCCAACTGTGAAATCTAGAGAATTCAAGAGTTTAGACATAGGTGCAGAAGACCCAGCAAGTGATTTCAGAAAGCCCTACAAAGACCCATTCACCTTTGGATGAATGAGTCCCAAAGGACACTCAACAACAACATTTTGATGATAGGTGCAAAAATACTTAACCTTCTTAGATCTGTCTAAAATTTGTAGGTTCCATTAGATTAAGGTTTAATCTTCTGATTTTAAGTGTTATTTTGCATTTTTGGGTTTATCTACTATTTTTAGTCTTTCTCCCAAAAGTGTTGTTTCAACAGATTTGCCTCGTCCTAGATCATAAGGAAAACAACAAGATCTCCTTCAAAGTTGACTCACCTAAGGGTTGAAATTCAACCTTGGCTTAAGAGATCTCTTTTTCCTAATGAGATAAAGGGAAATAGGTGCATTATACCCCATTTTTCTCTTTCTATTTATAGTAAGTTATTGGTGAACCCCCATTTAAACAAAATCATAGCCATATTTCCCTCCATTTCATTTTAGTGAATCTGATCTTCTTGCACTATAAATTTTCTAATTTGGGGTCCATTCAAACCCTAGATTTAGGATTTTTATTACTTTTCATTGCATCAAATTGATTTTCATGTCATTTAGGGTTGTTAACTTGCATTAGTTTGCATCTCATTTAGGGTTTTAGGTTTGCATTTTGCATGCTTTAAAATCTAAAATATTAAAAAAATTGCGTGCATATTACATTAATTTTGCATAGTATTTGCATGTTAGTGTATGTTAACTAATTCATATTTAAAAAATGATTCAAAATTGCATTTCAAAAAGTGTCATATTATTCATTATTTTCAATTCATTGCACTTGCATTTAGATATCAAATTCTGGAAAACTCAGTCACTGAAAGTATAGTTTATAACCTGAAGTAGAAAACCCTAGATCTGAACTTCAAACTCAAAATTAAATTTTTGTAATCCTTGTCCTAGGACCCATTCACCCTAGGGAAAATTTGTTCTTGTACAGGTCATGTTTCAAATTTTGGGTAGTGATTTGTCTCTGTTTGCATTCTTTTGATCTACTATTAAATTTGGGTTTTAGTTTTAGAAATCAGAAAAAAATTATCATCTTTTGCTTTAGGTTTAATTGGTCTAATTCAATACATTGTTTGAAAATTCAAATTGACATTCAAAACATTTCATTTTCAGTATTGCATTCAAAAAATTAGAAATATAAAAGTTTACATAAAAATTCATCATGGAAATGTGTATGGGTAATATATGAAAAACTCTAAAATATTTGGTAGATGTCTCAAGTTTTATGTTTGGTGAAGACCCTAATGCAATTGAGCCTATTAATGAACCTTCACCTCCTAAGGAATGTCCCTGTGAGGTGAAGGTCAAGATGAAGATAGCATGCAACAATTCATACAAGGATCCCTACACAACCTTGAGAACAATGCATCCTTTTATCCGTCCATGCAAACACCACCTATAATCCCATCACTTGATATGTTCAACCTCTTACATCTTGAAATTGAAGCACAAATCAAGCCTCAACCATCAATCATTAATGAACTTGATCACAAGGGCAATAATGATACTCTTCTATCCTATGTTCATCAAGTTACTAATACACCCATTAACTTAGAAGAGAGTTATGGTCAAGGTTTTAAGATCCTAAGTAAAAAAGGATGTGACATAACAAATGAGAATTCCATTCATAAATATTTTAGAGCAAATACCATCCGAGGATGCCAAGGGGTTAGGTTATAAAGATCTTCCCCCCCTTGCACATCTCCCAAGGGAAATGGTATTCTCTTTCACATGATCATTTCAAGAGACCAATTAATGCCTCATAAGGATGATAGGAATACCTTCGATCCTCTACCTTTAAATCAACCAATTGTAAAACTAAAGAAAAAATAGCCTAAGTGTTACAAATCCAAGAAACTATGTTGTAGAAAAAAGGGTCTCTTGCTTGACATGGGAATAATTCATGATAAATTGGACTTAATGAGGCCTTGATTCAAGTGTTGTGAGGCATTTGATGCATCCACACTAGGTCTTGGACCCTTGCAAATTAAATAACATGCTTTTAATGATGTCTTGTGAAGGTGTTATGAAGTTTTGTAAAACATTTCTATAATTTTCTAGACTCTATTCATTACAATTCACCTAAAAATCACCTTTTCATCACTTATCAAGTCTTATTTTTAAGTGTTGTAAAGTCTTGTAACAAGATTTCATGCTTTTCTAGGCTTGATTTCACTATTTAAACCTTTCTTATGCTTTATTTGACCCTTTATGCCCTTATAAGCCTTAACTAAGTGTATTTCTTAATGTAAACCCGACAACAACATTAAATGTGACTTAATTCCTGACACCCACTTTCAGGTCCAAGGTGGGACCCATTCACCATGGGTGGTGAATGAGTCCCCCTTGGCTCCAAATTCAAAAAAATTCAAATTTCCTTTTGGGTTTTTATTCAAAATTACTTGATGTCGGTCTGTGATGAGGTATCATTGGGTTACTAAGGCACAAGTGTGTATAAATAAGTGTTTTTCTCCTCATTTTACATCTTTCATAGTCACCTAAACCATTCTTCATTATTCATCCATCATTCTTCCATCTCAAGTCAAGCAAGCTAGGGTTTTATCATTTCAAGGCATTGAGATATCAATTTTCAGACATTCAAGGGCAGATTCTTCATGTTTTGTTGTAGATTTTCAATTTCAATCTTCATGGCAAGGTAATCGACTCCATTATTGCATGTTTCATTCCAGTCTTTCATCGTTTTGGTTTAATTACCTAAAAGGGGTTTGACCAAGGAAAACCCCCATGCCCTAACATCCAACTTTTCTCTCTCTTGCCTTGTGTGTTTGCAGATTTAGGTCTCTTGAAAGCTTGAAAATCATCAAGAATCAAGTTGCAAAGTTTTTTAGGTCTTCTCTTCATTCAACAAGTCAAAATATCAACAAAAACTCATTTTTAGACCCGTAAATCAGAGTTTCAAAAGTGGACACTTGTAGGAAGTCAAAGTGTAGATTGGAAGCTCCAGATTCCACTTTTGAAAATTCAAAAATTCAAAAGTGGACTCATTCACCATGGGTGGTGAATGATTCCCACTCCAAGATCAATTTTGTGTTTTCTGCACTTTTAGATACCCTTTTGTTCGAAACAGGTTCCGACTCAGTTTTGTAGAACTGGGACTGATTCGCCTAGAAGGCGAATGAGTCCCACCAGGTCTGAAAATCAACATCAGCAGCATTTCAAATGTCATTTCTAACCTCCTTCAATATCTCAGGTGCATACTTTCAATTTGATTCATTTATGTTATAGTTTACTATTCATTTTTAGATTACACAATGTGTTTTCAAACAAGTTGGTTTCCTTTAGTTCCTATTCATTAGACAATCAATCTTATTAGTTTCTTGCATTCAAACATTACATCTAGGCATATTGCATTGACTTTGAATGTAGAACATAAGCATTTTTGGCCCATCTTTCTCCTTCTAGGTGAAAAACCATAGAAGTGTTAGAAAGGATTAGGGTCCCAAAAATCTATGTTCCATTTTGGTGAACCTGCTTTTTTGAATACTTTCTTGTCTAATTTGGAGTCCATCATACATCTAGCTTGCATTGATCTTGCATTAGGGTTTGGATGATAGGTTTCAAATTTTGCATTCATAAAAAGTGCATTTAGGTTGCATTTTTTGCATCTAATTTCATGTAACTTTTTTGAATTTCTCCATTTTTCATTTAGTTCTACATCATAGCAATCAGAATCCATAAAAATCACTCATTTTTTTTTGAAAATTCTAAAAAAAGTCCATACTGGGACTCATTCGCTACCTTGGGCGAATCAATCCCTTTTCACCCCTGAAACAACCTTTTACATAGTTGAAAACCCTATTTTTATGCTTCTATTTGCTGCCATCAGTTATCTGTATCACTTGAATGAGTTTCTGTAACATGAATTTCATTAGATTTAGCTTAAAATAGCTCATTTCATGGATTTCTCCATTTCATATTTGCATTTTCCACATGTCATTTTTTTGATTGGTGCATAGTGTAATAAAAAAATTACCTTGTTTCATATTTGAAAATTGCATTTCATTTTAAGTCATTGCATTGCACTTTCTCATGTTAGTATGTGTTCTCTTAAATTATTACATGTTTCTAGAATAGCAAGTGGATTGTATGATTCTATTTTTCATGAACATAATCTAGGACAACAAAGTAAAACATTTGATAAGCATTTTGCATACCCTCCTAATACCTATCGAATTTGCAAGAATATAATAACACAAGAGGATGCAAGTGTAGATAATCATGACACTCATACTTGTTCTTCTCCCAATACCTCTCCTCTCAGTGACAAAGGTATTTTTGTGAAAGGAGCTACAAGCATTGTGATTCTTGATTGTCCTTCTCCTCTTCAGCCTTTGGAAGACATTAGAAAATAAGAACATGAGATCATAAACACATTCCTACAAGTCACCTTACCTAGTCTCCATGGTCATGACAATCAATCTTTTCCATCTCCTAATATCCCTCCTCAATGCAAAGAGGATAGGTTGGTGTTAGAATATATCCCTCTTAAGAATCATGACACCCTTGATACTCCCTTCCCTAATGCTCCTCTCATTTGGAAAAATCTATTTGAAAATCATAATGGTCCTTCCCTTGATGCCTCTCCCACTTGTGATGAAGCCACTTTGCAAATTTCAACCTTAGATGAACATATTACAAGCTCTCCTAGTATGGTAGACAATATGGAACAAGAGAATGAGACCTTAGAAACAACCAACAATCAAATAGAATCTTCCACTAATCTCCCCATTATCAATAATCAAACACATTCAACCATTAATAATTCCCTTAGTTGCGATGAAGTTAGTTTGGATGAACCAAGCCTTAATTGTAAAGAACATGAGGTTTGTTGTTCTCCTAAACACTTTCCTTCTAGGGATAATATCATCATACAAGGAAAATATAACATTGATACTAATATTATGCCCTTCAAAGAAGATGAAGAATCTATCTTATATTCTCATTCGACAAGGGATGTTAATATTATTCAACCTCAACTCATCCTTTACCCACCATCACATAAACCTTCACCTCAACCCAATTTTACCCCCTACTCGCCTTCACACAAACAACAACCTCAAAATAAACCTAAAATTATCCTTTACCCTCCTCAAACTAATGTATCACAATAGCTAAGTTACAATATCGTTGCTCATACATATAACACTCAAAATAATCCACAACCGCCACAACCAAACCCTCCCTCCTTACCTTTACCCAATCTGCCTAGTGCTCCTCGTTACCTCCCACACACAAAGGAGTATGATCTTGTTGAACAATTAAAGAATACTCCTGCACCGATTTCTCTTTGAGATTTACTTTAGAACTCACCAAATTGCCACACTATTCTTCAAATAGCCTTACAACAAATTGCAGTTTCTCCTAGTACAACTCTGAATGATGTGGCAGCTTTAATCCATAGCATGAATATCGACATTACTTTCCATCAACACGAGCTTCGTTCTTTAGAGTTGTGAAAACAAAATGAAGCTTTCATGATCATTGCTGGATATAATCAAATAGGGATAAAGTGAACTCTTATTGACAATGGATCAACCCTTAATGTGTTTAGTGTAAACCTTTTGGATAGGCTTCGTGTGGATAAGTCACAAATTCAACCTGAATCTTTATCTATTAAGGGCTTTGATAATATTGCAAAGACATCGCTTGGTGTGATCACTTTACCTATTACAGTTGGAGAAGTCACATTGAACACACAAATCCAGGTTATGCCTCATGATCTTTCATATAACCTTCTTCTAGGTAGGTTGTGGATTCATGAAATGAATGGCGTGCCTTCCACTCTTCATCGAAAAATGAAATACATATGTACAACAACAAAGTGTGCATACTTGACGCTGATGATGAGCCTTATAGTGTCTTACAACTTGAGAAAATCAAAGAGAACCCATTGAACACATTAACACCAACCACACAAGTGGAACTTGCACAACAAAAGGACAAACAAGAACATATTGAACAAGTCACGAAGCTATTAGATGATGATTGGGGTTCATTAGACTTCACACCACCACTCATGGATGATCCTTCAACAACATCCACCTCAACCACTTTAGACAAAGACACAAACTACACAACAACCTTGGATGAACAGAATAACGAACAACCACCCGATTCCAAAGCAATGCAAAAGCTTTATGGAAATGGTTATGAACTTACGAAACAACTTGGATATAGTGGAAAAGGATGTGGTGCTAGTGAACAAGGTATCTATGTCCCCATCCATCCTCACACACAACAAAAAACTCATGGTCTTGGTTATTTCCCTTTTATAGAAATCACCAAGCCTTCCCTCAACATTAACAATCTCACACAACACCCTCCTACATCATCTATAACAACTAGTAGTCTTGAACATCATCTTTTATCAAGAATGCAACACACAACTATACCTTCGCTTAATTTCAATGTCATCTCACAAAATTCTCATGATTTCAATTAGTTGGATTTTATATCCTCCTATAATGGAGAGAACAAAATCTCAGAATCTAAAGAGTCTTGCATAAGTATGACATCTACTACTAAGCAAGATGTTTCTTTCAAGCAACCAATAAAACCACCTTCTACCATTGATCAAGAGGGTATCTTGTCGAGACTCTTCCAAGATCACTTGATCACACTCCCTCCCAGAACTCGAAAGAAATGCTCTTCCAAGATTTCATTCTATGCCTATCATAGAGTTCATGGTCACTCCACTAATGATTCTAAGGCTTTGAGTTGTAAAATCCAACATTTTCAGGAGTTTGGTATGCTTCCCTCTGTGGGGGCACCTCCTTTCTCTAATTGATATTGATTTTCACTCTAGCAAGCATTTCATGAATCATTTCAACTCACCTTTGTCCTACACTAAGTGGGGGAAAGGGGTTTGATAGCCTTGTCCTCTTATGTCACTTATTATTGCCTACTTTGGCTAATCGTTAACCTTTCATGAACATATAAGAGCAAGCTTGGGATGTGGACGACATGCCTTAAGTTGGCTCGCATGTGACATACTACCCTTATCCATTGCGTAGCCTATCAAAAACATATGACTTGGCATAGGGCTTTCCGAGTAAGCTCTCATGTCCTCTTCTTCTACTTTAAAGCAATTGCTCACAATATTGGTGTTTGCAACCGCTTTAAAGTGGGGGCATACATCACCACTCACATTTTCATTGTGTGATTTTCTTTTTCTTGTGATTTCCTCGCTTGGACACATTTGACACAATGTTCCCTAGGATGAGACCTTACATTTATCCTCTCTTGGAGACATTAAGCATGATGTTCCCTAATATGATACATTGCATGAACTAAGAAAAATCCCTTTGAACAATATTTATACTATCTTGCATTAATAATGTCTATGAGTGTCAAGCATACAAATCTTTTCTTACCTCATAGAGCTCAAAAATCATTTTCCTTTGTGGCACCTTATTAAAGTTATCAGGAGGTATAATTTTGGTATGGTTGAGTGGGAATCCTATTCAGCAGCATGACTTTCCCTGTAGCCACCTACGTGTTTGTGAGTGCATACCAACTAGTGCATGTTTCTCACCTCGTAGACAATCAGAAGTTTCGTGGCCCCAGAGTGAGTATGTTGTGGACTTCTCACCCTGCAGACAACCTGAAGTTTTGTGGCCCCAGAGTGAGTACATCCTTCCCACCCCATCTTTCTTGCCATTGCACTACTGAATTTGACTCCATTTTTTGAAGAACGTTCGTTGGTCGTTCGACAAACATTTGTTAGAAAATCAACAAATTGACAAAAAAAATTCATCTCTATTTTTTCATCAAAATTCTAACGATGAATTAAATGTCGAAATAACGGTGCATATTCATCAGTCGTCGACATCATAAAATGACTCAGATTTTTGTCGAAATATCGATGAAAACTTCGTGTATCCATCAACGAATTATAGCCAAAATGCAATTGCAATGGCTCTTTCGAAGTGTCAAAACAACACCAGAAGTTCATCGCCATTTTGACGAAATGGGAAAGGAGTTATGATGAAGCTTTCATCGTAGCTATAGCAACTTTGTCGGACCTTTTCGATGATTCGTCGGTGGCCTTCATCGAAATTGTGACGAAACAATGCAATTTTCAAAAAAAAATATTCGGTTAAATGTACCATCGCGGAGACTCTTGGCGATGACCACCAAATCCAACCCATCGGTGAGAGATCAATCATTGGCACAGGATAGAAAACTCACTCCGATAGTCCATGTCTTGCCGATGACTTCCGTCGGCAAGACAGATCCAATGTCACACCGATTTGACCTCTTCAAGAGTTTTGAACACTGCTGGTTATTAGCAAGACATTTTGAGGGTCTCGTCGATTAAACAAGTGTCTAAGAGAAAGTAAACAAATGGAACCTATTAATTTTCTTATTTTGGGTTTCTTTAAATCATATAATAGATACCATCTTCTTGTGTATAATGTACTTATATTCATATTTGAATTCGAGACCAATTGTCATTGCATATTCCATTTTACTTGCACAAAGTATTCTATAAGCAATATATTGATAATGCCAAATGATGTATGGTGTTGTACAACTCTACCTATCATCACAGTTCTGTTGTTCCCCCCTAGAGAATCCTACAAAGACAAGTTTACAATACCAAGTCAAATAATATGAAAAAGACTTACTTCCATACAAATTAAATGATTATTCTCACAATGGAAATTGTCTAATTACAACAACAATTCCATGAAATGTTATCCATGCTTCGTAAGAGATGAATTATCATACATACAGACTGCAAGATGCATAGAAAACACATTACACTTGAGAACAACCAAGGGGCTAACAAAGGGAAGAGGTTGAAGCGTGCGAGTTGAAGAGAAAATGTGTAAGGAAAATGTTGAGCAGTGTCAAGAGAACAGAGCTTGTAGAACATATTATTGACCTAATCAAGCTCTTGAACAACTTAAACAAAATTAAAATACTAACACATACATGAGACATGTAATGAACTTCCAATATCTGTTATCTTTTTCATTAATGCAGAGGTAGGTAAAGGAGAAATGATTATAATTGTAACACTATTCATAGTCCAGTAAATTATGTTCATAATTTGTGTTCAATGGACCTCAGTTTTATCATTATACTGCCCATC
Organism: Sequoia sempervirens; assembly: GCA_007258455.2. NCBI lineage: Eukaryota > Viridiplantae > Streptophyta > Pinopsida > Cupressales > Cupressaceae > Sequoia > Sequoia sempervirens. Next base: position 150,248,993 of record VDFB02086081.1, on the reverse strand, counting down.
TAATACCATATTTTAATCCAGGTTCAACTATCTCAGATCTAAAGAAGCACCTTCAATTAACCATTTAAAGTACTATAAAATAAGGTAAGACTTTTACTTGAGAAAGATTGGGTACACTTGTAGGATTAATGTTCTCACAATCATCAAGATTTATTGGCACAAAGACACAACCTGCAACATATGAAGTAATGGATGACTACAAGTTAGTGAAATGGTCCTTAATATGTGACTGGTTTGCAAATTGATTGGTAGAAAATAAGGTTACAAATAGATCTACATGAAAAATTATAGGGACAATCTACTTGTAATAGAAACAAAATAGATGAAAAGTGCAAAGGAAAAGTCGAGCTACATCTCTAGAGCCTAAAAAACATGCAAGAAACATAAAAAAAGAACAAAACAGTTTTTGGATGAATACAAGAAGATTGCCTTCGGCTTAAGTAATTCATATATGCTTTCACACCCTATGAGGGACATTATGAAGATTTTGAGTCTTCCTGCAGTAACTGCTATGAGAATAAACCCGGAAATAATGATATATGCCTCATGTCTGGCAGGGGTAGGTATAAAGAAAAAATTCCTCAATGCAATGCCAAAAATATCAGTATTATTATTGTAGGTTTGTATTACTCAAAATATCATTTCCTTTACTAAGGAAAAATGCAAAGTGATGTTTTAAATTTTTAATCTTCACATAGAGCTCCCTTATTGCTACATGCATTTTACAAACATTATTTGAGCTCTAAACTATTCAAATATTAAGAGTTTAATTAGCTATAAGATGGAAGAGTTGTTGTTTAGACATAATCATCATCTTTTATATCTTTATTCACTCCTAGCACTTTAGATAAATTTGTGTAAATGAGACAGAAATGTGAATCTTTTATGACAAAAAAAATTCTTAAAAGGAGGGGAGAGAGAGCAAAGGGTAGGGGGCAAGAGAATGCTTGAATGTATAGAAAAGTATAACATTTTTATCATTATAACAATGAAATGAATCTAAGTTTGAAGCATTAATATCATTTACAACATTTATGATCAAGAATGAATGTAAGAAGAGAAACTTTTGCATACTTGCAGATGGTACAAAATTCCATGGTTAAAGAAAGTGGAAGCCTCCCATCAACAACAAGATCCAGTATCCGTATCTATCTCGTCGGCCTCTAAAGCCACTTTAAATTTTGTCCGATTAAACCACTAACATTGCTTCATGCACAAAGTCAAATTTTAGGTTATGTCACCACTAAAATAAAGCGAGCTTTGAAACCAAATCCACACACGGCCACAATTTGGTATTCGCCTGAAATCCATACAAAAAAATAAGCTTCGAGAACATTGTAATGGAAACAACTGGAAATTATGATGCCGAGCATGGATTGGTATAAGAATCACGTTTTCTGCCACCATAGTGAAAAGTTAGCACTTTCTTTCATCTTTTCATATTGGTTTGATGCTTCAAGCGATGCATTTCTTATATTGAAAAGTGCATTACCTTATTGAGCTTCTCTTTGTTTCGAGAATATTTTAATATTCTCTACTTAATAGGGCCAAGCACATGACAATGGAAGCTCATTTGGCCTCTCCCCACCTCACATCACTCTCAATTCCCCACCCAATCATATAACATATAACATTCATTCAACCATTAATAACATATAACATTCATTCATTAACATATAACATTCATTAATTAACATATTCACATTCATTCATTAATATATAATATTCATTCTTTTAGTTTTTACATATTATCAAAATATGGTTGTCATGATATGATTACAATCACTTTTTTTTTGTTTCTCTTTTAAAGCTACATAAAGTTGAAGTGGAGTATCATTTTCTAAATCAATATTTGTCCCCCCTTTAGTTGTTATGCCCTCTACTCATGATCTTAATATGCGCCCTAGTCATCGCTCATGGCGTGGGCCTTGTATTTGCAAGGGGGCTCTGTTTAATAACAAGGAATTTAAACTAATATGTTTTATTATTATTGTTAAAAGTATTTCATTAATTAAAAGAACATTAGAGTGGTTCTCTTTACCTGATGGGTCCACATCATGTTCCTGAACTTTTGTTATAGACTCATGCTCAACATGTTGAACACCCTCTAAATCATGATCTATAGTTGAAACATGAAAGGTTACATTAATTAATACACCAATTGAAATTAAATATGTTTAAGAGAACATGAAATTGGTCCTCTTTACTTTGATCGCGACCCACATCATGTTCACGATCTTCTCCTAGCCTAATCATGCTCAACATGGCCGATCGCAGCTCTACATGCTCTAAAGTTGAAACATGAAAGGTTGCATTAATTAATACACCAATTGCAATTAAATATGTTTAAAAGAACTTTAGAGTGGTCCTCTTTACCTGATGGGGCCACATCATATTCCTGATCTTCTCTAGCCTGATCATGCTCAACATGTTGATCACCCTCTACATGCTCTAAAGTACCGGGATGCACACCATGACCTTCATCTGCACGTTCTGCTCCACCCTCACCAGGCTGCATTCCAGTAATGTCGTAATGCTGATATTATCATTGCTGAATGTTTAAAACAAATAGGCATGTATTACTTGATGGTGAAGTAATATTGAATAGATTGCACAAGTATTCGAATTTTTAAATAAACTTTATTGAGTTTATTTACTGCGTGTCGAATGCAATGGAAGATTGTGTTTTCAGTCAAGACTCTTAGGCATTCAACCGATACTTAGCCTTCTTTGGAAGGAAATCTTTAAGGTCATCTTAGGGAACTTTCTGTTGAATTCAAAGCCCTACATTTTTGCATAAGATCATGAATTTTGCTTCTATGGTGTGATAAAACCAAAATTGTTTTCAATTTATTATTTGGATACAATATTTCATTTATTGATACTTACAATTCGTGCGGCTAATTTCATATAAGCACCAGAGCCAAGTTTGTGTTGCCCTTGTTTTTCTAGTCTTGCCTTTGTTTCCTTCAATGTGTCAGGAAACCTATGAAAAGTTTGAAATACGTTAGATTATGTAAAAATAAAGAGTAATCAATATATAATTACATTGTTGATAGTATCGCATAACTTCCTTGGCCTGGTGGTGTCTTTCATTTTTTCTTTTCAGCCTTCTCCTTTCCATCCGACACCAGGTCCTTCCACTCCCTCTCCAGAATCATGGGGGGACGCTCGTAATTTTTATTCTTCTCTAAATGTGACCTATATTGGTCTCTCACATACTTTAGATAGGTACCAGCTTTCTTAAGGATCTTGGTTCGGTTGAATGTTTTATCACCGAAGAGCACAACTAAACAGTTAATGAGCTCATATTTTAAATCTTGATTTTGTGCATTCCACTGTGTACGTATGGTGGGCCCGAAGAGATCCAATGTAATATCACTTAGATGTTTATAAAAAATATCATTTCCTGCAAAATGATCATGGGATCAATAGTCTAAAAAGAGCGATCAATAAGTAAATTTCAATTGGATTATATATAATAATAATTAGAACATTTTAAAGTACCTGGGACCTTCTCTATTTTTTATGGGAACAAAATCCTTGATCACCACAAATGTGACTGGCAATGTTCCCGTACTAGTAATACAGGAAGATCCAAGAAATGCTACTAAAATATCACCAGTACTAGTGGCCTCTGCATCCCCAGGTACATGTCCTGACATGTTCTAGCATGTGTTCGCTACCAGAGGATGCACTAACGAATGCCTGCATGGTATGTGTTTTTGACATTTCAAATGACAATATAGGCATGGATGATGGGGTCAGATGATGTGATGGACACTTGTACCAACCCCTACTCCTCGGGCAGCACTTGCAGTACCCTGATCATGGCCAGAAGCATCATGAGGACACAAAAATCCTGTAAAAACAACACATATTTTAGTTCATGACATAAAAGAGTACAAAATATAAAACCATGAATGAACTTATGTTATAATTAAAGACCTCATGAAAAATTACTTGCAAGTTTTGTGATCTCTCAGTCAATATTTTAACCTCTCTCTTATCTCATTTGTTTGAGGCACTATGAATAACAACTTAAGGATTTCTTCATTGCATTTTTTTTGGGTCTTCCTTATCATATCGAGAGGGTTTGTTGAATAAGTGATGTCATCATCACATAAGATTGACTGCACCTCCCTATGGATGCTCTCGTCTATTGCTGGTGCCTTTCCCCGATCAGTCGACTGCAACAAGAATATTAAAAATATTATCGAAATTAACCCAATAAACTTATCAAAACAACAACATAATAATAAAATTTGCTCATATCTAATTTGTACAATTACAATGAGGTAAACCTGTTGGGTAGAAATGCCTGAAGATAAATTGTGATCTATGCTCTGGGCCAGAGTCTTCTCCGTACGATCAATGTCTT